>JANBXA010000641.1:19932500-20357500 GCA_030556225.1 Cricetiscus sungorus
ATAGCTCATGTAAGTTTAGCAATAAAAATTCTAACATAACTCTGGTATATAACTATTTTGTAAAGTTCTTCATGAATGAAACAAATTGCCAACTTTAACTTTTTTTAGTAAAAGCAAAGTTACTTAACTGAATATATCATCTCCTTGCCATCCTCAACTCCTAATATGGTATAATCCTTAGGTGATAGATACAGACAGATGTGCTATTCAACTCTCTATAGAAAATTCACCATGTAGTTTCCCATCTGGTGAATGCACTGTAGTCAGAAAGTTCTACCAATAATGCATACACATATGAACACCTAAGCAGTGGCATTGGTACCATTGATCTGTATATTTCCATCTCTTTTTATATTTTTCACAGAATGTAACATTTGTTAGAAATCAGTTATGGTGGTGGATGCATGTAATCCTACCATTTAGGAGGCTGGGAGGACAAGGGATTGCTTCTTTCAGAATAGTTTTAGCTACATAGCAAGTTTTGTAGCACCCATGCTACAATCTGCTCCACTAATCGGGCAAAGGGCTAGAGACTGAAATAAGAGACAAGACAGTGGGTCATTCTTTCAACAGCAATGTCTGAATGCCAAACGCTGCATGCCGTTTATTAAGGAGATGGGGTAGGCTTATATAGTGACTCACAGCACAGTGGAAAGCAACAGGGACAAGAGTACAAGTTTTCAGGCTTAGCTCCTCCCCAGCAGATTGTGTTAGCAAAAGACGAAGAGTACCAATAACAACTCTAGGGCAAGATGTTCCGGCCAACAGCTTAGGCTTATTCAAGGTGCCTTGGGGGTTCATGCAGTGCCCTACAAAATTTGAGACAAACCTAGAATACATTGAGACCCTTTCTCAAGAAGAAGAAAAATGTACCCATTCTGAGTCTTTTCATATGGGAAAGGCATATGACAAAAATACCTTTTCAATTCATACATAGAGTGTAGATCATAAATATACAAGGAACTGCTGCTAAAGTATTTACAACTGTGAGAACTAATCTATTTAATGCTAATTTTTTTTCATTTTCATCAAGTGACTGCAGTGCAATATGTTTTCAATGACAAGTCAAGAAAGTGAAAGTGAAATGCAAAGAGTAAAAAATAGCGCATTGCTGATTGTCTATCACTGACCCACAAAGTGTGACAACTGACCATAAATCATTATCCTTCACTGCGAAAAGTATAACTAGAATGCAAGTCATTAATTCCCCATGAAGTAAATCTAGTTCAAAAAAAAGAAAAAAACAATCCTTACTTATCTTCAAAGTTATCTCGCTTTACAACAGAGTATGGAGCCTTAGAACATTTTGTCGATCGCTTTTATGACCTTGGATGTGTTTATTGGTATTTTGGGCTAATTTTATATAAAGTACAACTAGTAAGATACCTACTGGCATGGATAAATTAAAACACACCGAACCAACTGTCGACAAGGATGTTCTGGCAACTGAATCTCTCCCATTGGATCCCTCACAATTGGATCACTGTCATTCGTGATGGAAATTCAGAGTGGTACAGACAAACTGTAAAGCACTTGGTAGATTTTTATGAAAGCCAGCGTCCATTTACTATATGATCTGCCAATCACAGTTTTGTGTACCCAACCTAGAGAAATGAAAACATATTCACACTGAAGTCTGCTTTCTTTATAACAGGACGTTTTGTATTTGCCACTAGTGGGAAGAAAGTAAGGACAAAACACACATACATGCATGCTTGCCATATGAGCTCTACTCAGGAAATGAAAGCATGATCTGATAGAACTGAAGAGAAGGAGATTGATTAAATAGGACTTGCAGTCACTTTAAAGATTTCTGTCTTTATAAAGCAGTGAAAAATTCCTTTAATTTCAAGTAACCTTAAATATGAATCTCAGCTTAATATTTGCAAAAGATCATCTTGGCTTCAACACAGGCTATAAAAGCCAAAATGATAAAGTTCTACAACAAGGCAGTTTAGTGACGGTGATAGGTTCAAGTAGGTTCAGTGTAGTAGAAAGACATGCAATATACTTTGGAGGGGGAATGATTCAGGCTTGGTGACAGGAACATATGAAAAAAAATAATGCGAGCCAAGGGGATGTTCAATTTCCAACTTGGAAGGTTTGCTTTCTATTGTAACTCTATTTCCTCGTATATACTTGTTTTCATTTGTTGCTATGAGTAGAAATAGCTAGAAGTACTCTATCAGGAAAATTAAAATACAATCTACATATCGTATCCTGAAAACCTGAGAGATTCACTGTTGTTGTTGTTTTTAATCCTCTTACCAGAGCTTTCAAAATCTTGACTGAGATGAAAGAAGGCAAGCATCAGGATTTATTTTTCCACCCACGACAGCTTAACTACTATTCCTCAAACAGTCATTTGTTAAAAAATGGAGTAGATAAAAATGGATATACCAAGCTAAAATTAAGTTGAGATTTGTCTGTGCTTTGGAGTTGGGAAAGAATCAGGGGCAATTGTTTCAAGGTCCTTAAACACTTGAGGCACAGTGTTGTTTACAACCACTTGTGAAAAGACAAACAACTTCTCTGGAGAGCTCCTGCAGGGAAGGTAGATAACTTTGTCTGCTCTCATCACCACCTAACACTGAACACACTTCAGTAAAGCATGCTGGGACAGCAAAGAACGGGAGAAGTATGTGTAGAGGCTTGACTAAGTTGAGAGTAAATATAAATTTCATTCATTACTTAAAGGTCAGAGTAAGAAAGAAGGCTACATGGATACTTGTACACACACGTGTGTGGGCACACATGCTTGTGTGTGCACAAAGGCACTCGTGTATGCACACACTCCTTATTTTCTCCTCCTCTCTAAATGCTTCTTTTTCTTTCTTCTTTCATCCACTTTTTCCTTTTTCATCCCCTGCAACCCTAAAAATCCCTTCTTTTGTTTTTCATTTTCTCTTTTCATTCTTCCCTGAACTTTGCTTAAGCAGTGAAAAACGAACAAGTAAAATCAATGTGAGATAATAATGACAACTAACTATTCTAACCAGAACATAAAACCTTTAATTTTTCTCTTTTCCTCGATCAAATATTTCTGATCCTATGAGACTGTTTCAAATCTGTGATACCAAACTGCAGGTGTTTTAGAAAATGCAGTCTTTTCTTTCTTCCTTTTGTTTTTTTTTAAATCTTAAAGTAGTTTACTAAAGTGTACCACAGGCAGTTTTGTAGACTGTGTGATTCTCTATGAAAATGGTATTTGTTTCTTGGAGATACATTTGTATTATAATTGTTTTATCTAACATGTGTGGTCTTGCTTTATTATTTGATTTTATTGTTGATAATATCTCTTATGATTGGATGCTTCTAGCTGAACAGATAGAGGATCCTTGATGTTTGAGCAATTTACAGAAATTTATGGTTAACACCTTTTTTTTTTTTTTTTTTTTTGGCCATCCTAATAGGAATTGCCAAGAGGAATTTGCTTGAATTGCATTATTGCATCTTACCCAGGAAGTAAGTGAGAGCCACTTGATATTTTGGTTGGAGACATTTGCAACAAACAGAAGGCATTGTTTGTGCCATCCATGTATTCTCAATACTGGAAGGGGAAATGTGAATTCCTATGGGTAGTGTAAAATTGAGGGCAATAATACATTCTGGCTTTCAAAGAGTCACCATATGTAGTACAATTGTCATTAGTTGGTGGGGATGCCCACATTGCTCTTAAGCAGGGTGACACTTTAGAGTGCTCCTGAGGATGTGTGGATTTCAGTGGGTGAGATTTATTTAGACCAGAATCACTAGTCAATTTCTATATCTGCTTTGAGAATATAGTTTTCTAAAGCCATAAGCTAGAGTCTGGCATGTAAAACATATATTGGGTTGAATGGATTTTGGATAGGTTCCATCTAATGTGATAATAGATCCAAAGCACATTCCCAAATGTCCAGCTAAGTCCCTTCATCTCGACTTTAGTTTGATTAAAGCAATTGAGCCTATTATAAAAGAATTTTTAAAATGCATATTACTAAAACACATTATTGACATGTTAACAAATGGCATGTGTAATACAATCATTTTTATCAGTTTAATAATCCAAAAATTGTATGTTTTGAAATACGATTTAAACTTTATATAAATAATAAATGTTCATGTGAATATTTAATATCAATACCCTTTGATGCATGTCTCTTTCAGTTTGTCCTATGGTAACAAAATACCTGGCTGAGTAGCTTTAATACCAAATATTTATTTCTAATAATTCTAAAGGAAGAGCACCCTGTAGTCAAGGGTATAATGAAATATTCACCAGCACTGACCATGCTTTTTGGGGTTGGAGACAGGGGCAGATGTGACCTGGGGGAACTAGGTCTGGGGAAGGGGCCCTGGAGCGCTCTCTTGCTTGCAATGTGGGGACAGAGGAGCATCCGGAGGCTTCCTTGGGACCAGGAACTTGTTGGTGTTCATTTGTCTCAGTTATAAGTTACTTCTCCCTGAATAAACATCTATTCAGCCTATCTGTTTTTCCTGATCCTTATTAAACCACGATACAAGGGGACAGTAGATACAATGTGAGTTGAGAGTTCATCTGCTGATCTGAAGATGCTCACATTATGCAGTAACTATACTGAGCATAACGCACAGTCAAGGCAGACTCTATCTCTTCTTACAAGAACACTAATCTCTTTGATGCAGTCTCCATCCTCATGGTCTTAATCACCTCAGAGTTTGCTTTCTGAAATCACATCTCGTTGGGGTTGAGGATACCAACACACAAACTTTATAGTTGGACACAGTCAGTCAGTCAGTTCAGCCTGGCGAGAGTGAGAAGGACAGAAATTGTTACACAGTGCTAGCGAAGAGGAGCTAGTGGCACAGAACTTACTTCTAGAAGGGAAAGTAGAGCGATAACTGCCAATGGGTAGAAAATGATGTTGTAGCACATTTTATCTCATATAAATGAACTAGCTACAGAAGTTTAGGTACCAGCATATCATATTCATTTAACGTTTAACCTCATACATATGTACTCAAATATGAAAAAAAAACTACATCCATAATAAGAATACACTGGCTAAAGAGTATGAAAATTACATCTCCAGAAAGTTTTTGTGGTTAAAGAACAAGTTCAATACCAGAAAATACAGTATAGTAATATGGGCACTTTGGTGTTTTAAGAGGACCTTAAAAAGTAACAGAAGCCAACAAATATTCATCTCCATTGAAAATATCACCGCAATATATGTGAGGTGCTTAAGTCACATATCTATACACTGTCCCTGCACTCTATTTTATCACTTAACAGGATTCTTTCCTTCCTGTGGCAGAATGTTCCAGACAATTCTTTTGCATTCATTGTTATGCACTTATTAAATTACTACCCACCAATTTCTATGACAGACACAGACAGTTTAACATACATTATATTCTTAATGTATTTCAAGATATCTGCCTAAACAAGACTTGAACAGTGATTACATGCTAACATGGAAGAGTTATGGGCAAGTGTAGAATGTTGTGAGTCTGAGAAATGGTTGTCCCCATAAAAATGTCCTGAAAACTAATTACTCAATACCAAGTGGTCATTCTTGAGACTGTATACCTATAGGTAATCTTATAATGACTCAGAAGGTTGTGTTTGTGTATTAATTAATATAAAGGTACAAATATATATATACATATATATGAACACACATATACATATAGTATATGTGTGGGAATGTGTATGGTTGTGTAAAACAACAATTAAAGGAAACAAATCCATGAATTCAAGAGAGGTAGATGAGAGGGGCTGGAGGGAAGGGTGAGAAGGGGAAGGGATTTGATGCAACTATATAATCTCAAAAAAAGTATTATTTTTTTCATGTTCAGGACTCTTGTATAAAGTGGTGATAGATGATTTATTCTCACTAACAGGAGATGAGCAAAAACATCATATACTATAAATGTTATCATAAATATATAAGGTGGACATGTCTCCTTGTTTTTGTTTTCATTTTTCTATTGAACTTGGTGACAGTCTCTCAGTAGTATGTGAGAAGTGTAGCATCTATAAGAAAGGAAGCCATTTCTCTGATATATGCAACCTCTATTACCCCATCATGAATGGCAGTTTAAGCCTGGTTTTGCTGCCAAGATCATGGAATTATAAAATTAGTTACTTTATTCCATCCAACATACCTATCTTCCAAAGTTCCAACCACTTCCCTTCTGACCTCAAATTGTCTTTAACACTGATGTCCATATCCCCCTATGTGAAACAAAAGGAAAACATGACAAAATGTGTAGTCACCAAACCATGTGACAATTAGGTGTTTTTGGTAGAACTGGAATTCTAAAAGCGGGGAGTTCAAATATGGTCTTATATTAAAATCAGCAACTCTAGGTCCAGTTTTTGTGATGGACTGCTGAATTTGACTGCTCATTTTTGCTTCATTATTGGAAATATTCCTTTGGATTAAATATAAGTTCACAAAAGGAAGACATTTTCTTTCAAAGCTCATTTTGTCCTTAGCATGAAGAGAGGCACAGTGGACATATAGACGAAAACACTTGTCCTGCAAGCATGAGACACTCTCTCTTCTGTTCCTCCCCATTCCTATTGAAGCCTTAAAAACCAAACCTGGGTTTCCAGGAAGTGGCAAATCTAGTTTCCCGAAGAGTCAATGTCCTTTCAGTACTTTGCAAGGTTTTTTTTCCTCACTTCTCTTCAACATACAGCATGGAGATAAGGTCCACTCTATTCTTTTATACTTCTTCAGCAGGCGCAAAAGTTGAGATCAGAGGCCACTGGCAATTGAGAAACACAGATAGCTGCCCATTAGCTCAAAAGCTAGGCTTAATCTAGATAATAATCTAATAAATGACTCATTTGCCACATGAAGAAACTGAGAACTCTAGTGGGGTAGTAAGTTTTGAAGATGACTCAGCATATGAGTGATGAAAGCAAGTCAACAGGGCACTGAAACTGCTCTTTCCAATAATGTACATTCTTCCTGCTAGCCTGGTCCCAGAGCGATGCCAGCCCCAAATGAATACACAGCCGCTATATTAGTTATAATACTGTTAGCCAATGACTAGGGCTTCTTATTGGCTAGCTTTGTCTTAGTTACTAACACATTTCTATCAATGTATGTATTGCCACAAGGCTGAGGCTTAGCTGGTAATGCCCAGCATGGTGTTACTCCTCTGGTGGCCTACATGGTGACTAACTCTGCCTACATTTCCCAGAATCTTCCTCATCTCCTAGACCCACCTATCAAACTGCCCTATTGGGCACAGTGTTTTATTCCTCAACCAATAAGATAAACATATACAGAAGACCATTCCCCATCAAACAGGCACACATAAAGTGTAGCACATGCGCAATTATAGGCCACACATAATTCTAGAAAATGATAATAAACAATTATTATATAAGTTTTTGTATTTAATAGTTATTATTATCTGAAAGTATATTCTTTCTTTTTATTAAAACAGAATTAACTGTATAGCAGGTCCACCAAGAGGTATTCCAGTAAAAGGTATAGTTATGGGAGATGATGACTTCATGAATGCCATTGCTACTAAAGACTTTTCAGTAGAACAATGAGGAGCAGGAACACAGAGATACTGAGTTCCCTGTCTCTGGAAGAGCCTCAGCTAGTCTACTTATTTGCATCTTAGTTTTTAAGAAGATTAAAAATTTGAATTAAAAAAACAAAATTAAAACATTAAAAAATAGAAAGTATGACAACATATAATAAAATATTTTTACAGCAATTCAACATATTTTTTATTTTAGGTGATATTTTAAGAATTAAAAATTAAAGATTATTAAGTTTATAAAATAAAAAATGGGTTTATTATAGAATAAGAAAGAATATGTCTCTTTAATTTAATCTATCCTATGTTCACAGTGTTCAGAAAAATCTAAAGTATTGTAAAGTAATGTCCAGGGCCTTCATATTCATTCATTACTTACTTGCTAACTAAGGTGGAGCTGTACAAGCTTCATTCATGGTGAGTGCTCAAAGGCATGGATCATCCTCCATTCTTTATATCTTAATTTAGAAACACTTGTTCTCTGATAACTATGGTTAGATGTGAGAGTGTTTGCCATTGTGGTTTAGTTGCCTACACTACATTCTTTGGAACTGTAGACTAGGCTAGCCACAGCAAGCTAGGTCTTATGTCTTCAAACTTTGTCTCCATGCCACCTAGCTTTACATACACATAGCAATGAAATATATCCTCAGGAATATATCCTCAGTGTGAATGATACACAATTGAGTTGTCTGTATTCCTCTCATGCTTAAAGACTGCCAGTTTCACAGGCTTGGCAGTATGCACATTTAGGGCTGGGTATCTTATGAAATTATCCTTTGCAATGAAGCATGTTTAACATACTGCCAGATCTCTACCTTCTTGATCCTGAGAGTGTTCCTATCTTCCAACTGTGACAAGAAAATGCACCTCCACACAGTGCCTAAGGTCCCTTTAGTAGGGTGTCAGAGACTTTCCCTGGATCAGAGCTTCTGACCTGGACTAGATATGATGTTGTCAGTATCTTTGGATTCTCAAGCACATGGCTCCATGGTAAAACACACAAATATTCCTTCTCTCTTTCTTTTGCTTTCCTTCCTTCAATCCACGGGGCTAGGAATAGCAGGGATTGGTGTCTGTGAGACACTGAGCCCTCAACAGATTCTCACCGACAATCTAACAACTAATCAAAGTACAGGTGCCATTTCTCAAAAATGATGGTTTATCTAAATTTAGTAGGCCATATCTGAAGAAGAAGGCACCCATGAAAATGAAACAAGCGAACAAGACTCTCCTACCTTCTCACCCTATTGTTTGTGAAATTATATTATTGTAGGTTGTCATGTGAGAGAGCTACTGAGAGCTCTAGGCTCATAGCTATCCATATACTTGCCAAGGAAACTTAAAAACATACATGCAGACCCCAATCCCATTGTTACAAACAACTGTCTTATTCTGAGATCGCAGGTCCAGTTCATCTGAGATTTAATAACCAGTTTGTTCCAGAGGAAAACATAAATGGCAGAGACTGTCACAGGTTGTGTGATGGTGAGGGACATGAACTCGAGGATCTAACTGTAACTATTCTCCCAGTTCTGACCACCTGGACACCCATAATGACAAAGAAGTACTAGGCCCAGCTGGGGACTGAAGTCAAGCCTCTAAGGCCCCTGCATGGTTTACACTAGTCACCCTTGCAGGCAAGGACTGTACATTTTCCATGCCCTGCGGGATTTGCCCTGACATTCCTGCCAGAATAGAAGAGGTCTGATTGTACCTGGAAGGAAATGCAAAGGATCTGGGATGCATACATACATCCCTCACACCTTCTACCTTGTTGGGAACAATTGCCATCACATGAGGAGTAAGTGCTGAGAAACAGAGCTTAGATACTTATTCACCCCTTGCCCAGCACGAGTTTAATTAGGAAATTCAATATTCCTGTGTGCCATCAGAGATCACCAGTGAAGCTAATAGATTTATTTTTAGTGAAAAGTGGAATAGGGGACTGTGGAAGTGAGGGGCGGGGCCTGCAGAGTGAAGGGGGCACTGTTGCTAGTGGCAGACTACTGCAGAAAAGGGTGCCAGTGAGGAAGGCTTACCTGTCTTTCCTTTGCACTTTGCCTCCTCACAAGTGTCTCTCTTAATGAAGTCCCCCAGTACGGCAGTGACTTCCTGCAGGGCAGAGGAAGAAAATGCAAGAACAGCTTCATTAGAAGCCGAGGAGCAAGATGAAGCCTTCAGGCTTCCAAGCCTGTGTCCTGGCATGGCCCTTGAGGTGGTATTCTTAAGCCCCTATTCGTACAGAAAAGGGCAGCTTGAGTGGACTAGCTCAGGGCTGCTGTTCCACTCAGAGAAGGGAGATTGGTAAAAGCATATTCAAGTCTCTCCTTGTGCTAACTCCCTGTTTCCATTGGCGAGTGGTCTACCTTCTCTGGGCCTCACATTCATTTTTAGTTAAATAAAGGGAAAAAACCCTCATGCAAATATTGCATAACACCATTTGAGGATAGAGCAAGACAGCAAGAAGATTTAAACAATATTTCACTCCTACCTTCTTAAAATCTTTGATTTCTTATATACACTAAACTTTGGTCACTTTTGCCTCCTCTCCACTGAAACTCCTCTTCCTAACAAACTTCACTTTTACTTTGATTTAATTATGTTCATTTTGTTTGTGTGTGGTCCTCATTGAAATTAATTGTGGCTGCTTGCATGGGCATGGCTGGGAGGCTGTTAAGTGGACCATAACCAACTTATCAGTGGTTACACCACAGGCAAAAATAGTACTCTTCCCCCAATAACCATTCATTGCCAATAATCCCTCAGTGAAAGGTGGATGCCTGTTGAATCCACCCTCATTGCATGATGAAATGTTGATCTGGCCAATAGTAAAGTAACCACAACTGCAGTGATTTTATGAATGCAATGGCCATGCCATGCTTGGAGGACAATACCTTCCAGTTTTTCCCGAACTCGGATTCTTCCATACTTTCTAGCACATCTTCTATGATGTTCTCTGTGCCCTGGTGCTCCTGACACAGATGACCTCTTTAGAGCCAAGCACCCCATGGTCACTTATTCCTAGCTCTTCAATCAAGTTGTGAGTCCTTGCATTCATTGCTGTCCACTGGAAGAAAAGAATTTTCCCTGATGTAGGCCAAAAACAGTGCTATGCTGTGGACGCAAATGTAAGTGGTTAGAAGGCAGTTTGCTACCAAGTCCATTTTCACTTGTAGATTCTTTTAAAGAAGATAAGGTTGCACCTAGAGGACTCCAACAACCCCACATGTGCCTGACAATGATGTTCTTAAAGTGGCCAAGACTGAACTCATGTCTTCTCTTAAGCCCTAGCATTTAGCCCGATATTTGAAGTAATAGCTGTGGTTCCTTGAATGGTATACTGTGTACCGTGTCCTGTTCTTACCTGTTCATGACCATTAGCTCTTCGAATTCCAAAAAATAAAGCATATGAAAGAGGTACAATTATCTTTCCATTTGAGGAAGTTTTCAATATGACTGTAAGAAATCTATGACTTTCATGAGACAGGATGCCTAGGCATGTGGCTATGAGCCCAGTATAACATCTGAAAGTTTAGCAAGAGCAGAGTCACCATAATGTTTTATGGCTCTGTGACATAGCTCCAGAGAACACAATTCGTAAGCTGGTGATTTCTTCAAGGATTCAAGGCCCAGAAGCTATGATTCTCAGAATTGAAACAAAACATGTTTTTACAGTGCAAATATCTATTGCAATGGCTACAAGGAAATTATGGTAATTTAGGTGCTTTCATTTTGCCATTTGTAACTCTCTTGTATGATACTCAGATATGAAATGTCCACATCTCATATCTACTCCTAAATTTTTAGTTTTTTCATTGACTATGCATGGGATATTTGGTGAAACCAAATACTCCACTGATCTAAAGTCTGCCATTTTTAAAGGCCTTATTCATATTCAATAATAGCCAATTTTCCTCTCCATAATACATTTTTGTCCTGTCTTCAAGTGACACCTGCTTTATAATTATGTATCTCTTCCAGTTTCCTTGTGACATGGCGAATGTGATTAACATCAAAGGAACCTTTCCATGTGTATAAACAGCAAACCATATAATGAGCACAGAGACATTTGAGGGCTCGTTCTCCACTGGTGAGTTTGAGGTTACTTACATGTCTGTTACTTACTGGTAAATGAAATAAAGAAGAGACATGGTGAGGGGGTAGGAAGAAGAGGCCCAAACGCCTGAGGTCTGCCACTGGGTATGTGAGATATAGAGAATTTAGGATAACATACTTACTAATTCAGCTAGGTTAAAAAGTGATGAATGCAGTATCAAACTTTGTCAGATTCAACAAGTCATCCAAAAACGTTTTCGTCAGTTGAAACCAAGAAAAGGGATGAAGTCTTGAAAAATAAGTAGAATTGTCCAAGAATAAGATGTGGACTGCTCATTAAATTTTATTGAACGTATATTTATAAACAAATTTAATTATTAATAAAATTTATTTTACTCAAATAAAAAGGGAAAGTTTCTAGTATAAGTAGATGCAATTACCTGATGTTCAAAGTGACTGAGATTTTCTGTTTTCCTTTGCTGTAGTTGACAAGTCTGCTAAGAAGTTTCTAGTGAGTCATTGTCAAGGTTTAAAAGAGACATTCAACCCTGTCACTGCTGTAAACCTTTGCATTCCTTACACCTTAGTCACACCTGTCAGTGAGGGATCCAGGGAAGTAAACTCCTACCCAATCAATGAGTGCCCATCAGCAACTCTAAAGCTACTGCTTTTTGTGGCTCTAACATCGTGGTTTTCATCCTTCCTAAAGATGCAAACCTTTAATACAGGTCCTTATGCTGTGGTGACCCCCAGCCATAAAATTATTTTATTACTATTTCATAACTTTAGTTTTGCTATTGTTAGGAACTGTAATGTAAATATCTGATATTCAGTATATCTGATATGTGACCCCAGACGGGTAGCAACCCATGAGTTCAGAACTACTGCTCTAGAGGAAAGCAAACAACATCTATCCCTAAGCAATACTACAATTAACCTTGCTGAAGAACTCTGGAGCAAAAATTATGGAACCCCAAAGACTCAACATTCCAAAGCATAAATGAGGTCTCAGGATGAATTCAGAAAGAAATAGAAAGAAAAATAGAAAGGATGAGAAAGAGAGAAAGAGGGAGATGGAGAAAAAAAGAGAAAGAAGGAAGGAAGGAAGGAAGGGAGGGAGGGAGGGAGGGAGGGAGGGAGGGAGGGAGGGAGGGAGGAAGGGAGGAAGAAAGAATTATTCTATCCATTTTTATGCAAGGGGAGGGAATGTATATAACCAGTATAGCTTACTCATTAAACCGAGAAAGATGTCAGCATTTACCATCAGTTCTTTTCATTTTTTTTTTAAACTGGCAATTGCATACATTGCCCATATTTACATGCCATATTATAATTTTTAACTATTAGACTATCTCAACGTAATTAGTTGTTTTCCATATCAATTCCATCCCTGTCTCTACTTAGATTAGTTACTGAGTGTTTTAATAAGAAACAAGATTAACACCCCCTTTTTGCAAATCAAAAGCAAAAATTAACTGCTTATTGTATAAACTGAACAGCTTTCTTCTTGGCTCTGAAGGCATTGCCAGAACAGAACCATTACAATGTAAAAACATCTGAGCTACTGCGGCTAGCCTCCAAGAATCAGAAAAGGCTATAATGTCTAAAAGCTGATGTGGAGTTGGGGATGGATGGGCCAGACTGCAAAATGAATGGAAAGCAGTGTGGTCTGTAGAGTGTTCGAATTTTTTTTTTCAAAAGAATTTTTTACCCCAGGCCAGAAGCCTTTGTGTCAGGGAGACTGTCTCATTTCTCTGCTCAAAGGCTGTCGGGAATGACTGAGACTTGAGAGCACTTTCTGATGTTGACGAGGTCAAGGCAGGCAGCGCTCTGAACCATCCGTCACTGCCACAATGGTAACCCAAGAAGACACGTGAACCCCACACTGAAACCTGGAAGGCTATTTTCTCTGGAGAAACAGGGGAAGAGGGGGAGGTATATAGGAGAGAAAGGAAAAAAAGACATAGGTCAAATGGTCACTGTGAAGTTTACTGCATTAGTATTCGGCTAGAATCAGAGAAACTTGCTCAGTCCCAGCTGAGGATATTCTGAAGAAAGAAGTGACTAGAGGCAAAAAATATTATTAATATTACTGTGCTTAATCAATATAGAAAATTCTCCAACGTGTTTTTCTGGGAAGCTCCACAAAGCTTCTGTGATTACAATTCCTTCTGATTATGTTTGCAAACAATGCTGGTTGGGGCCTCCATGCGCAGACTGCAGTAGCACAAATTCTGGCAGCTTAATTCTCTGTCTTGGGGATGCTCTGAGTTTGCATAAGCCTAGTTATGCTGCAGTTCAATCACCTGTGTCTGCAACACTAGACACAGGCTCAGTGGAGGCAAATCCGAGGGGACAGGGATGGACCAAGGAAAGTCACCACATGTCATATCTATAGAGATGGCCACTGGAGACAGTTCACCTCAAGGCCATGATTCTGGCAGCCTCAAAGCTGAGAATGCTTACTGAAGTCTTAAATGGTAATGCCCTACAGAGCCTCTTAGGTCCCACTGCCTGAGATCAAATGAAAGGAACTTCTCAGACATGGTGATTTAGGCAACTATCTCTACATCCTTCTGAAACAGCAAAAGATACATCAATCAATAGGCTATGTAGTCCATGGAAATATAAGAGAAAAGTTTTGGTTATCCTTTCCCAAACCCATAGGAACATTTTCCAATTTGGAGGAAACTTTCTTTTCATTGAATTTTATTCATTTATGTGCATGGATGCTTTGTCTGTATGTATGTCTGTGTACCATGTGCATGCTTGCTTCCCTTGGAGGTCAGAAGATGGCACTGGCTCTCTCATGGGTCTGGAGTTACAGATGGTTGTTGACAGGTAGGTTTAGGTAATCTAGCCCGAGTCCTCTGCTAGAGTAGCCTGTCTTAACTGCTGAGCATCTATCTTTCCAGTCCCATTTGAAGGACAGTTTTCTTGAAGTTCAATTATCTCCCACAGTGGACCCTTTTGGGAAAGAAAGGTTGTCTACCTACGGTGAATATTTAGGAATACCTAGAGGTATTTTAGGTTACCACTTTTGGGAGAACTATTAGTTAGCAATGTCTCATAAATAGCATTATCTGTCTGTCTGTCTGTCTGTCTGTCTCTCTCTCTCTCTCTCTCACTCTCATCACACACACACACACACACACATACACACACACACACACACACACCTACCTCTTTCTTCCAAAAAGTCATGTGTCTTCAAATGTCACAAGTTCAAAGACCCTCACTGAGTAAAATCAGGGTACTATAACCAAATATGGAAAAGAGCCTCTGTAGTCATATCATTTGCTATCCTGTAATTATAATCTCAGAATCATAACATATGTATGCTTTAGACTCCTTATTGTTTGTATTTCATAAGCCCTCCTACTCCATTTTTCCTTCTGCTTATAAAATAAGAGAAGTTAAATTATTGTTTTCTAAATTTATATGTTGTATGGGGTGATAGAACATGAGTGTCATGGCAGTTATGTGGAGATCAGATAATAACTTACAATGAGCTGGTTCTCTCCTTCTGCCACATGAGTCTGGGAGATTAAACTCAGGGTACCAGTCTTGGGGACAAACTCCTTACTCCCTAAGCCATTTCCCTAGCTACTAGTTTTTATTCACGTGTGCAAAGCATGCAGTTCCATATACATGTAATGATAATAATGGAGGGTGCCTGCTTTCATCTCTATAAAAAACTAGGCTAGATGGTTAAGAGTTGAGGCAATGGAGTTATCAATAGGCAGCCTGATAAATGTGACTTTTTCAAAACCTCTTGATTGAGATACCTTGATACAATCCTTAATGCATTTAAATCTTATTTGTCAATATTTGGAATATGGAACCTAGAGAAAGCCAGTTGACTTTTGTTTGCCCTCACACTTGGGCAGGAAAGAGATTCAGAGAATTTTCATTTCTCTCCTAGTTGGCATTTAGAGTCTGATGCTGTGGTCCAGGGAGAAGCTAGATATCCCAGTAATCCTTATCAGATTTCCCAAGCTTTATACAAAATTAAGACTCACCCCTGTCTGTACTCTGGCTTTCATTTCAACATTATTTCCCAGTACAATTAGTTTTCCCTTCTTGTTCTTCTATGTACAGATTCGTTTTCTCTTTCCTGCCTCTTGCACTCCTTTCTCATTTCTTTACATTCCTGTAGGCTATCTTATTTGTATTCAAACTAATTTTAACTGACACCTAAAGTTGTACATAGTGTTGGAGCATCTTTCAATATTTTGACACATGTATAAATTGTGCAATGTTCAAATCACAGTAAATATTTTTAGCACTTCAAACATTTATCTTTAGTTTCTCCTCTTTTCTTTTTCAGCACTGAGTATATTAGGGAAGATCTCTAACAATGAGCTGTGTACCGCTTATACTTAGCCTCTTTTTATGGTAAAGATAGCCAACATCTTTCTGCTTTGTTTATAATCCTGTGTCTTACCACTAACTATAGTCACTCTACTGTGTAGCACACAGCAGAACTTGTTCCTAGAACACACTAATACATTTCCCTCCTCTCCTTCCTCATCCTCTTCCCTACCTCTGGTACCATTATTCTTTACTCTTATAAGATCAAGTTTGGTTGGTTACACATCTGATAATGATTATGTAGTTTTTGTTCTCTTATGTCTAGCTTATTACACTTAACATAATGATATCCTGCTCTATCTCATTGCTAAAAAGAACAGTTTCATTCTGTGTCATGGATGGGCAGTAGTCTGTTAGGTAGTGCACCAAGTTTTCATTTCTCTGTCCATCTGTTGATGACTATTTAGGATTTTTGGTTGTTAATAGTGGCTTATGGGAATGAAGATATATCCTTGACATGCTTATACCATTTCTTTCAGATTTATATTAATATTAGGATTACAGAATTGTTTTTAATTTGGGGACAGGGACATCCACAGATACTTAATAATTTCTGTGAAATGTACAAACTCAATATCAGTACTTAATATTTCTCCCTTTTCTTCAACTCCATTGGTGGCTCTTGTCTTTTCTAATTTTGGTAACAGTCAATCTTATCAGAATAGAAATAACTCCTTTATGGTATTGGTTTATTTGCTTCTATTGATTAAACATGTCCAATTGTTAGCTGTTTCTTTGTGCTAGAATATATTGCCTACTTTTAACTGGAGTATTTGGGGTTCCACTATTTTTCTCAGTCTACTTATTTTGGGTGTCAACCCCATTTTAAAACACACTCTTTCTTTACAATGCCTCTGACTTTGACAATATCTTAATGTTTTACTTGTGGTTTACATCAAGCCTGTGCAAAACATGTTAAATATCACTGAACCTACCTTAAATTAACCCTTGTAGGATTCCTCTAGGCAATGTGCCCAAATTGCAACACTGACATTTATCTTAACTATAGTTCAAGGTTTTGGGTAACATCATTAACAGAAAATATATGTGTATTTTTAGTACTTATCAACATCTTTAAAATTAATTTTATATCTAAAATCTTGCATGTCACTGTGTATTGATTGATTCTTCTTTGGACATCATAGAAAGTGATGGCTTGGGCCATAGCATCCACAGTTCTATCTTTATTTCACTGTGTCATTAACTACTTACTGGGTCACACTATGTTCTCCTTTCTTCAAAGACTTGCTTAGACATATCTGAGGCAGATAAACATAACCACCCAGAAGTACATCTTCCCAGAAGGTGACTTATGAAACAAATTAAGGTTTTTATCTCTGTATCATTCTTGCTTTGGATGAACACTTATCTTTTGGCCTTGATAACTGGCTGCCTCATAGTTTTGAAAAAGCACACTGTATAAGATGTTAATTTTTGAAGTTCCAAAATCTTTCATCTTCTAAAATGGTTTCCTACAAAATAGAAGGTTGGATTTTTCCAAGGTCCTTGAGTAAATAGTGTGTTTGACACATATTAATTTCAAATCCTCTGTGTTTCCTGCAAGCATAGTTGTTGAAGATTGACTAAAAGGATATTTTCTTATTACCAAGAAATCTACAATTATAGTTGGAGGAGATAAATTAATAAATGATTATGACAGAATATAATAAGCACTTGTCTTAATTCTCTGTTGCAGTAATAAGACACCATGATTAAGGCAGATGAGCTTATTTGGGCTTACTGTTTCAAGGATTAAGATCCATAGCCATCATAGCAAGGATCATAGCAACATTCAGGAACCCATGACCCTGGAGCAGTAGCTGAGATCTTACATCTTGAGCCACAAGCACAAGGCAGAGAGGGGGAAATTTTGGATGCTACAACTCTTTTGAAACTTCAAAGCTCATTGTCCCTTATACATCTCTCTTGTTATATTTTGCTTGTGTTCTGACAAATAAAGCTTGCCTGATGATCAGAGGGTGGAGCTAGCCACTACTTAGCCATAGAGGTCTGGAGGTCTATACAGACAGGGAAAAGGAAGTGACATGTCTGGGTGGAGAGAGGAAGTGATAAGCAAGGCTGTAAATAGGCTCTTGGCCCTTTATGGTCTGAGGAGTCAGAAAGGTAAGAGGTGACTGTGGCTGGTCCTTTACTTCTCTGATCTTTCAGCTTTTACCCTGATATCTGACTCTGGGTTTTTATTATTAAGACTAATTAGGATCACACATCATATCTCCTCCAATAAGACTATGCCTCTTAATCCTTAAAGGGTTCCACCAGCTGGGGACCAAGTATACAAATAGTTGAGCCCTGGTGTGGCGAAGAATTGTCATTCAAACTACCACAGTGCTACGTTAAGAAAGCAATGCATGAGCAGATGGTGATAGTATAAGCAAATGATGTAACTGTTTTAAATGAGATGACTAAAAACCCTATAGGAGGGACTTCCATGACAGGGATCTGAATGAGATGAGTGAGCCACCTGAGTAAAGTTCTAGAGTAGGTTATTCTGGTGGGGAAGTCCAGAGGCTTGACATTGAATTCTACTCATCCAAGGATGAATAAGCACAAAACCACTGGCCCAGAATACAAGAGAAGCAAGATGGAGAGAGATACTGAGAAATACCACATGCACTCATCCTGGAGAGAACTGTGAAAGGATGTGTTCGTTTTCTGTGTCCGCTGAAAGAAATGATTACAAACCAGCATGCCTTCATACAGCAGGCATGTACTCTTAGAGTGTTAGAGACAAAACTAGTCGTCAAGGTGGCAGCAGGGTTGGTGTCCCTTGAATATCTTCTGCGGATTCTACACAGTGTCTCTCTCCAAGGTGCTGCTGTGTAATAGTGGTGCCTGTCTTCTGGATTCAGAATTCAGTCTCAGCCTTTGTCATTGCATTTGCTTCTTTTCATCTTCCAAATAGTTCGATGTAACTCCAGGTGAGCTTATCTTGAAATTCTTAATTTGGTTAAATCCTTATTATAATCCATATTATATTCAAATAAGGTCATGCTTGAAATTTTCACCATTCAGTACATGGCCATAATATTTTAATTTAGAGAGGCAATGCAAAGTTAAAACAGATTCAGCATAATCTCCTATCATTTAAAGGATCACTGTTTGTTATGTAGTCTGCATGGCCAGGATGAAAGCACAGAGCTCTAATAAAAGGCAGATAACACATTTTCCCATGGTCTCCACTGCCTTTCATTTGCTATGTTGTTTTGGATAGCAAAGTTCAGGACAGCTTATTCGCAAGATTGAATTATGAAAGGAACACAAAATGTTCTTCTTCATAAGCAGTTGGGTCACTTATCAATGTTTCTATGAGAGGCAAAAGAGCACATTTATAAAAGTTTCAGTTAGGAAAACTCTGGGTAGACTGTCTACACAGCAAAATGTTCACAAAGTCATGAAATAGACCACTGTTCTCATAATGATGACTCTCATTGCTTAACATGTGCCAAGCACTGTTCAGTAGTTTAATCCATATTATTCAACATTCAACTTTTGTAATATTAAGTGTCATAGTCCACTGAACTATTATAAAATAATAGCTTGAAATACTTTTCTCAGAAACAACAAAAGTTCTTCATAATTGTGGAGGCTCATGCGGGTTGTATTTGTCATCATGTGGAGGCCCAATTCTGGGTCACAGTCAGGGCCTTTCATCTATATCTTCACACCTTGGAAGAAGGGGGGATCTATTTGGAGCCTTTCTATGGCTATTCATCTCATTTCTCATGTAAAGGGCATGTCTATCATAACTTAGTTGACACCAGAAGTTTCCACTTTGTAATTTCATCACTTGTTAGATGAAGGCAGGATTTCAGCACATAAATTTGGGTAGTCACATACATTTAGATCATAAAATACAGTGAAACAGATAGCATTAAATCTGTTTTTCTCCTAAAGTCCTACAGTGTGAAGGTTTCAAATGCAGAACTATTGTAAACCACAACAAAGGTAGGATGCAAGCATTGTCTTACACTGTTGATATCAATAAGGTCTTTATACATTCCAATTCAATGTCAATATTAAACTTAATATTTCAGGGAGATTCAGCTTGACATCTGGTCTGCTTACCTAAACCATGACCATAGAGGTGCTTATGCTCATCACTAAATTGCCAAGGACCCTGGGGTCACAGTACTGTCCACTCTGGTACCCAGTCATCTTTGTGATTTCTTAGGAGATGTGTCTTTTTCATCACAGAGGAATGACATGTGTGCTGAGCATGCCTCTTATGACAGCTTCTAGAGAACACCTGAATCAGTCCAGTATATACTCTAGGACCCACTTCTTAATCTCCCCTTGTTCTGCCTTCTTCTCAGTACTAAATCTTTGGTGGTAGGTACTTGAAGGGAATTCCATGTTATACTTATAAAGCCAACATTTACATTGGCATAGTTAATAGCATTGATGAAATTTATGGTTAGTATACTTACTAATACCTCTAAAAATGGTGCAACCAAACTATTGACATCTTTTCACATAAGCATTGACTACAATCCACAAAGTGGGTTATTCCTCTTCATTCCATAAACATCAGATCAAATACAGAGGACATTCTAGACTCAACTCTCAAAGTGAAGGGAACAGCAGACATACTCAAAACATACAACATACAACTAGCCAACTGCAAAAGTAAGAAACTCTAAGATTAACTGGCTGAATATTGTTAAGAGTGTAAAAAAATAAGGAACCAAGAAAAAGTGAAGGTACATACTACCCAATCATAGTATACAGCAACCAGAGGGTTCATTAGTCATTGGATGTCATTAGAAATTTTAGGAAATACAGAGAACATATCTAATAACAAACACCAATTAATCACTGTTAGAATTTTTATATGTGGCAGTTGTATTGTGGTCTCAACTTTAGAACTCACCTTTTAGAAACTTATGTACACATGTTAGAACTGAAGTAACAGGCTTTGTTGTTGTTGTTGTTGTCTGTTTTGTTTTGCTTTTTTGAGACAGGGTTTCTTTGTGTAGTTTTGGAGCCTGTCCTACCACTAGCTTTGTAGACAAAGCTGGCTTCGAACACACAGAGATCTGCCTGTCTGTGTCTCCCCAGTGGTAGGAATAAAGGCATAGGCCACCACCACCTGGCCTGTCTTGCTTTTTAACTTCAAAGTCATATGAGGACTGGAGGTCTCCCTAAGTCATGATCAGACATGGGAAGAAAATGTCAAAGTGGTACTGATGCTATTTTATGCATGTTGACCACATCCAAAATTAAGGTTTAAAAAAAACCCACCAATATTGAAATTGAGAAGTCTCTATATATATATACATATATACATATATATATGTGTGTATATATATATACACATATATATATATGTATATATGTATATATATATATATATATACATATATATAGTACAAAATGAGCTATACCTACCGGTTGTATAAATTAAAAAAGCAAGTCTGTGTATGCACATCTGGACAAAAGCTGCTCAGTTTGAATTTCCTCATGTATGAAGTTCCAAACACTCTGGGGGATGCCTGCCTCCTTTCCAGGCATGTTTTCACCCAAATGAAATTCCTTTTCATGAAATAGAACTAGGAACGTCTGTGAAGTATGAAGAAGTTGAGCTTTTAGAACATGTGCCCTTACATCTCTTCATGGGCCCACATTGACAGACCAAACTAGCACCACTCAAAAAAATACATTGTCCTTGCACAGTTGAGTACTGGCCAGCATTTGCTCAGGCCCAACTCTGGGTATAAGTTGCCAATCAAATGTTCCCAATGCAGGGCACTGGACAGGATTCTGTAGAATGCTGGATTGACCCCTGTTTCGCTAGGATCTATCCTCCAGACCCCTTCCCTGCTTACCAGGGATACTAATTCTATCATGGATGCTCTCTTCACTTCAAACAAGAGGCCGGCCTGATGATATAACAGATTGAGATGAATACATGGGACTTCTATCCTCATGGCCAATGCCATTAGAAACTATTATATTAAAAGGGGGAAAGCCAAGTCCAGAAACTGACAAACATTGCTGTACTTCTGTGTGGGTGAAGTTCTGGGTCTCTCCTGTTAAATCCCCCTGTAATGAGCTCACACAATGCAGCCTGTTCCCTTCCTGCCGTGACTGTTTTCTGGCTGCTGCCTCTGCATCAAACAGCTGTGGCACTTGTCACTGAGACCATTAAGACAATTTCTCCATTCTAACAAGATTTTACTCTCGAGTAAAATAATTTTTTTCTCAGTATGGCTTCGGACTTTTTTCTAACAGCAGTAATCAGTTTTCATTGAAGGGTGGATTTTCTCCCCCTACTCACAAGTGATTTATATTAGGCGTTTAAAGACAAACATGAACTGTTTTATTATTTTGGCTATTTCTTTAAGCAAGCCAAGGAAAGAAATCCAACAACAACTTGGACTAGATTTACAGCTACTTCCTCCACCCCTACTCTTGCCCTGGAGCCTGATGGGACTTGTGTGTCCTTGGAGGAATGGCAGAGGGAAATGCTAGGGGCCAATTGCTGATTTTATC
Source organism: Cricetiscus sungorus (assembly GCA_030556225.1). NCBI lineage: Eukaryota > Metazoa > Chordata > Mammalia > Rodentia > Cricetidae > Cricetiscus > Cricetiscus sungorus. The sequence goes on from JANBXA010000641.1 coordinate 19,954,983, forward strand.
ATTCAAACACAAAATTTGTTACACCACTTTATCGGTCACAGGGAAAGCAATTATACTGTGGTTCAATTTTCCACTCAATGGCTGTACTGGGGATCAAAGTTGGTTTTTATGATGGGAAAAAATGTTTTGCTATTTTATTTGTTACTTAAAATAAAGAAGCACCGTTACCGTAATGCTTTCAGAGTCTTCCCTGCCCCCTACCCTGCTCCTTCATGAGATACAGTGGATTATTTTGGCTTTCTCCTTCCCTTTGATTAAATAATTAGCTTTCTTCCTGTCTTCTACAGCATATTTCACTGTAGAAATGAAATTGGCACGGTTTAAGGGAACATAGCATTAGGCCTCTAATCATAGCCACGGAGGGCAAACCTGCGCTATGCTATTTTTTCCCAGACTAATACATTTTCAAAAGGCAGTATTGTAATGGAGTCAGTGTGTGTGTGTGCCATGCTGTGTGCGTGTAGGGATATGTGTGAGTTTTGTACACAATTGCATTTTCACCTACTTTCCATGTGAAATGATCAACGTGCCCTCTGTTGCATTTATAAGTCCTTTTTGCTATATATAAAAAAGGAAACAAGCAGCAGGGTTAGTTATAGGGGAAATTTGATGTGGAATTATACTTTAAATCATACATTTAATTAAAAATAAAGTAATATTTATTATTGTATTATCACCATTTTCTCCTCTTATTATCTATCATTGCATTCAGAGCACTAACAAAAGAATTTCAGATAGTAAAATCAGAAAGGAATTAGAATGCTTTACCTTCAGGGTTTGATGTTCAGGTTGTTTATTTTAAATTTTATTGTTTTTAGACCAGATATTCAATGATCAGGCTTTTTAAAACTAGTACAGTAGGCTGCAGTGCCCAACACCGAATAGGTCTGTTGAAAGCCAATACTTTCACGGGCATATACCCAAAGGGTGTACATTCACTGCACACTTACTCCTAAGTGTTGAGAGAGAGAGAGAGAGAGAGAGAGAGAGAGAGAGAGAGAGAGAGAGAGAGAGAGAGAGAGAGAGAGAGAGAGAGAGAGAGAAGACCGGGTATTTGTCTGCTTCAAAATGTATCAAGTTTAGCCTCACATTTCTGCTTGGTTTGAGCTTTTATAATTTGATTGGGATCTTCTTTTTTTTCTTTCTCCAGGTCTCCTGCTAATTGCCTCGAGGCTCAGTCTTACAAGACCCTGGATCTAGGAGCAGAGAATCTGAAATCTGTGCTAGGTGACTAATTATGGCAGTGGCTGAGTGATGGTCTAGCTACCACAGGGCGCTCCTGTCTTCGGTGGAGCTTCAGGCAATCACAGAAGCAGAGAGAGCAGTGAGGCCCCATAAGGCTAGTGAGGAGGTTGAGATGAGATCCTATTCCGATGGCTGGATGGCTGGTGTTAGCTTCTCTTAGCCGAAGTGTGCCCCATCCTGGGGCTGTTGTCTGGACTTGGTATTGAGGGGAGGAATGTGTCTCTCATAGCAACTTCCTAGGCTGAGGGCTTTCTCCAGTCCTGATTTAAATGCCAATGAGTTAAAGTACCCAGGCCAAGAGATATTGGGCCACAGAAATAGGAATAGTCACACATGTCTGAGAAAAATATTTCTATGAATTACAGCTACTATTTTGTTGAGTGCTTACTGTGTATCAGATTCTGCATATAATTTATACATTAGACCCTTAGGAGAATTCTGCAAAGTATAGCTTATTATTTTCATGTTTAGGATCAGACATACGGAGCATAAGATCTAGTTAGACTATCCCTCAACCATATCCTAACTGAGAACACTGGGATGCAAGCTAACATCTTAGTCAAAAGATAGCAGCAGCAACATCTAATTTTAAATCTCATTCTCTAAAGCTCTGTTTTTATTTTACCTTCTCGAAGCCAAATGATTTTCATCACAAAGGCTTTTAACTAAGGAATTATATTTGAAATTTCACATATTTTTGGCAAACATATTATCCTAGGTCTAAATATTTTCATCAAAGTCTTGCTTATTGCTCTTAGTTCTAAGGCTGTAAAAATACAACCACTTTGTTATAAACGTTCACTAGAATAATACTTCATTACTATTGAAACTGAAATTATGATTTTTATTTCTGTTAGAGCATTTTCAACCTGCTGACATGGTGCCTAGATATTGTTCAGTGAAATGTTATTTTGTTTTAGATACTTAAATGCAATGCAAATAGCCCAGTTTTTAATTTCTATTCTTTTTAATGAAATTGATGGTCCATCCCATTCACTTTGTTGTAATGTGTCAATTAATCAATAATTTACCTATAAATTATCAGCTCAAGTTAGAGGCAAACAAACAAGTAACAACAACAACAACAAAAACCCTTGGGGTTAGGCCATTACACTGAAAATTAGTAACTAGAATGAGAATAAGTGTCTTAAATATCTAAAAAGCCAGGTGTATATAAAAATTGAATATGATGAACATGATGTCAAGCATTTTCATCTGCTTCCAATGAGCTGTTCCTATACACAGATTTGTTGCTTTTCTAGACATCACAATGTAGTATAGGGTTGTAAATGAGGCTTACTTGCAGCATGATACATTTCAAATTTTATTTTATCTTTTTCTTTAGGTTGTAAAACAAAGATACCATTCCAATCCTGTGTCATTTCACAATTCCAATGGATAACATTTACAGTTTTTATAAGAGTGCATAACTAAATATCTCCAATTAATTTGATGATCTTTGCCCTTTAAGAAAGTATTACAGATAAATGTCCAAATCTCGGAAATGACTGGATAGGCCAGGGGATGCTGATAACTATTCTGCTCCTTTGCAATTCCTTGCTTCATGTAGAGCATACTTGAATTTTTTAAATTCCTAATTATCCCTTCTTGTTTATTTTGACACTTTCTATGTTTTCATTCTTTTTATTTGTTTAGATTCTTTCTTTCCTACTAAGCATTTGTTTCCAGAAAGACAAAATCCCTGGACTTGTCATAGTTCTTGCTCCTATGATCAACTCAAACCAGGAACTCAAATACTAGTGCAATGTTCAAGCAATTAATAAATGAAATCATACTTGAAACTTTTAAAGAAACACATGAGTACATAAATACATATAAAAGACTTACATATAAATAAAGCTATCTCATCTTTTTTCTTAAATTCGTATACACCTCAGATATACTATCTATGAGTTAGTCCTCACTTAATTTGAAAAGTCACATGGTTTATTATGATGTGCAGAATAATTGTTTTTATAAAAAAACAACATGAACTGAGATTCCTTCAAGAAAATTCCCCATAAAATTTTAGACACAATGGACAGCCAAATCTTTCGTCTCCAGTTTGTGCAATGAGTCATTTTTTTTTCTCTTTCTTTTATTTCTTTGGCAGTGTGAATAAGGAAATGAACTAAAATCTTGGACACAAAGGAAAGCTCTCTGTCCCTGATGTTTTAAGAATCTCACAATCACAAACTTCTATATACAAACACTAGGTTCCAAATAGCATCATCTGTAAATAAGGCATCTGCCATTTCAAGCTTAAAAGCATAGCTGATGAGAGGCATGATGATTGCTTCAAATATCCTAAGGGGATGAAAACTAAAGTGGAGAAAGAATTATTTAAGCATAACTAAAGCATAACTAAAGGGAGAGATAACTGGATGGAGAAATACTGTTAAGTTAAAGAAGAATAATTTCAGGAAAAGAATCAGGACACACAAAACACACACACACACACACACACACACACACACACACACACACACACACACACACTTCCTTAACAGTCTATTGGTCTGTGGAGAATTAGTGCTAATGGGAAATGGTAGGAAAAAAGGCATGAGAGCTATTAAAAAAATCAGACCCAAAACTGCCAAGGAGAAAGCAAACATTAGGACAACCTTACACAGGCCAGAGGTGTGTAAAAGAGATTTAATACATCTCACTTATTTCTGAATGTCTCTATTTCAAGAAATGAAGTTCTGGTATTTCTCAACTTGATCTTATAAGAAAATATGCTAAGCAGAATACTTATGAATAATTTCTAAGCTCTCTTTAAATAACATCCTATTTTGCATGACAAGTTAATGATTACCTGCACATACACACTGCACATCTGAAGCTCATAATGTGTTTTAATCATAAAGCATCAACTCTCTGAAATTACTACATAGGTAAAATCAGTGATCTTTGCACCTTTTATTCTTTCCCTGAATTATTTTTCCCCTGTATATAAGCTTACTTATAGCAGCAGTTAAATATAAAAAGCCATTACTATTCCTCCCAGCTTATAAAAGGACCCAGATTCTTCATCCTGGCAGATTTAGATGAGTAGAAGGTACTTCCCACCTAGGTATCTGTTGTACTCTTTCATCATCAGCAATAAATTTCTATGAAACTTAAGGGAAACCACCCTCCCCCACCCCACCCCCGACTTTACCTCTTTCTTCAGTTGAAGAATGCAATAACCCTTTTTCTTTTCTTTCTAATTTTAGAAAGACATGGATAATAACCAAAATGAGTCTGTATGTTCCAGAATGTTGTGAATATAAGCAAATGATCATTATTTTACATCTGCCATCTGGATTGGCCCTTTGATTTTAACGACACCCAATGGAGGTGAGTAGTCTACTTAAGGCTATCCATTACTTTGGTACTTGGCCAATCTCCCTCCATGTGGGTTGAATGTTACATGACCTATTTTTGCTGTCCTGTTTCTCTGAAGTTAGTGCTATGATTGTTATTAATTTCTTCATAGTTCTATTAAATTTTTACCATTGCTTCAAAATAATGAGTTGGAAAAACAGTAAGTAATACAAAAAAAGAACAAACAAACAAACAAAACAAAAAAAAAACAAACAAAAGTTGTGTCTTGAGGCCAACATTGCTTCTTTGATTTAACTCATCTGGTAAATTGAGGAAATCCAGTAAAAGATCTTTTAAATGATTTCTTTTATATGTATTTTTTTTCTTATCTTACATATCAATCCCAGTTCCCTCTCCCTCCATGACACCTGACCACCCTCCTATCCCATTGCCCCCCTCCACTCCACAGGGAGGGTGATGCCTTCCTGAAGGGGTCATCTAAATCTACCAAGTCATTTGGAGTAGGGACTAGACCCTCCCTCCTGCCTCTAGTTTAGGGAAGTATCCTTCCATGGGGAATGTGCTCCCAATAAATTTTTAAAATAATAGTGTTTTATTGTTTGAGAATTTTATGCATACATACAATGTGTGTGTGTGTGTGTGTGTGTGTGTGTGTGTGTGTGTGTGTTGATTAGATCCAACCCAATTCCTTTTTCTGGAATTCCCCCACAAACACTTTTCCCTCCTAACTTCATATGCTTTTCTTTTCTTTTCTTTTCTTTTTAAATCACACTGAGTCCACTTAGTGCTGCTGTGGCTAGTCTCTAAGAGACAACACCCCTGAAAACCAAAGCAAGACAAAACTAATTGTCTTTCACTCAAAAGCCATCAATTGTCGATAGCTTCTAGGATACAGGGTGAGACTTCCTCAACCTCTACTTTTCCATTCTGGGATTTTGGCTGGCTTCATCTCGTACAGAACTTGTGCAACAATCACAGCTTCTGCAAGCTGATATGCTACACTACTAATTTACTTCAAGTGCATCTGTCCTGAGATGAACCTGTGTGAGGTGGGGAGGAGTTAGAATTGCTCTCCTAAGTACCTAGCTCCGAATTTCATAGAAATGAAGTCCCAGACCTTAGTCACAATACTTTTGAGGCCATGATGGGCAGAAGTTAGGGAATTGAAAACTCCATTATTAGATGGTGTTGTGAGTCATAAGAATGAGGCAAAGGGAAGTAATATTCACCAGGGCAACATCTCTGCTTGATCTGCAGAACTATAAGTTTAAGACCTTTCTTTATTTGTACCAACAATTTAAATGAGTGCCCACAGTATGCCAAGCACCGCACCATAAGGTGCACAGACGGTCCCTGTTAAATCCTCAGCAAGCTAGTTATTTTCTGAACTGTTTTGATTAACTACCTGTCCTCACTGCTTCTCAAAGCCACCGAGGTTCTGCACATGATGAGACAAGGAGAACCAGCAAAACAGGTTACATCCATCACCTACTGCAACATTCAGGTCTTCTGAGGCATCATCTGTTCTTTAACATGGCAAGGAAAGACAAAGACCCTACTTGATGTTGAGGATGTCAAGGGAGGGACAGCCTTCCTACAAGTGTGATGTATAAGTGGATCTGGCTTTCAAAGAAAGAGAATAGAACTAATTATCAGGATCTGAGAGACATCAGACAACCAGGGCTGCCATGTTCTGGGACTACTGTGATAATTACATTTTCACAGAAGTTAATATTTTGATAAGCCAAGGATGAATTCGTTATCTCATCATAAGTAAATGTGAGTGTGCACAGGCAAGTTGGTTGTCCCCAAATGCATTAAAAAGCTTTGTATCAAATGACTAGAATATTTGAATATGTCACACAGAAAACCAATTCACTGGCTTGAGATTTAGCTCATTGGGTAAAGTGCTTGGTTTGTATACTTAAATCCCTAGGTGAGTCTCTAGCACTAAACAAACTGTGCATGGAAGTGAATACTTGTAATCTCAGTACTGAAGATATGATGGAAAATGGATCACAGGTTCAAGAACAAGCCTAGGATAAACCAGAATGTCTCTTAAGACAACCAAGCAGAAAAAGAAACCAAGCAAACAGGCAAAAACAACAGGAAAACACAGGAAAGACATCTACATCAGAAACCATATGTTGATCCTTGTATAAGAGGAGATCAATAGTCTTTCTCTGGATTAGTTTCATGTGTATCATAATAATCATAATATCATAATAATCTGTTGTAAAGAAGTATGAATCTAAGATGGCTGGGGGCTTCTAAGGTGGGAAGATGGAATACTTCACAGGAAAAAGGAAAAACTACTGCACACATACTTACTTAAGATGGGAAGTTAATACTGGCTATCTCTATGATGCTCTAAAAATGTCTACCATCAACCCCATGTTCCGGTGACACAGCTTTTGTATAGTCATGCTCTGAAATATGGGTGTCTTTTGGGGAAATGGACCAGGGAGGCCCACTACAATGTATTGAACTTTAAGATAGAACTTTAATGAAAACAGACTCAGGTGTTAAGACTAGGAGTCTCACACGGAAATAAATATATCATGTAATAGAATGCTTTGATGTTGAGAGGACCTGTGACAAAATGCATTTCTCTTTCTTTTTAGGAAAAACTTTAATTTGCATTCTCTCTCTCTCTCTCTCTCTCTCTCTCTCTCTCTCTCTCTCTCTCTTGTGTGTGTGTGTGTGTGTGTGTGTGTGTGTGTGTGTGTGTGTGTGTGTAGTTTTTCTCGAATCTAAGTCTAGTACATCTTGTGTTCTTTATAGAACAAAGGATCACTAACCTACATTCCACACCACAAGAGAAGCGAGAGACATACATGGTCCCTCACAGAAGGAGAAAGGGACAAGATTTCCTAAGCAAATTGGGAGCATGGGGGTGGGGGAGAGGTAGTTAGGAGAAAGAGGAGGGGAGAAGAGGAGGACATGAGAGAGCAGGAAGATTGAGTTGGGGGAAGAATAGAGGAGAACAAGAAATTAGATACCATAATAGAGGCATTTTTGTCAAAATCAGATGAAGTGAAGGCATTCACTTTCGGTACTAATTGAAATTGTACAGGAGGTGTATACCAGCATTAGATGAGAGAACTCAACTAAATGCTGACAACTTGCAGGAGGGTGGTAACAAGAACAGGAACACTATTTGAGGCTGATCTGATAATAACTAGAAATCCCCAGATATTAAATGATAAAAATTACTCAAACAAGGAAAGATAGCAGGATATAAAATTTAACAGCCTGCACATAAACACATAATAATATAACACAGACAATGATGAAGGAAAAAGTACACTCTTATTAATTTGGAAATAATATGTGCAAATCTAACCTGATAAAAACTTTTCCTCAAAATCATAAAACATAGACACATAATAGAAAAGATATTATCTTATCCTGTGTAGGATGATTATACTACACAAAATATTGGATTTCTTTGGTTACTTTATTAATTTAATGAAAAAGTATTTTAATACACATTAGTGGCATTTTTTTTGTTTTGAAGTTAGATAAGTTGAAATATAAATTAATGAGACAAATAAGCATAAATGTGGCCAGGGTTTCCCCAGGAAACAAAGCCCCCCCAGGGGATTGTCTTGTTTTCTATTAAACACATTTGAAGACTGTGGAAATTGATACGTGAGCTGTCCAATAGAAGAGAAAGTCTATGAAGAGCCTGTGAAGACATGGGGTATGAATCAGGAGGTATGTCAACTCTCTGAGGACAAGATAGCTTCTGCAACAACAGGACAGCCATTTCAACATAAGGCATTACTCTGTATCTTAGAAATTGATTTTCAGGAGATCAGACCTTTCACTATCAACTAAGAACGATTGTTATTTACCAATCATTTTTCTCACTGTATGATACACTATCTGACAAAAGAATTACATCCCCACTTAAGGGAGAAAGAGCATGCTTGGGCTAAGAGTGTGAGAGGAGACCTGACAGCAGGAGTAGAAGCAGCTGGTCACATGACATCCACAATTAGGAAGCTGAGGAAGATGAACACTTCTGTTCACCCTGCTTTCTTTTTTGTGTTCAAGATGGAAGATTGTTCTCTTATACAAACAGGCAATGAGGAAAACCTCTGTGCACTAATAAGGTGTGACTGCTAAGATATATATTTAAAGATGGAAACAAGTAGAGCTGGGGACATGGCTCAGCAGTGCACAACACTTTGTAGATGATCTGGGTTCAGATCCCGGCACCCACACCCAGGTATTTCTCAGTAGCCTGAAACTCCAGTCCAAGAGGATCCAAAGAATCCTTCTGGCCTTTTCAAACATCTGAATTCACATGTACAAGCCCCCCCCCCAGACATACACATACACAGTATTCAAAAATACACAAACACAAAGAAATATCTTCTACTATTCTTTTCCTTTACTGCAACTTAACCCAGCCAAAAATGACAGGAATCTCTAGCATTCCAACCCTCAAACACTCTTGAAGCTTTCCTCTCAAGATGTGTGTTACATGTGTCCTTACATGATACAAGCCTAAGTATACTGGGAAAACTCATGCAGGAACTAGCACACTTCCCGAGATTACTGATAGTATTCTTTTTCCAATCACATGTGAACAACAACAGAAGGGAAAATTTTGCAGCTTATATTTAGGACTGGGTTTTGAAGAAATGGGTTTCCCAAGGCCAGTAAGTCAGAAGGCTAGTTTTGCTATTTGTTGATTATATGACTATAAGGCCTTCCTGTAAGTCATCTGTCATCTTCATTAGTACCTATCTTTTGTTGATATAAAGACTAAATAATATACAGTGTATCCATGTCAACATATCCTCAACAAAAATACCTCTTATTACTGTCTTGTTAGTATCACGTGCTTCTTTTGGGGGCTGTGCCACAGAGTGAGTTTGAGTATGTGTCACACCTAGTCACAGCATGTGTATGCTGAGGTTGAGGCACAAACAGATGACACCAGATGTCTCCTGGTGTATTTTACAGCTTTTTTTCCTTGGTATTCAACCTGGTGTGCTTTTCATTCCACTTTAAATAATGCCTGTTGTGCTTATTAACTTCTCCCTTGAGTTTCAACATTTGTTCAGCTTTTACCATGCTGCTGGGAACTTAGCACACTTTCAGAGCTCACCCCTGTGTAGCACGCTAGTGTTTACCAGCTTGTTGTCTTCTTTAGTTATTTTACGTATTTACATCATGCTACAGCAACAAGTGCTCAAAGGTCTTGAGTGAAGGAGTCAGATTTTGTTTCTCTAATAAATACCTAATGGGTTCGTTGCGTGTTGTTAATTGCCTGTAAACCCTCACAAGATGAATTGATTTGTAAAGCGTCACAATATATTTTGCAGTTATGTTTCAAGATAAGGGAATCAAGCAATAAAAGCAGGCTATACACGTATAAAATCCATCCAAACTCTGAGACTGTATAACAAAGAATGTAGGGATTGTATCACACAAATCATGCCATCATATAGCAGTATGTGTCACCCTCAAGGGGCTCTTATGGGAAGTCTTTGACAAGTTGTCATATTTCAATCCAAGTTCTAACAGATTTTGACACTCTCCAAATCTTGATGTTATATGCCAGAAATCGACAGCCACTGCTGCTGGAGGACTTGCCTGCTCTGTCCATATTTGTTCCTTAGGGTCTTACCACACCACCACCGAGCAATGAGATTTCAATACTAGTCCTGATTCAGGTCACTGAATAAGATAGCATATGCCAAGCTTTATATAGAAGCAATAAGTGCATTGGGTTTGCTTCTTTGAAAACCAGGTTCTTTTTCACCCTTACCTACTAAAAGTTAAATCATAAAAACAAAACAAAAACCTTCAGAAACCTAAGAAGAATAAAGAGGGACACTTTCTTAATCACCAATTCTCCATTTAAGCTAAGCATGAGCCAAGAGTACACGACAAAACAAGAATAAAATCATGAGATATGACAGATGATTTTAATTATATTAATATAACCTGAACACCAAAGAATCGTTCCAAACATTTTGCCATAAGATAAAGTATGCATTAGGTTGCAATCAGAATAATGACGGATAAAAATATCCTGGTCTTCAGAAACTTTGAATTTTCCCCCTTACGTGGGAAAATTATATAAAAGGTGTAATTAAATGAGGTAAAATTACCGTGGAGAGTCTGGGTGGGCACTGTTTATCGCAAAATTAAAAACTGAGGAGAGTGACAGACAGGGCAAATCAAGACAGAAGCGAAGGCAGAGCACTGGTGGGAGACATGCGACATCGCTGGTTGTGAAGCTGGATGAACGTGGCCTCGACTTGAGTCATGCTGGCAGTCGCCTTCCAGCTGGTAAAATCCAAGAAAGCACTTCTCACCTAGGCCATCCCAAAGAGAAGCAGGTTGATTGCATCTTGATTTTATTTCACTCCTTTGAAACCTACCTTGGACTTCTAAAACAAAGACACGAGGCAATAAAAAGGCATTGCTTTCAGTGATGAAGCTTGTTGCAAGTTGTTCCTGCAGAAGTAGAGAACAAATGTGCCTGGGCTCGGTGGAATGGAATCTTCGTGAGGACAAGACATTGATCTACTGACCCTGCATTTCCACAGCCAGGAACTTGCTGGACCTACAAACGCACTTAGCAAACATTCTTTGAATGGAATATTCTTGAAAGCTTAATGCTTCACCAATTAGGCTCAGGTTTGAAGTGCTTGTTCCTTTTATTAGACATTATCAGAATCACCTGAATTATTATTGCATTGGAGACACACTGAGGAACGTTTTTGTGGTCTAAATAAGTGCAGCCAAATCTACCAGCAGTTTTTAAAGGGTCACAAGTGGGTTGCAAGAGAGATCCCTCAATCTGCTCTCTAGGAAGGAATTTTATGGCTCAGCCAGCTACAAGTACCACATGTCCAAGATAGGATAATACTCTGAAATTGCATGGGACTTTGAAGTTCATTCAAATTAGCAGTAGAATGCCAAGCTCATAGCTTAAAAGAAATGTCTTGCCTTTCTCTTTGGAAATCTCATCATTCAAAGGAAGACAGTGCCCCCGGCTTCCTTCCCTAGTCATAAAGAACACAGCAGTAACTTTAATGGTTTCTTCTGGGTCAGGAGAAAGATGGAGTAAAAGTAGGCACAGCTCTGCCCATACACTAACATCTAAGCCAGAGGGACAAACCTCCTCCCTAGTTAGAATTCACTCTCACCTTGGTAGTGTTTAGAGATTTCACTGTGGCCGTACTTTGCTTCTACACTGAGCTTTACTAGAGGCCGTATTATCTTCCCTCACTGTAACAAATTTCCCTCAAACAATAATAGATGTTTCTTTTTCCTTTAAAGTTTTTCCAGGCATTCATTCAGAAGACACAGTTGAGATGGCTTGTCTCTGTTTCAAGATATGGAGGGCTCAGCTGGATAACTTAATAAGGGTGTCTGAGGTCATGTGACAGCTTAGTGGACACTGTAGGATCTGCTTCCAATGTGTGAGGCTGTTTAACTGTACTGGATACTGACATATTGCCTTCATCCTTCTGTAGGCAAACTTACCCTTCATTAAGATTGCCTGACTGTGTTCATGAGATGCCACCGGTTTCTCCTTGGGAAAAGAAGGGAGTACAAGCTATATTCATTCCCTTAAAGGCACACACCTTCATTTTCAAAATTTCCCCATGGTTACATAGCTTAGCCTTGAAGTCACACACACACACACACACACACACACACACACACACACACACACACACACACACACACAAAGAGGGACCAACATCATGGATTCCTGGAAGATAGGATTATTGTGATACATCTTATCTTTCACATGAACAAAATCAGTGTTTTGCTCTTAAGGAAGCACCTTTAAAGTTTTATAACAACCAGGAAAAGTCTATCTTATAAAACAGAATAATGCAAGATAACTCCTCCTCTCAGTTAGGGTTCCTGAGGAGAAAGCACTTTTCAGTTTTCTCATCCCCCAGCTATGAAGCATCTGCTCACCTTAAGCCTTGTTTCTTCTACTATGAGGATAACACACTGCGCTAATTAGTGTTGTCTAGAAAGGAAAGGTATTGACACCCAAATTTTTATTTCAGAGCAAGATAGAAAATATATTTGCTTCTTTAAATTAATATTAAAGATAAATAGAAGCCAGTAGTTGTGTCTATAGTAGGAATCCATATTCTATACATGACCTCATTGTCATTAGGAAATGGATGCAAAAGAACGGGGGACTGTCCAGGCTGAGATACAGGCAGATCACGAAAGTAGGGGAAACAATTTTCCCTGGTTCTCAGCCACAAAGACCCAACCAAACTGCAAGAGAATCTGGAAAATGTAGTCTTCCTTGTTCCCAGAAGGAGAAATGGAATAGGAGGAAATCAGAATAGCCTTTTCCATACATGATGTGCACAGAGCCACCTACATTGACACACTACTTTGATGTTAGAGAGAACTTTATAAAGCAGGGCCTTGTTTCTTGTTTTTAGCTTTTCTAATCCTGCTAAAATCCAGTTTTCAAATTATTACTAATGGTAAAAGCCCACGTTACACAACAAGGCACTCAGAGCCCGGGGTCAGGGTCCTCATGCATTCCTCCTCCTCCTCCTCCCATACATCCTTCTTCTCTTCAGCTCTCAACATTTCCCTTCTCTTTGGTCCATTGCTTGCTTCCCTTTAGTGTTAGATTCTAATCCTGGCTCTGAGTTACATTACATCAAGAAGGTGATGTAAACTACTGCAAATTATACCAGCAGCATTTGTGGAATAAAAATCATAATATTCATCAAAGTTGTGAATATTAAGATTCTATATCTACATCTATATCTGAATCTATAGGTATAAATGTAGCATAGTGCCTGGAGCACAGATGTAGCCATAAGTTCTGATGGTAAAAAATTTCCCTTTAATTTTGTGTGATTAAAAACAGTGTGCTGCACTAGAAGAATAGTGATATCTCACATTAATAATAATAGTTATTTTTATATTTTTGTTACAGGGTCTCATACGTCAGAAGCTGACTTCAAATAATCTATGTAGCTGAGAGTGGCTTTGTCCTTCTGATCTTCTTGACTCTACTGGCATTGAAAATTTTCAGGGACATGCCACTATGCCTAGTTAATTCAGGATGAATCCAGAAATTATGTAAACAGCACGTACTAATGACATTCTTATTACAAGTTACGTGTCATTTGGAGAAAAGGTTTGAGGAATTCATTGAAAGTATGGATTCAAGTTGAGTCATATTTCTGCTTTAATTTTGAGCCTTATAAATTTATTTGACTTTTAACTTTGACAAATAAGTTAACATTTTTGGAATTTTGATTTTTATATGTATTGAATGGGGAGATGACTCAGTCAGTAAGTGTTTGCCAGGCAAGGGGACCTGAGTTAAATCCACAGTGCCAACTTAAAAGTTGGTCATGGCAGCAAACTATTTAATCCAACACCTAGAGAAGTCAGTCAAGAAGATCCCTCTGGATTCCTGGCAAGATAGTCTAGCTAAGACATTGAGAGCTCCAGGCCAATGAGAAATCTTGATAAAAAACTAAGCCAGAGTTCTTGAAGTATCATTCAACTTCAGCCTTTGTCCTCCACGTGCACATACATAGTACACCTAAATGCACCATCCATCCAACCCACAAAGACATAAACAGGCATACATACATGTTTATCTACATACCCACACACAGGCACACCCACACACTTACATCCACACATCCACACACAGGCATACACACACTTACATACAAACACACACACACACACACACACACACACACACACACACACACTAATAAATGAAGGAATGGGTGTTTATCACATGTTCAAAGATTATTATTATTACCCAGTAAAACCAATAACTCTGGAGTATCATTTCCTATTAATTCCCTAACGAAAAGGCACCATTCCTAACTTCTACTTTGGGTTGATTATAATGTTTTAAAAGATTGTGTTTGTGTGATGGTAGCATTTTCTTAAATACTGTTTCTTACATATACTTCAATGTCCAGTGGGAAGTGTTGGGGGGAATAAAAACTTCATGACTTCCCTTGACCCTTCATTTTCTTGTATCTTTGTCCAGCCACTGGGTTTGTGATCATAAGGAGAAAAAGTAGGAGATGTTCTCTGTGTTAAGTACCTGCTCTGTTTGCTTCTGCCTATGTTATTGACTATTGTCCTTTCAAGCATATAAATCAAACTGGGTTGGTCTTTGGTTTTGAACACAGGTGAATCTCAGAAATTATATTGAATGAGATTAGAAGGGCATGTTGGTCAGAGCTATTGGGGGACAGCTGGCAGTGGAAAGCATATACCAATGTCAACAGTATTTTCATTTAAAAGACATTAATACATGTGCCATAAGACCTTACTATGTATGCAGTCTGGTTTTAATGACAAAATAAAAAAAAGGAATCATTACCTATTACTCTAAATTCCTTTGCAAATACTTTTTCCACTGCTATTGGAAGATACTTGTGCTAATAAAATTTGTGGATTATACATTTGATAATAGTCTTAATAAACATGACATCTTTGAAGAATCAATGAAACATCATGCAGGATGAAATGTGGAGGGAATATTAATTTGGAACTGCTTTGACAGAAAATGTCTTTATGTTGTGCATATATGTCTGGGTTTTATAGCAGATGCTCGTGTACTTCTATAATGCAATCATTCCTTTAAGGGGAAGTGTTACGAGTAGGTTTTTCCCCCACTGCCGGTCTGGTCCCACCGCCATGCTGGCCCCAATAACACACAGAGACTCTGTATTTGATACAATGCTGTTGGCCAGTTACTATCATTGTTTATTGGCTAGCTCTGTCTTAATGATTAACCCGTTTCTACTATTCTCATCTTACCGGCCAGAGCGGCTGGCATCCAACCTCTCCAGGCTCTCCACCTTGACTCCTCCCAACTACTTCCTCTATCCTCCTCCTAGTCTCCTAGCCCCGCCTATCTTGCTTTCCTATTGGCCAACAGGGCTTTATTCATTAACCAATACAAGACACATTTACAGAATGACATCTCCCATTAGGGAAGTTCTGCATGTTGGAGTCTGAAGCCCACAAACTGATGGTCATTCTGGGAATTCACAGAGGTCACAGCAGACGCTACACATGGGTGCTGCCTATAGAATTTGAACAAAATTGAAAGCCTGATATTTGTAAGAATATTGATTCACTCCATGTTTGATTTATCTTTTAAGATAAATTTCTAATTTTAGGGTTTTTTTTTTTGGTAGAAGCAGGCACACATTCAAATCTTAAATATTAGATTAAGAACACAAGGCTTATTCAAGATGAAGGAAAATCAATGATAAATTATATCTTCTAAATGCACAGCTTCTATTTTGAGTCCCATGGAAAGGGAAACAAAAGAGATGAGGCTTGGTAGAAAAATGGTAGAAGTTTCAGAACAATGCAAGCTTTACCGAGTCTTTTTGAGTTGTTAAAAGTTTCTGCTTATTAGATTATGAAGTGTGCTGTTGAATCATTTTTGGACTATAACATTTTTATTGGTTTATATTCTCTGTGATGTCATTATGATAACATAATTAACATGAGGTTCATAGAAATGTATTGATGTGTGAAGGGGAATCCATTTCCAAAGCACAAACTGCTATAACTAGTTATTTGTTCGGCATTTTGGTAATTTGTTGCACTGGACTATAGAATAAATGTGTTCACATGTCCTTGTCTTCTTCACATCTGCTTTTCTAGATTTCTTATATACACTAATGAAAAGAAGCAGCCAAAGTCATTTTCATGAAATATTCCAGCTCAGTTTGTGTTGAGGGAGATAATAAATCACTTTACATCAATAATAATACTGAAAGTTCATAGTAAGTTATTTTAATTTAAATTACATCAATTTCCAATGCTTTTCCTAGAACATGAAAGATGACATTCTCACGATTGTCTGTACCCTATGTAAATCATGACACAGTAAGAAAGAATACTACACTTTTATTGTCAATAATGTTATAATAACATTATACATTTATTCTACATACTGTTTTCCTTTCTGGTGGATATATAATTAGAAGAGTGGAATCACTATATTCCTACACTAGTTCTAATTTTGCAATATTTAAAAAAATTTAAATATAATATGTTTAAATCATTTTTTCCTCCCCTTTCATCTTTCAAAAACTTTCTGTGATTCCATGCACCCATGCCCATTGCCTTCTCTCTCTCAAACTCATGACCTGGTTTTCATTGATTACTGTTACATATATGTTCCTATATACATAAATCCAACCTTCTCAGTCCACATAATGTCACCTGTATATATACGGTCTCAGGGATGACCAACCATTTTTAAAGAGACTTTACCATGTTTCCTTAATGACCACACTAATTTCGTTTCTCATCAAAAATGTGCAAGGGATTCCTTGACTTCATATTCTCATCATTACTTTTTATTTTGCATTATTTTTACTGATAATAATAGCCATGCTTATTGGGATGAAATGATGTCTTAGAAAGAAGGTCGGTTGACCTTATAGAAACAGAATATTTGAACACCGTCTCATAAAGGCTCACTGGGAGAAAGCCAGGGACTGCCTGAAGCTACAAGAAGTTAGGAAACGGGCATATAACAGATTGCTCCCTAGAGCTTCCCTACAGGGAGTGTGGCTCTGCCAACAACTTGATTGTTGTTTTCCAGTCTCCAAAATTATGACACAATACATTTCTGCTGGTGTTAGTCACCCATTTACAATACTTTGCAATAGCTGAGTTATCAAGTGAACACAATGGTAATAAAAAAGATGCTTTGGATTGGGAGAAAGAAATATGTGACTATGCACAGGCCACCACTTATATTACTACAAATAGGATGCTTGATCAGTTCATTCCTTCCTTTTTATAGAAAACTTATAGTGATAATTTTAAAAGATTTTTGATAAAATTACACATCATGAAATTCACTAGTTCTGATGATAGGAATTTGAGTCACCAAGTGCAGGTAATTCTTTCAAGGTATTTTGTTGACAAGGAGTTTAAAATGGTGGTAAATGGAAATAAAAGGAAGCTTGTTTGTTGTTGATTGGAAAACAAAAAAATGTATGCAAAAAAAGGCTAATAAGGACACCCAGATGTAGAAGAGAGCATTGAATGAATGACCACATCATGTACACGAAAGGGACATGTTCCAAAGATGGGGAGGGGGTGGCCATGACATGTAGTAGCAATTTTCTATTTTCTCTGTACTTTTCCGAAGCATTTAAAAAATGTTTACAATTTTAAATACTGTAAAAATTTCTATATTAAAATTTTACTTTTCTAAAAATGGAGAATTAGGGGGTAATTAACCATATTATAAAAAATTCTTTTAAATAACAGGCCTCCCCCTCCAGTGCATTTAATGGAATTTAATATTGAATTTGCACTCTGCTTTTTAAGGAAGTCTATTGCATAACTTTGGGTACATCTGCATACAATTATACAGTGCATAAGTAGAGAGAAATGTGCTACACTGTTATGCATATAGTTTATAATGTAGAGCATTTTCCTAAACACTAGGACTTTAATAATTTGGGAGGTTGTTTTGTTTAATTTTGTCCTGGCAGGATTATGGAGTGGGGATTGCTGACATGTTTGCGTAGTTCTCACTTGAGTGGATGTAGCAGCTGTATGAGAATAATTTTTTCATAAATGAGTAAGTCAAACATAATTTTTTGTTTCCTTGACTGCCTCTGTGCCTTTATGAAGCCTACACAAGTGCCCCAATGTTCCATTGTAATTTAGCTATAAAATATAATAATGCATTAAAGGGAGGTAGTAATGTTTATCATAAAGTTGTAGATTTTCCACTTTGCTTTCCAAATCCATTTATGTTAACTGCACAAAGCATAGTTCCTTTATAATCCTTATGTTCCTAGCAAAAGCATATAAATATTCTATCCACAAAACTGGTTCATAAAGGGCATGTTATAAATAGGGATATTTTAGGTAACGTCAGTACATATGTGTAAACCCTACATAATTGAAGCCATAAATCCACAGGATCTCAAAACTGTGCTCAGAGTTCATACAAACTTTTTAATGAGATCATAAGAGAGGCACCTGCTGAAATTCCTCTCCATGGATTATGATATTGGAGGAATTCCCGCTTTACATATAAGAGAATGATGCTTAATTAAATTACAACTCTTTATGACACCAAGTAATCATTAAATATTTATATTTAGCCTATTGTCCAGATCCTCCCCATATAGTATGACAGCCATAATCCTCAAGGGGCCACTGAGAACTTGAAGAATGATTCTCTTAATTGAGATGTGCATTTACTGAAAAACAGATACAGGATCCCCAAGATTTAGTATAAGAGATGTGAAGTATCACATTAATAATTTTTCACATTGAGTATATGTTGCCATATTTTATATATACTAGGTTAAATAATGCATATTATTGAAATTAATTTCACCTGTATCCTTTTACTTTTTATTAAATTGTGGGTGTGACTCATATTGTATAGCTATAGGAGAATACTTACCAGGTCATTTGTCAATGCTACCTGACTTTGAATCTATAAGCAAGAAATACCTGGTGGTTTATGTGATCTCTGTAGTTTTCATATTTTGTGTGTGTGTGTGTGATTATGATGAGAGGATATGAAACCAAAGTGCCTGTCTCTACACACTACTGTATTTCTTCATGGTGGCTTTTTTTATCTCTATGAACATACATTTTCTCAGTGAGAAGGTATTAGGTAATAGATCATTCATACCATCTATTATAAAGAATTGATGAGATTATCCCCAATACTAATTTTAGCAGGTGTCAGACTTAAATGGCATTCCAGAGTTGGCCCTACTTTGTTTCAGGGTAGCAACTTTCAAACATTTGAATCTGACTTTCAATAGGCAAGGCAGGAAGAATATAACTCCAGTTTAACTATGTGTGTGACATTTCTCTTCTGTGACTGATCGAAAGACTAAATTGTCATCATAAGGAGACTTGGATTTGTGAGTGTTGCTCAAGACAAAATTTTTAATTATCATCAGAGGAACTTCAGATGAATTAGGATCCAACGAATGAAAAAAATGCACATATTTGAACCATTCATTCTATTTATCTATTTGCTATATGCAAAATTCACTTCATATAGACTTCTAGGCATAACACAATAATACAGATAGATGCCATTCAATTCCATGATGATAGCTCAAAGGTTTTAGAAATATTCTTCACCAAATGTACCAATAGCACATCTTAGAGCAAGTCTGAAAGTTGAGCCAGACATTTATGCTATCCTAGAACAAGAGTCTTGAATATCTAGGAAGCCAAAGTACTAGCTGATACTAATTTTGGTGATTTGTATCTATATGTTAATACTAATAAATGATATAATTCTACTTCAGTTAACTGAAATATCCCAATTGTTTATAGAAGATTTGTGAAGGTGAGGACCTCATAATGTAATTATGCCACTTTTTATTTCTCTTATTTTATTTGTAATTTTCTTGAGCATTTTGGGAAACATTGTTCCTAAGTTTCTGCCAGAACCAAGGCTAACCCCCATACAAAGGATGACATTTTATAATCAGTCTTCATCCCCATGAATAGTGAATTTCACTAACATGGTGTTCAAAACACTTCTAAAACTAACCTGCTATTCAAAAGTCTCTAGAATATCCAAAATGATCTTAAGAGTAAAAAGCCATGTATAGGGTTTCATATTTCCTCAATTCAAACTCATCACAAGGTGATAATGATGTAGGTTGTGAGAGTATCTCTAGTATAGATACATAAAATGAAAAATAAAATTTAGAGTTCCAGAAATAAAGTCTACATACATGATCAGCAGTGGTGCCTAGAAACAGGAATCCTGCCAATCAATGGAGATGGGTCTACTGAGTAATCACACACAGCACAGTGAAGCCCCAAGGTCAGACTATCCACAAAACTTTAACTAGAAACAAGTTCTAAAGATATAATAATAAAAACACAACATAATAGAAGGACACATTATTTTCTTCTATTTTTAGAATACATTTATTGTGCTAGATGTACAGAATTAGCACATCTAATTTGTTTATCATAAACATTAAGTTGTCACAAAATTGCCTAGCTGATCAATTTGTTAGCCAGAAGCCTTTCAGAGAACAGTGACATCAGTTTGCCTCTTTGAGACAACTTTTGCTTGCTCTTTCTGCAGATGTCATTGCAACTAAACGTAGAATCTATATTTTCTTCTCCAGTCCTATATAGGTATGACGTAAGGCCTGAGTAGCTCAGGTGCCTCATGTGTCTCGATGCTGAACATAAGTAAACCTACTGCTGTCTGGTCAGTAGGGGCCTTCTTGACTTATCACTTAAGTTAAACTCTAAAGGCAAAACTGGAAGGTTTAGCTTGTGAAATTTTTTGGGATGGGAAAGAAAGGGTTGATAACACATTCATTTCGCATCATTGTATGGAAAGCACCAGCATTTTTTTCAACTAAGCTTGGCTTTGGACTTCAGTATTTAAGATCTGGGTAATGCCTCATTTTTTGCAACAGCTCACCCCAAATGGATTATGTATGATAAATAACTACTTAGGTTTAAAAGAGTAGTCATAGTGCTACCTGATATTGTCTGGTCAAAGACGATGACAATTTATTGTCCTCTACAGACAAGTAATTTAACTCTCGTTGATGCTGTCTCCTGCACAGACTGACACAGGGGCAGAAAAATTCTGTGCCATTAATTTAGCTGTATGAGATTAAGCAAGTTTTTTTTTTTCAAAATTTCAAATCCCTGCATTACTTCTCTGTTTAAAGAAAATGTTAGTTTCACCAAAGTTTGTGGGATATCTTGAAGTTTATATAGCTGTGGATGTAAGTTAACTCAATAAACAACATTCATATTGCTACAAACACAAATAAGAGGAAACCAGGCATAACTCGAAAATGAAAAGTAAAATCTGATGAATCTGTAAACTAACAACTCATTTAACTTGCCCTACAAGAGAAAACATCAAACTCATAAAACAAGCAGTGTGTGTGTGTGTGTGTGTGTGTGTGTGTGTGTGTGTATGTATGTATACATGTATGTTTTTAAGTATATGAAAAAAACTTCCACAAGCAGAGTCAAAAGAAGAGAATTACTAACAGGGAAAATATTTGCACCACATATAACTAAATACAAAATATGCCAACAACTCCATAGAAAAATGGAGAAAATTAATAAATAGCGATTTCACTGAAGAAGAAATATACATGGCTCCTCAGCACATGAAACGATGACCAAAGTCAGCCTTACTTAGAAAATAAATTTTTCAACTACAGAAATACCATTTTTCTTCTACCAGGGCAGATAATGAGTCCATGAGAAATACTTTCATATAGGAAGCACTTTAAGGATACCTTTGGTTCTCTCTCTCTACACAGATATCATCAGTTATTAAATGCAGGAAAATAATACTTTCCACATACTATTTATGAGAGCATAGCATGATATAGAGGGAGGACCCCACAAAAAAGGATGAGCAACTCACATGTCATGAAACCAGCATGTTGCATTCTGAGGAATGTATTCTACATGCACACTTGTCATTTATGGAATCATCATTAAGGAAAACTATTCATTATGTCATTCTTTGAATTATTGAGAGAAAATTTTAAGTATGATACGGTTAAATATACTAATGAATGACCATGTGCGCAAAACTCTCCCTTTATAATGAACACAGATCATTTCACATACTAATGTATTGGCTTGGGGATAGTGGAAGCTATGACACTCAGAATCAAGGAAGCAATGCATTCTTATCTGAGACAAAACCCCAACTTGGGGTGAGGGTGTTTCTTTTTTTTTTTTTTTTTTTACAAACATATTATTTTCATTTATTATTTGGGAATTTCATGCAATGACCCTAATTACACTCACTTCCCATATTTCCCATATTCTGACTCTTGTGACCTCCCCACCTTCAAAAAAGACTCTACCAAGTCCAATTTCTGTTGTCCATGTACTTACTGAGAGTAATTCACAGGCCTAGTATGTGTGATGCTCTGGGTTCAACCTCCAATGCCAATGAAAGACTAAACAAAATCTTTACAAGCAATACCTCCAGACCAAGAAAATGGTGTAGCCATCTTCTCTTTCCTCAGCAAGCTCAGGAGCTTATCTGCATTGGGTATTTCTGCTAAGAATACTGGCCACAGTGTCCTTGAAACAATGGGTGCGTGCACACGCGCGCCCACACACACACACACACACACACACACACACACACACACACACACACACACACACACGAGAGGGAGAGAGGCAGAGACAGAGAGACAATACAGTGATCCAAATGGTATGAATGGTCCAGCTCCTTTCTGGAGTACATGATCACATAAAATACATGAGTTGAATCCATCATATTAGGAAACAGCAAAGCCATTTTAGATTCATTAATGACCAGGTTATAATGGTTGTGGGTTGAAGATTTCATTATCTCTACTTAAGTGTTGGTTACATAGAGTACAGTATAATTTAATTAACCTAAAGTTTTCACGTAGTAGATACTTTACTAGGCATACATTAGTGTGCCTCACCTATAAGACTATAACTGATCACATTTCTTAGTGTCACTTGCTGTTTGTTTTTAAGTATTGTAGATTATTTGTTTTAAAAGGCATCTTGAGACGTCTTAAGTTCTATGGCACCCCTTCATGTATTTAGATCCATCTACCTACCAATGTTTGCCATGCTCCCTTCTGATAGTGATCAGGCTCAAGTCTTCACTCTCCTGGAATGTGAAAGTTAGTGGGGAAGGTGATGAATAAATAGGCAGAGATATGCATGAATAATGAGTCTCAGGTGAGGACTAGTGCTTTGAAGAAAAGACAGCAACCTTGAAATGGCAGACATATGAGAGGGATTCAGGCTGGGAGGAAACCCTATGTAAAGGGTAGTGATGAGAGAAGAGGAAAAGATATCCCAGGGAGTGAGAACAGAACATGAAGGGGCCTGGGCCTGAAGATGCCTGGGAAGCACTCTGATGCTCTCAAATATCAACTAAATGGGGTGTAAAGGGTACAGGGAGACCAAGGAAACGGTTGTCAAAGGACTTAGGACAATCGACTTGTATTCATGAACACTGTTATGATAATAGAGTCCAAATAAACAATGGTGGAAGCAAGAGAACAATCAGGAAGCTAACCCAGTATTTGAGACAGAAGTGGTCAGAGGAGAGACAGTGTAGGAAGCTGATAGCTCCTGTGAGTTGGGGAGCCTTGCTTTATATTTTTAAAGCAAACTTTGTCAGGATTGTACTGGAATGGGAGAATGAACAAATAAGAATCAAGAAATCAAGAGTGACTGTGTGTGTGTGTGTGTGTGTGTGTGTGTGTGTGTGTGTGTGTGTGTGATTACACATGTTCAAAGTCCTGAAGAGGTCATTAGATGTGGTCATCAGATGTCCTTGTCTATCATTCTCAGCTTCATCCCCCTGAGATATGATCTCTCACTGAATACAGAACTTGGCTGGAAGACAGAAAACCTGAACAATCCTGGATCCTCATGTCTCTGTTACCCATAGTGCTGGAACTGCAATGGAAATTCTTAATGTCCAACTGCAGGATATTGTTAAAAGCTGCTTCCTTTCCCTGGACCAGAATCAATGGTGATTCTCCAAAGGCTTATTATGAAGAGACACACTTTGCATTCAGCCCTCATCACCACCCTTCTCTTCTTCGTTATTCTGCTCCGAATACATAGCTCTCCTGGAGATCTCCAGCCATGCATGAGCTCTCCTCCAAACCTTTGAACTTTCCTTTTTTTCTTTTCTGCCTAGAACACTGCCTCCCTTGATATACACATGGCGGTCTTCTTCTCTTCTTGTCTCATCACATGCAAGTATTTCCATACTCCTAAAGTGATATGTGGTTTGAATGAGTTGAAAGGAAACCATATTTTAAAGCCTTTTAAAAAAAGAATATATTCCAGTATGGATACATTGCAAAAGCTAGAGAGTATATCAGCTCTGTAGTGAGAGTGGGGACTACCTCTCCATAGAAATTTCCCTAGGAGTAGAGACAGGCTTCTCAGGGTAGAGGAAACTGTTGATTGTGTATGCATAAATACTCATATCTACTCCATTAGAGAAAAAGTAATTAATAATAAGAATCTTTTCTTTGTGGGATCTAGAAAGATGGCTCAGTAGGTAAGAGCATTTACTCTCTTGCAGAGGACATGCATGGGTTCAAGTCCCAGCATTCACATGCTGGCTCACAACCACCTGCAACTCTTCTTCCAGGGAACACAATGCCCTCTCTGCCAGCCTTAGACATAGCTGTGGTGCATATACATACATGCCAGCAAAACACACATATAAAATAAAATATTTTAATATTTAAAAACTGAATCTTTCCTTTGCAAAATTGTGACAGCAATATGAATAAACGCAAAAGCCTTCATGTATAATAACTATCATATAATAAAAATGCTTATTAACTAAGTACAATACAAAAAAATGAAAGTCGGTAAAAATTAGTAGTGGGTGAGGGAAGCAGATATAGAATGTACAGTTTTTGAATGAGCAATAGAAAGACCTCAAGTCAACTGGGCTTCCCATACTGTTTACAATATTTAAAGAGACATAATTTGAATAGGCACCCCTGGGAAGTCTTTGCTTCATAAATATTAAAATAGAAGCAATGTTGAAACAGTTATGGCTGCATTGGAACACAAATGGCTTTCCTGTTGCAGTGCAGGAGTCAGATACTCAATGGTCAGAGAGCATCCTTCCAGCAGTTAAGGATCCAGTTGCTACTTTGCTGGTCTCTGGCTCATTGCAAAATGATGCTTTCCCCAGAGCGTCCACTGTAACCTTTTTAGAGAATAAGTGTTACTGAAACCTCAAACTCACCCAGGAGCAGTTATACAACTTAGGTTATATAAACTAATTTTCAAGGAAAGGAAGTATGTGGCTAATTTTTTTCTTTGTGTGTTCCTGGTTGTGTTGACATTGGAAATAAATGAAAGCACAACTTAAAGTTGAGAGTTCTAGCTAGAACTTCCACCTTAAAGTCAGAATGAGGAGAGAGGGAGAGAAAGAAAAAAGAGAGAAAAAGGGAGAAGGAAATGGGGAAGGGAGGGGAGAGGGAGGGAGGGAGAGAGGGAGAGAGAAAGGGGGGGCTGAGCCTGACTGCGAGCCTCCACCTTAGATAAAATCATCCCAACTGAAGTCACAAGTGAAGGATTCTAGTTTGCACCACCTTGACGCCTCAGTGCTGGAGGATGCCTCCAGTAAAGCAGTGTGTGAACACACACTCTCACTGGTTCTCGGAAGCTGTCAGGAGGAACCTTCCCCTGCTCCAAGTATAGGCTAATTTAAGTCTTAAAAAGAGAAACCGCCTTTGGCATGTAAGAACGTTCTGGAATGCTTGGAAGACCAGATAGGAGAGCTGGCTAAAGACTAGCAGAAGGGCGGGGATTAATTAGAACCAGGGCAGTGCCCGTCATAACACACAGCCCTATCGCTCTGGTAATAAAACATTCTGGGGAGGAAGTCAAGAAGAGAAGGAAAAAGCAGAGAACCCCCCCCCCCATCAACTCTTCACAAGGAAACAGTTCGTCTCCTTGCAGAACGACAACCCTCAGGATACAGCAGTTGTCTTCAAATCTGTGACCATAAAAAATCATTATCTCTGTGAAATACAGCAATTTGGGAGATAATCAAACGGTGACCAGGGGGCAGAGCTGCCAATCTGAAGGATTACGCTCCCTCGCCTGCCTGCTCCTGACCTTCCTGGGAGCCAGCTGTCTGAGTACGAAGAAGCCCCTTCCACTCAGGGCACCTTCATTAGGCTTCCTTCCTTCCTGTACCAGCCATTTGCATAACACCCTGGCTTTCTTAATTAGCACTTCATTTCTCCCTTGACTTATTTTGTGGCTGAGTTCACTGTCCCCCGCCTTCTGATTTTTTTTCTCTTTTAC
Source organism: Cricetiscus sungorus (assembly GCA_030556225.1). Taxonomy (NCBI): domain Eukaryota; kingdom Metazoa; phylum Chordata; class Mammalia; order Rodentia; family Cricetidae; genus Cricetiscus; species Cricetiscus sungorus. The sequence goes on from JANBXA010000641.1 coordinate 19,981,449, forward strand.
AGAAATATAGACAGGGTTAGAGGAAGTGGGCAGGGAAGGTAGTGGAGAGTAAAGGAAGAGAGATTGCAAATTAAGGCCTTAGTGATTAGCCTTTTAATACTTTTGGGTTTGTGTAAGCGTTTTCCTGAGATTGTTTTAGAAAAGATTTATTCTCTTATTCTCACCCCTTGTAATTCTGAAGTATGCCAATACAAGGCCATTGGCTTCCCAGGTTCTCTTCTTTGGGATACGTACAGCTTATAACAGTTGACAGGTCTTTGCTTTTAGATTTTCAGAACTCCCTTTAGCTCAGTAAGGGAAAGAGCCTGCTGAAAGAGTCTCACTTTCTGAAGGAGGGTTGACTGGTACTCTTTTCTCGGAAGATCTGTTTAGTTCTGATTTCTTTCTCAAATACTTTTCACAAGTGAAATGTGATGAATCCAGTCCACATGACACTGTGCTTCCACAATTTTATTTTTGGAAAACTTCATTCATGAGCCCTGCATCTGTATCTTTCCTGTCCATCCAGATCAGTAATTATTTCTTAAGAGTATATTACAGTATCCCTTGCGTTTTTAAATTTCTTTACACATTTTAACCATGTAGAGTCTTTCCTTTTGCATAACAATTCAAGGATTGTTTTCACCTAAATGTCTAACAAATTCATAGTCATCAAAAGTGTCTCATTGGGCACAGTACACCTAGAAAGTGAAAGGACAATTTAGATGCTGGTGATGCTTAATGTCTAGCTGAGAGAAAGCAACATGGGCATAAGCAGAATGCCCATAGTCTGATGACAATAAGACAAGTAACAAATCAGAGCCCACAAGCAGCAAATCAGAGCCCACAACTAGCAAATCAGAACCCCACAACTAGCATATCATAGCCAACCACTAGGTTTATTAATTTGGTTACTAAGGGAATGCTGACAATTTGGAGGCAAGCGGTACTGTTTTGCTTTTGTAATCCCATAGAAACTTAATCTGTTTTTACATGATTAAGTGTACACATACAGACAAATAAAAAAAAAAAACATGAAAAGCTGGTTCAAGAAAGGAAATATTTTGACATCAACCATTTCTTAAAGAAATGATTCTTGAAAGAAAGAAAATCCTGAAAAAAAGATTTATACACATTTGTAAATTTAAAACTTGTAAGTTACATGTGAAAAAATGTGCTTTCCTTCATATGTCAATAATATTTCTAGGTGTAATGATATGCAAATGCTAACTCTATTATGACCAGTGTATTAACTTATAAAGAATTTTTACCTATTCACACTTCTGATTAAATCTCTTTTTTTTATTTTCTTTGGTTTACTTTTCACTTTCAGAAGAATTTTTTTCCCTGTACTGACGTTTCCTCTCTTTCTATAAACATGCTGAATGTAGTTCTATAATCTCTACTATTAAAACACACTAATAAAAAAACACACACACACACACACACACACACACACACACACACACACACACACACCCAGGGCAAAGGACAGACCAAGAAGTCACATTGTTGATGATAGATATTACTCATAAGCAATAGGAGGGAGTAAAGGAGTACGGGAAGCAATACTTGAAATGTTAAGGTTTGAAATATTTGCCCATGATGTTATTTTAACATAGTTGGTTGCACTGAATGGATGTGGGTCTGTGTCCATGGAGATAGATCTGTGAGCACAAAGTATCTGCAGGTGTGTGCCTCTAGGTAGGTCACTGAAAGACAATGCAAATGAAGACAATTTTCCCAGTGGCAGCAACCATAGAAATTAACAAGCAGAAACCTGGTAGACACTAGCATCACTCTCTATAGCAAGATAAGTTTCAGGGCAGTTTTGAATTTGCCCTCCATTAATTTCTGGATTATCTCCTCTCTCAGATCTATGCCACCAAGTCATAAGCACAGAAACTAAATATGAGGAAGTCCCTAATTATCCATGCATAGACTATGCAGGTTATATTTTACTCGGGACTTATTTAATCCTCTATGTACTCATCTATGCCTCCCACCTTCTTATTTTGTCAGCATTACCCTCCATGTCAGTGGTCAGCACCTTGGCAAATCATTTAAATACAAGCTGGGGAGGCAGAGTAATTCTGCCTCCCCAATAAAAGCTTTATACTACATATTTATTTAAAACGAATCAGTTGTCCCAAATCTTGTTTTCAGTTACTTTTACTTATGTAAGACTTCATTCCGAATAACGAATATTTGAGAAACAGAAAATGGAGATTGAAAATACTTCAACCAGTAAGTAAGGCTCTTTTAACATTTATGTACGTCAGTTAGATATCATCTTCTCATGAAGTATGTAATGAAAGTCCCTATTTCACAGATGAGGAGACTAAGGCATATGTATATTGAACAATTGAACATAACAACTGGAAAATAAGAAGGTCTTTGCGTTCCATCATGTCTCTGATGCTGAGGGACTCTTGATTGTAATTCACTTGATTTTCCTGGAGTACAGTGTTCCCTTAGCCCCATGGATATGCAATTTTGTATACACATTATGCATATGAAAATCTTCAATAATTATAAAAATGAAAGGCACATACTAAAAGGAAGCATCCACAGTGCAGCAGAACTCCATTTACTGAAATAAAATAGCTTGCAGATGTATATATTATACAAAGCATATGATAAAATTATTCAAGCTAAACTATGTAGAACTACATAGAGCTTAATGATACACCAAATTTGTGTGTCAGGGCGCCTTGTAGTCCACTCAAGGCAAGTAGGTGGAACAGATAAAATCACCTGAACATGCTTTTCTATATGTTCCCTGATAATATACTGGTAATAAAATGGAAACATGAAAGCCTACCACACTGATGCAGTGGAATGTCCTGCTACAGGGCAGTTCGGACACCAGATGTTCACAATAGAAGGCTTAGGAAAGACAATTAATACAGTACTCTTCCTGCAGGGCAGTATTGATCAAAGAGGAAACACACAAACATGCTTCATCATTCAACTGCTAATGAATCCATAAACCTTGTTATTTCTTATCTATCTTTGAGTTTCCACAGGAGTTTTGGGTGACATACCAAATTTACATGAGTAATGTTTACTCTGTACATGAATTTTCTGTTATTGAACAGACAGGAAACTGTTAATAAAGGAAAATTGGAAAATGTAGATACAATCCCAATGCATAAATCATTTGTGGACTGGAGATGTATGTAAGTTTTTTTTTCCCTCTCATTCTCTGCTTTAAGTATTCCTTGCATCAGACAAGGGCTGTTGCTGGGTAAAGGCATTAGCTAAGTGAAATGACAGAAACATTCATTTGGAAATTTTGAAATTATCAGAAGACATACATGATAAAATTGTTGCATATTTCACACAGATTAAGCACAATGATCAGAGACACCGGCAAGAAGAGTTGCCTGGCTTGTCTGTGTAGGGATAAAGTACTTTCTGATGAGTAGCCGCCTCCTTTTTGGCCATCAGTATGCTGCATTTTCCTACTTCTCTCATTGTTTTCCTTAATTTGCTTTCAACGTTGCTTTGCAATATTCCACAGTGCAAGCTTAGCACACTTGGAATGAGAAGGTTCTAGTTAAAACAGGACTAGTAGGGTCTAGGGGATGCATGCCTCAGTGGCTACAGCTCTCAGCTCCCTGCTCCCATGTCAGGGGGTTCATAAGTTCATAAGCACCTGGAACGTCACCTTCAGGGAACCCTCTAGCCAACTACAGAACCTGCATCTGTGTGCATGCACTCACACACAGATACTCACATAAACATTTTGAAATTAAGAATAAAATCTTTGGGGGCTGGTGAGAAGGTTCTGCAGTTTAGAAGACTTCTTCCTCTTGACAAAGACTCAGAATCAATTCCTAGCAAACACATGGTGGCTCATTACCATTCCTAACTCCAGTTCCAGGGGTTATGGTGCCTTCTTATGACAAGGTACACACACACACACACACACACACACACACACACACGTAAAATATTAATACATAAAATAAGATTAATAAATCTAGTTTTAAAAAGAAAGCCTGACTTGTTACAAATTTGCACCATGACCTTAGTAAGTTAATTACATTGCTTATTCTGGCCCCTTCAACTGTAAAACAGTGATAATAATTAACAATAGCTGTATGATTGATCTAGTATAATTCCATCAGCATTAATAATGAAGAATGATGTTTGATCCATGTAAAATGAATTTATAGTTTTTCTAAAGAATTAAGAGCCATCACTGCTATAGAATTCAGAATAAATCCTAGCACCCAGTAGATAGTGAGTATATCCATTGATAGTAAATGCTAAAATTGTATACTGATCATTGGATATTTGAAAAATAATTTCAATTCAGGACAAATTTTTTGTATTTTGACAATCATTCTTCCAGCTTTTTGTTCTATATAGCTAAGGTTATGCACAGGTCTGTATATTGACAGTTTCTATAATAATTTGTTGTATGATCAACATTTCCATATATCACTACAAACTTTATAATCATCATGATAAACAATTTTATGTGTAAATCTGCTTGTGCTGAAGGTTTACAATATGGCTGTGACAATATGGTTTCTGGGGGCAGAAATGAGAACAACTCCGGAATATATTAAAATGTGAATAATTAGAATGAGCTAGCAGGATCTGCCTTCATTAATGGGAGTGGGAACCACCAAACCCCCTGAGAGTCCAAACACATACAGGAAGAACAAGCTCTCTCCTGTACTAGGACACTTGTCTTCCCCTATAGTCAGACCTCAGAGTTGCTAGGCCTTTGATCCAATATTTCATGACTCTACTCACATAATAAGTGGGAATTCTTTTAAATATTCATGTGAACACCCATATGTCATCTGTCTATTTCCCATTGATTGTGCTTCTTGGTAAAGTTCTAACATAATTATGATTTCTATAGCTACATAATATCAAATTTCGGTATAGTATACAATGTGCTTAATTTAATTAGGATGTTGGGGGTACTATGTCATCTGCATTATGAGTACTGTATTTATCTCTGCATCCTGAAATGCTTATCTATACTCCTGTGGCAACAGATACATGTAGGTGGGGGAGATTTTGTAAATAATGCAAAGATGAGTTTCCCTGGCAGCAGCAAAAGGGAGGTAAAGGCCTGCACAGTATCATCTCTGAATTGTAAAGGAGAGAAAAACTCATGATGTAACATAAGACCTTCTTTATAGAGGTCCTATACTTTTTCAAATTTAAAATTTAAAAAGCAATAGTTAGAGAATTCCATGAGACCTTTATATAGCAAATAAAGTTTCCTTTGGGCAGATTTACAGGCCATCCCTCAATAAGTCAGTTGCTAGAAGTTTTCCATGCTTTCAAGGAGAGTCTTGAGCACTGAGATGCTGGTAAATTTGAAAATTAAATTTGAAAATTAAACACAGTCCTAACGTTCCTTAGAAGGGTAAGAAAATATTTGTTAATTGACCCTTCAATTGTGTTACTTTAATTATGAAATGTATAATAGATTCTTTGACATACACAGTTTAATAAGTGAGAAGTAAGTTTTCTGAAACTGATGCAAATTAGCTGATTGTATACATACATATATGCTTACATATACATACATGGGTCTAGCTAAATATACATACATACCAAGAATATGTGTGGGAATCTTGATACACATACACATATGCACATACTAGGCAAAACAAAACTATTGCAATTGCATGTAGATAATGTAAGTGAAACCTGCTAGACACCGCACCTCTTTTTCCTTTCAGTGGGTATCTTATTTCCAAATACAAATTGAAGAAAATGGGAAAAGACAGTGTTCTGGGTCTAGATGTCAAAGAGCTTGAGTAACAAGTTTTCAGACTTTTATTTAAATCTACCTCCTTGTTCATGCCTCATTAGTACTTCAGACTTGGCAAACCAAGTTAGTGTTCTGACCACATTCATGGTTCTGCAATGCATAACAGCGGTTTTCTTGGACATTTCTGTATATTATGATTTGAATATATAATGCCCCTTATAGGCTTATCTGTTGAATGCTTGGTCCCTGTCTGGGATGCTCTTTTGGGAATTGGTAGGAAGGTTAGAAGCTGGGGAACGTCTGGAAGGACTAGGCTGGTCACTAGAGTACCAAGGCTATATGTGGTCCTCATTTTCTTCCTCCCTTTCTGCTTCCTGTTCATCATGATGGAGTAGCCTCCCCCACATTCTTATACCCTCATGAGTGTTTGCCTCATTGTGAGCTGAGCACTATACACCAAAGACCTCTGAAACCATTCTTCTAGCTGCTCTTTCAAGTGTTTCATCACTGAGACAGTAAACTGACTAACGCACTGCCAACCATTTAGCATATTCCACTCTCATTTTTTTTTTTTAGCTTACATATATTTTAAGGGACACACAACCCGTCTTTCTAATTCCTTCCTACTAGAATCACTAAAGGCACTTAGTGTACCAGTGTTCAGCCACTGTTGGTTTCTTTAGCTGTGATAACAAGCTGTGAGAACGTTCACTTTCCAGACAGCCATTCCCACTCACGTAGCCTTCTCCTCGTGGTCCCGAGGGCTCAACAAAATCACCACACACTTGTAGTAAGACTGGGTTTTCTCCCTTATTGTTCCTTATGTTTTGTAATTTAACTCACACAGCACATTTCGGTTTAATGTTAGTCTCCTAGCTTTGGCTTGCTACTGGGCAGGTCCCACACATTCAAACTAACTGCATCCTGAATTTCCACTTTCACACAGTAGCAGTGCATAAGGATGTCTGAATTGGTAAACAAAGAAAAGAGATGAAATATTTAAAATGTATACACGTGTTTGTAGAGGAAGACAGACTCACAAAAGCAAGTAGGTACTATAACAGGAAGGCAGGTGCATGGGTCAGGTCAAGGCAATCTACAAGGGGGAAAGAGTTGTGAATTCTTTATAAGCAATGTACTTCTGGATTTCATAAACCCTAACTTTACAGTATCTGTGGTCTGGTCAAAAGGCTCAGGATCTAGAAAGTTCGGCAAAAGCTAGTTGTCATGTAAGCAACTACCTCCCAGGTCCCTACTTGGAATAATTTTTAAAGACCCTAAATCCTTCAATTCTAGGTGTGCCTTTCCAGCCAATAAGAAGTACAAACATTTCCGCCCCTGCCCCCCTTCCCCATCTAAAAAAATTTCTTTGTTTTGAAAGTAGGTGCGTATTTTTGTGTAAGGAACTTGGTAAGGATGGAAGACCTTTGAGAATCTTGAGTGGTACCTCCTGCTCCCACTGTAATCTCTGGGTTTCCTGAGGCATTCCCTCCCCTTGTTTCCTAAAGTGACTGCTTTGCTATAGCTCATCTTCCTACCACTTCGTTTTCAGCCAAAGACCTCAGATTGAGCAAGAACCACGGTCCCAAAAGTAAAATAACAGGGTTTTATTTACTACAGACTTCAGTCTCTTCATTCGTTTTTATTGGCATTGAAACAACATTTGGGCAAGATTATATTGCAGATCTTTCTTGTAATACGGCTGCTTAAAGGCGCAAATTACAAAAGCTACCATTAATGTCATGAATATAAATGAATGGTAGACATAGTACCATTGATTTCACACTTATAGGGGGAAATGGGGTGGTGGGCAAAGAAAGGAGGAAATTTTTCAGAATGCTTAGAATTTAATGTAACAGAAAAAGAAATATTTTGTTGCATGCTCTTTTAATCTCTAGTAATATGAACAAATATCAGTACATATGGAGAGGAAAAATAAAGCAGAAAAGGGACAAAATAAGACAAATACCAAACACATGGAAAAAGTGTTTTCCAGATATGGAAGTTTTATTGTGTGATGTTTTGCAGTGTCATATACCTAGTAGAACTGGGAATTTAAGACTACTTTAGAGATACATATGATTTAATAAGTTACATGATGTTCCTTGGGATATTTTCTAAGTCTTCCTCCTCTTTAGTGATGCAGTTTCCTTTATGCTTTGGCACAGCACTCTGGCTGGTAGGAAGACAATGCTGGGATGACTGGATGACTTATTGACCTTCATCCCAACACATCACTCATGAGCTTGGGTTTTCTATTCATCCATACCTTGTTATAGATTTACTTTGAACACGGTCTGAAACAAAGACATCAAGTCATTTTGAGTGAATTGGATTTTATAAAACAATGAGGCAGTTTTGCTTTGACGACTTGTAATCATTATTCATCACCAAAGAAATTCTGATTGTCAAACCAAACCAGAGCAGAAGTTACAGAGCAAAGATAAAACCAACCACGGGCATTACCCGATGATTTCCTGAATACAAATGATCCTGCAAGATACACTGTTGTACTAAAGCTACTTTTATCCAAATTCATCAAGTGTTCATTTTAATAACTTTCATTGCCTTACTTCCACCATTTACATTTAAATGCAAATCTTATTTTGTGATTCTACTAAAGATCTTATATAGAACCAAGGAAAATTACTATACAAATGCCATTACCTAGAAGTTTCAAATCCTGAGACTACAAACGGGTTAATTAATTACATTATCTGTAGCATTACCCTGGCTACATTCTGCCTGGAAGGCATATGGATCCACTCAGCTGCTGAATTCGAAAGAGCTGTGTCCTTTTCATGCAGAAGAAAAATCATCAACCTAACCATCTCTCACCCCCACCCCTAGCCCCACATTCTACCCACCCCCACTTCCACACCCACTGTAAGCGCTAAAAGACTGTTTCTTTTTCACCTGATTATTGCATTTCTGCTTTTAAAAATAATCAAAAGGATCAATATTAAATAACAAAATATTTCATATCATCATGAAAGCTGAGTGCCACATAGCATTCTAATTAGAGCCTCTACCAAGCTTCTCTTGTATTCTGTGCGAAATGATGCTCAGGCTTGAAAGAAACCATGATAAAGGACAGCTAACATCTGCCTATCAGAAACTCTTCTCAGAGTATGTTCACAAACAGTTAAACAAAAATGTTCAATGGAAAAGTACTCTAAGGTCTGATTTATTAAGACAGTATTCATGATATGTAAAGCATTTATGGAGTCTAAATTAATTATACAATTGCTCAGCTTGTTTTTTGGTTTTATTGCTTCTCTCTCCCTTCCCTTGTCCATTTTTTTCTCTCTAGCTTTAGTCCTATTAATTGTTCCTCTATTTTTTTAAAATAACACAGCACAATTGAAACATAAATATTGTGAATTAGGGAAAAACAACAGTAACAAAAAGACCACTGGCTCTGGCAAGAAAAAAATAGCTGTCACCAAGCTTGAAACTCTGAATTTGATCCCCAGGACACATAGTGTGCAAGGAAGGAAGCTTCTAAGTTGTCCTCCGACCTCCACACATGCATCACAGCATGCAAATAAAAACATATACACCAAACACCCAAACAAGAAATAATCAGTGAATAAGTAAAATAAACACCAAGAGACAAAGAATTTGTATACATACATACATACACACACACACACACACACACACACACACACACACACACACACTCGTTGGGGCTGGAGAGGAAGTTCTGTAGTTAAAGGCACTTGCACTTGCTACTTTCGCTAAAAACTCTGGAAACTTCAGTTTCCAGAACCCACACAGCAGCTCAACATGTAGCTCCAGATGATCTGATGCCTTTATTGCTCTTAGTGGGCACAAGGCATATACATGGTACATGTACAGGTGCATATACACATACATACACCCATAGAATAAAAATAAATGAAGCATTAAAGAATAAGTTAAAATTGTTATACCAAAATACACAGTAAATGCTCTTACATACAACTGTCAGCTGTGTGACACGTGCTCCAACTTCCTTGAAGGCTAAAGATAATTGGTAGCATTTTAGCAGTTTCTGAGAAACAGCAAATCTTCTCAGTGTAAAATTGGGATGAACAACATTTGTGAGCCCACTGTCCAGGCATTGCTGTGATCAGCAGTAGACAGTGTTTTCCACATTATCAGATCATGAACAAAATGCAGTTTCTAAGTAGGAATTGGAAGAGGTTTGTTTGGCACTGGGATGTTAGAAGGATTGGAAAGCTGTGAAAATCTGAATCTTGCACTTACTTCCACATTCTCTATGTAAAATGTTTATGTAGCAGATGGAGAGATGGTGCAATGGTTAGAGGCATTGTTGAGTGCTTTGCAGAGGACCCAATCTCAGGTCCCAACACCCACATCTGGTGGCTTATAACCTATAGTTCATGTGCTGGTGGGATCTGACTCCCTCTTCTGGACTCTGTGTGTACCTGCACTTACATGTACTTTTATACACAGACACACACAACTTGAAAAATGGTGTGTGTCTATATTTATTACCAATGTAATTTTAATTGGTGTATAGTTTAAACACTTGCTTCTTCAACTAGAATAACTTTTAAAATACACTTCCCATTTAATGATGAAACCAGATATTGTTCCTTTAGGAGGGTTTAAGAGTTCTATGTCTGTTTTTTGTTGGGTTGTGGGTATTTAAAGAGCTTTGTACTTGCCAAACATATTGGAACTTCCCAGGAAGTCAATACTTAATTCAAATGCTCAAATCTTATTTCTCATTTTCCAGATTCTTTAAAATTTTCTCCATTTTACAGTTAACTACTCTTTCTTACTATTTTTCGCAGCTAATTTATATCAGAATGATTACAATGTTAATAGATAGACTCATTAATTATTTTATTTTAAGATGTTTACACATTTAAATTTTCATTTCTAATAAGAAATTGGTATCAAGGATTTTTCTTAAAATATGTAATGAAAATGCTACAATAACTTAAAATAAATTATTCTTTGTTATTCACTAAAACATTAAGTTATTAATTTCTCCCTTCATTACTGTATGATAACTTCTATAGTCTAAATACTCAGTTACACATACTCTCAATCCTAAGTATGTCTTAACCATGAACAGTATCACACATCCTTTTAGCAAAGATAGAAACTTTGTATTAAAAAAAATATTGCTATGCTTGTACATGTATGCCTGCATAGTCACACATAAGGGAAAACACACAGAAATTTTATTTTTTCTACTAATTTGTGGTAGCATGAGCAGTTAAGTGCTGATTACCTAGCATAATCATGAATGAAAAATTCAATTTAGCATGATCAGAAGGTAAAAATCTCATATATTAACATTTTTTGTTGGGAAAAAGAATCCAGGCTTAAAAATAAGGTCATTCCATATATCTTTTCACTTTTGAATTTAGGCTAACCTGAGGCAAGACATCAAAATCCGTTGTCTTAGTTTCCTCATGGTGCATATGGAACTTTGGAAAAAGACTTGAGGGCTCACAGCAAAGCTCTGTTAAATAACATATTTGTGTATTCATGACTAACAGGAGACTATGAAGTGGAAATGACAAGCTTTTCTTGTGTCAAGGTAGGTAGTTACCTCTGAAACTTCATCGTGCTCCTGGATGGTCAGAAATACAATATAGTCATTAGTTTACAAAATTCAGGTTAAGATCATACATGGTGATAAGCAAGTTGTGTGGATTCAAGACATGTAGCTTTTCTCCAAATTGTCATTTGCCAATTGGGTCTTTTTTTCTGTCCCATGATTTCACCCTGAAATTACATAGTGAAGACTTATATTTTGATATGGTTATAGACCCAATAACCAGCATTCTTCACAAATGGAAATTTCAAAGATGAAAAGTCCTGGGTAGTTTGGTTAAAGGCAGTCAAATACTTCAATGCTTTGTAGGAACAATAATTTCAAAGGTGGGGAAAAGTTCTGTTTGCGTTTCAGGGTTTCTCTTGACTCTAATCAAAGAGGTGAAGAGAAAGAAAGCCTCTGAGGTGTTGGGTAGGCTCACCCCGTGGAGCAGGAAAAATATGTTTCTTGTGAGTGCAGAACATTGTTTGAAATCCTTGGCTGACTGACCCAGAGAGGCACCATTTTATTGCCTGGATAGAAAACGTCACAAGTCTGCTACTTATAAACTGAGAAAACTGTTCCATGGAAGTACGGCCTGTTGTGCAGAGAGTATTCTGAACTCCTCAAAGTCACCAGGCAGCATTTATTGAGCGCCCACTGTGTGCTTAGCACTGTGCAAATACAGGTGTCAGGTTAACAAATCATAAGCCTCCTGGCTGCAAAATAATTTTTTAAAACCTCCAGCTCCATCAATATTCCATGCCATATAGTGGAGAAAGGTTTAAAGTCTATTGCTTTTGCTTTTACAGATAATTTATGAAAAAAATGAAATATTAACTAGGAATGTGGTAGAATAGCTTTCTATTTCGCTAGCAGATGACAAATGAAACCGCATAGGCACACATTTGAATAAGGAATTATCAATCAACCTCAAACTTGACCCACAGCTGTCATCCCTACAAATTAATGTTTACCATGTTTAAATATGTGCAGGACATCTGGAAGCAAGCACAGGCTGTGGCTTGCTAGAAATGGTATATCAAAAGCTAATTATAGCAGCAGTGAGCCTGGGTGTCATTTTGTGATGGTAAATTATAGACGGAAGCTCTGTCACCACAAACTGTTATTCATAACTAAATCATAATGCTTTTAAGTTTTAATTAATCTGCTTAGCTTTAGTTGCAAGGAGGAAGCTTGCTTAACTGCTCAGCCACTGATGTTCTCCTGGGCTGCCTGGAACTACATCTGGACACCTGAGGGAGTTAAGACCACATTATCAGTCTGACATTGCCTCTATTAAAGGGAAGTTCTTTTAATATGTCAGAGTCTGACTATTTCCTTCTATTTCATTATCAGAAAAACCAATTAATTTTCCATAAGGGCACCAAATTAATTACAAAATACTATGGAAATCTGAGCCATCTCGTCTTCCCCACCATTATGGGAATACCAAGCCCCGTGGCAGTACAGTTTTTTGGTGGTTCCAGGTTTTCCCCAAAGTTAACATTTTATTTGTGATGTTGGGAGGAATCCTGGAAAAGTGATGCTCTCATTTCTCTTCCGCATGAATTATTCCTCCCATTGCTTAGCCATGCAACTCCCTTTCTACTGAACTATCCTTATTACCTAAAAGTTAATTAGAGAAAGGAGACTTTCCATAAAGAATTTCTCCGTTACTCTGACTTAGGGTTTCTACGCACCTACTCTATAAGCCCTCATTGAGGGAGGTGCACACACTCCCTATTTATCTCTGGTCTAAAGCCATGCTCTGAATTCATGTTAAGAATTTAGGGTTGTTTTTAATTAAAAACAGAAAAAAAAAACCTCTAGTTTGATTTAACAACAATAAAGGAAATTTTAATTCATTAGACTTTGGCTCAAAACAAGTTTTTAAAAGATAGTCATAAACAGTAATTCAGTGTCTCAAGAATCCCCTCATTAAAAAATCAAAGCATCTTCTAGTGGTGCTACGTGAACAGGAGAGCTAGATGTAGGAGGATGAAACTACACCCTCATCTCTCATCCTGTGCAAAACTCAACACCGCACAAAGGGTCTCAACATAAAATCTGATAGGCTCCCTTCGGACAGAGAACACCTTCATGGAAATTTTCCATTCTTTGATTAATATTTATAAAGTAATGATGATTTGGTAGAAGGGGGGCAGCTTGAGTCAGCCTCCTACCCCTTTAACATTCCATACAAACACTTCATCAGTGCTGGTTAGTTGTTTCTGTCAGTTTGGCATAGGCTAGAGTAATCTGGGAAGGAGAAACATCAATTGAGGAGGTACCTCCATTATAATGGCCTACAGGCAAATCTGTGGAGCGCTTTCTTGATTAATGATTGATGTGGGAGCGCCCAGCCCACTGGGGGCAGGTAGTTTCAGGCTGTATAACAAGGGCAGTTGAGAAAGCCAGTAAGTACATACATCTCCATGGTCTCTGCTTCAGTCCCTGTCTCAAGTTTTTTGCTCTGAGGTCCATTTGTGAACCATAATCTTAAAGATGCAACAAACTCCTTTCTCCCAGAAGCTGCTTTGTGGCAAGATGCTTATCACAGCATCAGAAAGCAAGTATAACAAGGTCTTTGCAAAACATTATCCAAACCAGCAACAGTATATTGATGGAAACAAAGCACACACTTCTGTTTCTCTAAAGTACCCAATACCTTGCTGTGACCTGTGACACTGAGAACAGTTTTGCTGACTGAGCACCAGAAGTGGTGTCTTTCTTTCATGGCTTCTTGTCTGGCATCTGTAGTTGATTTATTGTTCGCCTACGTCCACATTAGCTGAAATATAAACATTTTTGTCATCCTTCTCACAATTTACTAAATAAAGATTATAGATGGGTTTGTGGTTCAAATGCTATAGTTTACCTAGTAATGGATGACAATTTCAGTAGTGGCTCAATTGAAAACTTTTTTTGTTTTGTTTTGAGACAGGGTTTCTCCGTGAAATAGTTAGTCCTGGCTATCCTGGAACCCATTCTATAGACCTACAAATTGACCTAGAACTCACAGAGATCCACCTGCCTTTCCCTCCTGAGTGCTGGGATTAAAGGTGTACGCCACCACCACCTGGCCTTGAGAACAGTTTTAAAATGACTACTGTATTTCAAAGTTGCAAGAAGATATGAATGAAGCCTCGTCTTCTTCCTTAGAGCATGTTGCCTTAAGTGGAGAGCTTCACAAGCACATGGTCATGTCTCCTAAGGTTTCTTCTAGCCTTCATGGGAAATGTCATTTTAAATTCTTACACTTCTCATAGCAAATGGTGAAACCACTTATTTGCACTTGCTTTCCAAATAAATATATGGAATTTAACAAACAGAAGATGGGTCCATACTTAATATTAGTTCAAACAGAAGGAGGTAAAATTTTAATTTATCTCTCTTTGGTAAGTAATTTTCTCTACTTTAAAATGTTATTTGGGATTATGCAGCTGCCTTGAAGCACCAAGTGCACTTAAAGCCCCAAAACAGTCAATTAGAAAATATTAAATGGATTATGCAAAATGTAAAGGATAAAGGACTCCATACCTTATTTCTTCTAAGGAGGCTGAGGCACAAAGTAGCTCATAACTTGGCAGAAACCAACTTTTTTAAAGGAGGGATTGATTTTTTTTTTTTTGGTCCATTGAGGTTTTCTGTTGAAATCAAGTTTGTTCCAAAACCAGTTTCTAGGTGTGACATGCTGCGGTCTGTAAACATGATGTTCTGAGCTATTTTAGGCACGTATTTTCCCTCATTAAATATCATTTATTTCATTCCAGACATAAAACAAAAATAAATTTTAAAAGGGCAAATTGCTTTTGATTTGATTTCTCCTATATAAGAAAAGCAAATGCTGACAGAGAATTTGCTAAATTTCTGCTTGCTTCTTGCATCAGATACATGGGCAACAACAGAGGACAAGTTAAAACAGTGCTGTATAAATAGTTGAAACATTTGGGTTCATATTCTCTGTAATAAAATTGCAGTTTGAGTCTCTGATGGTAAGCCTCCAGTGGGCACTGGCTGGTTCTCTGAATAAGTCATTCCCTTGGAAAATGTGTTCCCTTGAAAAAGTTGGTCTCTTAATATACAAACAAACAGCAATAGAGGAGATTTAGCTCAGCTCTCTCTCTCTCTCTCTCTCTCTCTCTCTCTCTCTCTCTTTATTTATTTATTTGTTTGTTTGTTTATTTTTTGGCATCTCATAACTCATGTGGGGAAATTCCTTTTGTTGTTGTTGTGCCAAAGTGAGGCACTTGTAGAATACAGAAATATGGATAGGAGGCCTAGCTAAATCAACCCCCGATGCTATCCATCCTTAAAACCTTCCCTACACTTATTACCAGCTAGATATATGAACCAGATAAAGATTTTTGAGGAGGTTGTTCACATTTCAAGTGATGGGGTCATCATAGATTAGTCAGATAGCAAGAAAAGACCCCACAAGCTCTCTCTGAACTGAGCTACATCTTTGAATTTTTGAGTTATGAATGAAGTGGCCTTTGGTGAGATACTGGTTCACAGTATCTTTTCTCATGCATTATTTCCTATGGGTCTGTACTTTCCAAACTACTTTTTCCTGATTTAAGTCTGTTTACCTTCACAACAGCTCCATCTATACAAATCAGACCTGCTACACAGGAGAACTGGTCAGAGAGGTGAAACACCTTACCTGAGACCACAAGATAGAGCATGAGAAAATAGAGCTTGCTTCTCCATGAGGATAGGTAAATTAAATTACACTAACAGGCCCAGGTTATCTTGCCAAATAAGTTATGATGGTTTATAAGTAAGATAAACAGTAAAACTGACCCAACAGTTTCTGATAATTGGAAGAATAAGATTTATTAACCTTCACTCTAATTATCTTCTTACCTGACCCCTTATTGTTATGACTGTCTCTTTACCTATTTAGCACCCTTATTCTGTACTTCTCTAACTGACATGTGCCTCACTGAAGGTTCCAGAAACCTCACACAGGTAAGTGGAAGATAAATTGTTATTTGTAACCAGTTTTTCTCTGTCCTACCTGCCAGCTCCCAAATAACCAGACAAACATTAATTATGAATGTTCTGCCTCGGCTTAGGCTTGTTCCTAATTAGTTCTTATAACATAAATTAACAAATATCTTTTAATTTGTGTTCTTTTTATATGTCTCAGTTACCTTTATTCTGTACTGCCAATCCTGCTTCCTCAGCATCTGGCTGGCTGGCAACTCTACCTTTCTTCCTTTCCAAATCCTCTCTGTCCCCAGAAGTCTCACCTAACCTCTTCCTGGCTTTCTAATGGCCATTAAGCACTTTATTAAACCAATCACAGTGACACATCTTCTCACAGTGGGAAGGAATATTCCACAACATTTACTATCTGTTTTAAGTGTTCTTTCATGTGTGCTATGCCGTCACATTTAAAAAAGAATAGCTTGACTTTGAGTTGTAGTAGCACAGAATTGTCCATGTGCGTATTGTAGACCCTTATCACCATCTTTCCCTGCCTTGTGTTCATGCTCAGATGTGCGCATGCCTCATTTGGTTATCCAGGTGGATACTAATAGAACCTGCTAGACAGAACTTGATCTATGTGAGTCACCACAGGATTCTAGGCAAAGAATACTTTAGTAAGTCACATTGTTCTTAGTCCTTCATTTCTTTTTTTCTTATACTATTTAAATACTTAAAAATCAGATCTGCTTCTTCCTTTTCAGTGAAGATTCTTTTTTAATTGGTTTCAGACTCATTTACCATTGCTTCTGAATCAGCTCTTTAATGCAATAGTCAAAAGTGTGCATTTCATTTACTTGTGAACTGCTTGTTTGAAGAAAGAATCTTTTGTAAGGGAAAAAAAATCACTTCCCTTCTCATACTCATCCATCTAGGTTGAGGTAATTAAAGCATTCATTATCTCTCAGTACAATTTTATGACCTCTCTGGAGTTTTCAAATGTTTTCCCCCCTTAAATTCTTTAGTTTCCTATGTGTTTTCTTTTATAAAGCTTATAGGTATAAAAATCTTTTCAATTGCTCTTTCTTTTGGGTAAAAATTACTCAGACTTGAAAATAAATTTTGTTTCCTTTTTAACACTCTTTATCATGCATGTTTTTATATGTGTGGATGCCCCCCCTCTCTGTGTGTGTGTGTGTGTGTGTATGTGTGTGTGTGTGTTAGTTGTAGAAAGTTTGTGAAAGTCAGAGTACCACATGGTCCTTGCCTTCCACCTTGACTTTGGTGGACTATTCTATCTCTATGATGTTCTGTGGGAGGAACCTGATTTTCTCTGCAGTTTATTTTCCTAATGATGGTCAAATTTTTACTTCTAGGGTATGTGTCATGACTAATATCACCTCAACCCAAGGCTCAACTCCTTCCAGAGTCTGAAATTCCTTCATCACTGTGAGATTGGATGCTTTTCTGACTTGCCTATTCACCTTAAAAGAAGCTATGTATTCAGGTGAAATTTGTGTTCGGGATAGTTTCAATGCAGATGAAGAGCCTCCAGATTTTGTCTATTAACATCTAGGCTGAGAAAGAGAGAGAGAGAGAGAGAGAGAGAGAGAGAGAGAGAGAGAGAGAGAGAGAGAGAGAGAGAGAGAGAGAGAGAGAGAGAGACAGAGAGAGAGGTTTATAGCAGAGCTAATCTGTACATTCATAGGTGTTGAGCTACAGTCCAATGCTTCATTCATTAGCTGCCACAAGTAACTTGTGATATTTTACAACTCAAAATGCTTTAAATGTTTTTAAATATTCCCCTGTGGTAAAGTCACCCAATTTTAAGTGCTAGTTTTTGTTATAAATGGCACATAACAGGTTAACATTATCCCGAGTTTTCCTTAAAGAATATGTGATGTCTTATCCATGATAGACAAAAGTCTCATAGAATTTTGTCACAGAACATATACAGCACTGAGTAATTCCAAGTTAAATTTCTGAAACCATGACAGAAACATAGCTTTGAAGTCCAAACAACTCAAAGGACAACGGATTCACAGATCACCAATAAAATGTGTGGTCAGTAGAAGTGAGTTCAGTTACCTCCATGGAAAAATTAGAAAGGACTACTCAATTTGTACTGCTTTATTGAGAACATTAAGACATTATAGGTAGGTCACTTCTCTACTTTGGAAGCTTTTTTATGGATTCTTCTGGTGTGTGTGTGTGTGTGTGTGTGTGTGTGTGTGTGTGTGTGTGTGTGTGTGTGTG
Source organism: Cricetiscus sungorus (assembly GCA_030556225.1). Classification (NCBI taxonomy): domain Eukaryota; kingdom Metazoa; phylum Chordata; class Mammalia; order Rodentia; family Cricetidae; genus Cricetiscus; species Cricetiscus sungorus. The sequence continues at coordinate 19,999,937 of JANBXA010000641.1, forward strand.
TGGTGTGTGTGTGTGTGTGTGAGACATTGTCCTTTAAAGGTCGTTTTTAATTGCTATTTTACTAACTGTACCTATATTTATTTGCGGATAGACCTTGTCACTTTATTTGAAGAATATTCCCAAGCAATAGAATGCTCTAAAGAACAAGCTTGATTTCTACTCACACCCAGAGTGCTTACTGACCACCTGCATGCTAATGCTAAGTGGCAGTGGCGTTATAGCATGGGCTACCTTGGTTTTCTCCCTTTGTTGCAAAGCAAAATAGAGAGACTCTCTTTTCAGGCAACTTTCGATTTGTTAATCAAGTTACTAATTCAGCAGGAACCAGTACCAAGCTAAATTCTCTGCCAAATTTGTCAAATATGTTGGCACTGGGGCCCCATTTGTACTGAACCTGAAATCATTCTTCAGCTCACTCAACAACAGCTTTCTCAGAATATGGGCCATACCCCATCATCTCCCTGAGTAGCGCCAGTACCTCTCCACCCACCTCTGTTTGACCTCTTTTGTTCAGTGGGAGCGGGTACAGGGGCTAGTGGTCCCTTTCTCTTTAGGATTCAGTTCTTTTCTTCATTTTCTTCCTGGCAGAGGGCAGAGTTCCTTCCTGAGCCAATGAGGGTTCTCAGATGTGCCATGGCGGGGAGGGGACGGTGTGAAAAGCTACCCTTAAAATCAAATGAAATTTCAATCGCATGATCCCAAGAAGCAGTTTTAAGGAACGAATGATGAGGTTATGTGTGGGGGTTGGGAAATGCAATCACCAAGGAAGGTTTAAAATAAATAGTGCAATGAACCTTCGTCCTTCTCGTTCCGTGCTTCCACCCCCTCCCCTGGATAAATACACAAATCTACACGAGTGCACACCATTTGAGAGGGTAATTATCCAAACTGTCTAGAACAAACAAAACAAGTGCAAATGTTATGTCCATGTTTAATGAAGACTTTGGAGTGGTGCATTGAAGTGAGACCCATTCTGCTCCGGTCACGCTTTCTCATCTCCTGACCCCTCACGCATGCAGCCAATAAGAGGCCTCATTTGTAATTCAGAGTCCTGAGCCTGAGATTTAATAACACAACTGGCACCTGTCACTGTTTTCTACATAATAGTAGCACTCTCTTACTTTAACCACTAAAAACAACCCATCTAGGGGAAATACAAAGCAACTGTCCAGGAACACTTATTCTTTGGGTTTACAGCGACCCTGTGAGACGTCTTCAGGTGTGCCCTGCTAGTTGAAGGGAAAAAAAATCGTCTACCAAGAAGTTATTCAGGTGGCGTGAATTTCATTATGCTCTTGTATTTTTATCTGTATTGTCTTTTTCATAACGATATGACGCACTTCTTTGTACACACAAACATCTACCTATCCTTGATGTACCTAAAACTGCTGAGTGAGAACATCATACTGTCTAGTGTGGGTATATATATGCTCCTCTACTTCATTATTTAAAAAGTATACAAAGCAATGCTTTACTTAGAACTGTTTTTGACATTATGTATCCTGTGAGGAAAGGAGGTAGAAATTAGGCGGAAGAAATGTAAGTATCATTGATATAAATAAGAAAGCATAGCCAAGCTGAAAGCCCATCCTGCTGCTAGGCGGGACAGATGTGTAAAATCACAGCTTCAGGAAGTTTGGGCTGAAGAAGAACTTGAACCATGGAGTTTAGAGACAACCAATGAAGTGAGACCTTGTTTTGGGGAAAGAAAAGAAAAGGAAATAAAAATATGCTCCAGAGTTTCACTGATCCAGGCTTAGCTATAAATTTCTGAAGATTAGACATGAACAATTTAGAAAAAGGGAATTAAAGCAAATTTATGATCATATAGCTACTGAGGAGGCTAGGAAGATTAAAAACACTTGCTGATCCTATAAACCAGAGAGGAAATAATGAAGAAGATACATAAAAATAATGGAGAGATAACCCACATTCATACACTGCAACAGTTGCTGGTCTTAATAGGTGTATCATCCAGAACGTCCCATAGATTCAATGTGATGTCCACCAAAACACACCAACAGGATTCTTCACAGAAATATGGAAACTTCTTTGAAATTAATGTGGGACTACAAAGGTCCCCAGCCTGAAAAGTCTAATACTATTGTTCTACTAAAGTAGCATAGCTATACGGATTTCTAATTACGTATTTCTATACCCATAAATCAGTGCTCTTCTCAGGCCTTATCGGGACTGCTGCCTCTTTCAGTAGATTGGAACTGACTCAGAGACCCACAACCAGACAAAGTGTAGAGAGTGAGAGTAGAACGTTTATAAGAGCCAGAGGTGATAGGTGACTCAAGAAAACTGTGTCCTGCAGACACAGCAGGAGTGATACTTACATAAACTTACAGAACAGTGCCAGTACATACAAGGCCTTCATAGGTTCAAGCCAGATGGGTCCCAGCACCGAGAAGGGAAAGTGACCACCGGCTTTCACTCAAGATGCTACCTAAAACTGATACTTGCTCAAAAAGGAAAACTCAGTTCATCCAATGGTGTCTCACTGGGTATATTAACCACACTTGAGGGAAGAACCTATGTTCATGAGTGTTTAACTAACATAAAATGAACTCAGTGGTATTTTTAAAGATTTTCCTTTATTTAAGTCTTTTAGAGTTTTTGTTTGTTTCTATTTCTTTTTTGTGTGTTTCTTATTTTGTTTTTGTTGTTGTTAAAGAGGTAGAGAAAAAATAGCTAAAATTGGGTGGGTCAGGAGGTGTGGAGGTTCTGAGAGTAATTGGTGGAGGAGGGATAATATGATTAAAAATACTGTATGAAAGATTTTTTCTATAAAAAATGAAAAAAGAAACAAACCATAACATAACACAAAAAATACCCCAATTAGTTTGGATAGTCCTGAGGAAAAAGGATCTGGAGTTATCACAACACCCAACTATAAAACCTATTATAAAGCCATAGTAATGAACACTACAACACAACACTGCTATAAAAGCCATCAATACTATACTCCAATGGGACAGAAGAAAGAACCCTCAGATTAACCCCTATAGACACATCCAGCTGATATCTGACATAGGTACTAACTGTAGTTAAACAACAAACAAACAGATAAACAACAACAACATCTTTAGTAAATAATGCTGGGGAAACTGAATACACATATACAGAAAAAACAAACATAGATCCCTACTTGTCGCTATCAACAAAAATCAATTCTAATTTTATCAAAGGACTAAGTTCCTGAAAATAGTTCAATAGAATAAAACATAGAAGAAGATATTTTAGAAAATTAGTATACAATCTAAAGATAACACCATAAGAGCACAGGCCAAAAACAAAACAAACAAACCAAGAAAACAAAACTAAACTAAAAAACATAAAATACACAAGGAGAATTATATCATTATTAAAAAATGTTTTGCAATGGGAAAGAAACCAGTTAGCAGATAAAGAGACACCTTTTGGATGGGAGAAAATATTTGCAAACTCTTTATCCAACAAGATGTTAATATCCATAATATACATGGATCTCTAGTGACTAAAGCAAAGGGCAGCTGATATAAAAATGAACAAAAAATGTATATAGATATTTTTTAAAAAAACACATTAAAAACAGTATCATCAAAAATCAAGGGATGTAACCCAAAACCCCAATGAGATATCATTGCATCCAATTCATTGCAGTCACTATTGCTGATGAGGCTTTAGAGACAAGAGATGTGATACACTGCTAATAGGGGTACCTTCGTACAGCCTCTGTGGAGAACAGTATAGTGTTTTCATGTAAAAGAACATCTAGTTGTATGTGCTCTCCTTCATCTGTGAAGGCTAGCAACAAAACCACAATAGTTCATAGAAAATGGAGAAAAATGGGAATAATAGACAATAAAAACTTGGAAGAAGATGGAGAAAAATGGGAATAATACATACTAAAACTTGGAAGAAGATGAGGAAAGATGGAAGTCATGGAAAGTACACCAAAACGAGAGATGACAGTAATTAATCCTGAGGTCAATAGGATAACAAGGGACCAGTTGTGCATCAAAACTACATATTTAAAATAGATAAAGAGTCTAACAGTGTAGAACAATAAGCAGAAATGATGTGTTTAAAGTTAGAAGTGTTTAGCACTTGGACTTGATCATTACACATCGAGCTCAAGTTTTACGCTGCTTACCTGTGCTCCATACACACACACACACACACACACACACACACACACACACACACACACACACAAATATTTACAGGTCTTTAAAATGAGTTAAAATGCATTGCTATTCTATGGATTTCATTTTGATTTTAAAAAGAAAGCAGGTTATGAAATAAAGAATGGATAATTGTATTTATTTTTAAGAATTTGAATTATTATTAATATCTCAACTCCTTTTTAATGAATAGCTAAACTATTCATGTTTTTATTTATTTTAGTCAAGAATTAGAATTATTAATGATGTCTCATCTTCTCTTTATACTATAAATTTTTATTATAGTTAAGCTAGATTGGAAGGAATTGGTTCAATATGAGACAGACATAGAACTTTCTCCGCTTTCTTCTTCACATTATAATGAAAGAAAAGAACATTAAGTCCATAAAGATTGTTTTGCAATATAAATATTCCATAACATCCATAATTATGTCTAAAAGACACAATATGTCTTTGGGAGACATATTAATAACTGTGTTGGGATATTTATATCATAATGACAGAGTAGTAACTAGAAAAAAACAACTCATACCTTGAGGTGTCATGTCTTCAATATTTCACATACAAAAGATTGTAACTTTTGCATGAACACCTCCATACATTTTAGATGTCATTATAACTTTTTGTATGGGAAAGGAAAAGAAAGCTTCAAGTGTCCTTTCATTGAGAAAGAAGAGATTGAGAGATTGGTACCATACTTCTAATGGACAACACTGAGTTCTAGAAGACAATAAAATAGCAATTGTTAAGCCAGTAGTTCTCAACCTGTTGTGTGCAACCCCTCTGGGAGTCAAATGACCCTTTCACAGTGGTCGTCTATGACTATCCAGACCAGATATTTACATTATGATTCACAACAGTAGCACAGTTACAATGATGAAGTAACACCAACAATAATTTTATGATTGGGGATCACCACAACATGAGTAACCGTATTAAGGGATTTTATCATTAGGAAAGCTGAGAACCACTGCTCTTAACTCAAGACCAGAATTATTTTAAACCCAGTCTCACATCCAGTTGATAGCATTCAAGTATGTGAGTGAAACATTCACTGTTTATAGAAACTTTCATTTTTAAAAAAGATGCTAAAATTATATTCTCATAAAACCAAAGTTATACAAAAAGAAAAAGTTATAAAACTTGTAGTATAGGTATGAACATTAATGTGTAATGTTAAAACATAATCAGAATTTATTGTCAAATTATGTCAACAAGAAATTCTGAAGAAGAGAAAAATAAAACCAGGCCTAACTTTTCTGTCCCCATCACAAAAGCTAAATACTAAACACACTAGGTATGAACAATGACAAGATAAAGTCTGTGCGCCATTGTTGAAATTTTAGCTAAAATTTGAGTTGAAATTACTATCATTAAATCAATCCAACAGAACCAGGAAAAAAGGCAGAAAAATAAAAATTAAAGACAGAAACAAAAATTAAAAAGCAAATAAATGTAAGTGCACAGGCAAGGCAGCTCACCTGGTAAAGTACTAGCCGTTCACACAGAGAGACTTAAGTTCAGAGCCCTAGATCACCTTTTGAAAACTGCCAGTACAGAGGTACACAGCTGTAATTCCTTTGACAAAAGGTGGGAGCAGGCAGATTCCTAGGGAAGGCTGGCTAGCCAGTGTACCAGGGAGATCCAGTTTCAGGAAGAATGCCTGTGTTAAAAAAATAAACCAGAACAGTAGGGTGATGGCTTACCATGCAGGCATGAGGACCCACAGCCCTATCACTCATGGAAAACCAGACTATAGCCTGTATTTGTAATTCCTGTGTCAAAATGGGAAGCAGAGACAGGAGACTTCCAGAGGTTCAGGAAAGAGCTGGCTTGAAATATACAGTGGAGAACAAGTGGACCTGCCTTTAACAAGAGAGAAAGCATGGACTGACCCAGGGCCGTCCTCTGGCCACCACACATCCTCAATGGTACCTATATGTCTGTACACACACACACACACACACACACACACACACACACACACACACACACAAATTTAGAAAGAAAGTTGAGGAACATAGTCAGTGGCCAGTGTCAACTGTGAACTCTTGGCCTCTCCATACATGCACACACACACACACACACACACACACACACACACACACACACACACACACACACACACACATAAAAAAATATATCTCAAAAATGTCAAAGTCCACATGAAGGAATAATTTCAGTGTTTGAGATTATTAAATCCTCTATTATAAAATTTTTTTAGACTGTCCAGGATTAAAAATGTTTCATGCACAACAAACAGAAAACACAAAACTAAGAATATAAGGAATAAAAATTTAATCAGGATTAGAATACAAGTAATATAATCTATAGCCTTATACAAGATTAGGTTTAATACCTAACATTATACCATTCCAGTAAAAGTATATGAAAGAATAAACAGTGAATAGAAGAGGAGCAATACATATAAACAGTGTAAAACTGCACATGAGTAAGCACACATGACCAAGATGACCAACTTCACTTGTAGCAAAGATGTTGCAAAATTTAAAGTAGGATATTATTAATTATCATCTAATAAAGTGTGAATGTGTGATATTATTTTGCCTGGAAAGAAATAAGTCAAATGCTCATTAAATAAAAAGCAATTCACAGTATACCTTTTAGGAATAAAGAATAAGATTTTGGGACCGCGAGTGGTAGGTTTTCCGTCACATGCTGGGACCAGGAGGATCAAAGGGCAGGAGACAGATGATGGCAGGTGGATGGGGAAACAGAGATCTGTAGATGTGACTCATATTAGAAGCTTTATTGACGTGGAGGTAAGAATATGAGGTAAAGAGACACAGAGACAGAGAGAGGACAGAAGAGAAGAAGAAGACAGGGAAAGTCCTATCTGCCCAAGGGGAACAGCAGGAAAGAAAGAGTAAGTGGGTGGTGTTTTTCCTTTAAAAGGCTCCCTTGTACCTGGGCACACCAGGGTATTGCCTGAATGTATTCTGCCAGGTGGCAGAGAGAGGCCAGCATAATTCCTGTATCCTTACAGTACCTATTCCATGAAAAAATAGTATCCTGCCTTGAGAACAAATACCATGACAAGACTGAAAATTTAGTGAATTCATACATCTTGCAGAAGAAGCTGCAATTGCCACTTCACTAAATCAGCATAATCCCTAAGCACTTTCTCAATGTTAGTTCTTGTGTCCACAGATGTGTCTTGCTTACCCGTGGTCTTCAGGGAAACTTCTCGTTGCAGCAGAAGGAAACCATTATGAAAACCACAACCAATCAAAAAATGCAGTATTGTGGAGCGTAATCCCAATGGGTACATCTACAAAACAGCCTCTGGGCCTAAGGACTGGGTATCATTGCATAAGAGGAGGTGGAGCTGGAAGATTCTGTGAGGTGGTGTCTCCCACTCAAGTCAGAAGGTACACTCATGAAGGCTGCCTAAACAGGAACTGAGCAAGAATGACACCAACTGATGTGGTGATGTGGGCTGGGAGAAGCCCAGGAGGCCTCCACCCTACACAAAGAACTAGAATCTGTCATTGTTTATAGCTAATATCTTAAAAAGTTTTAAAAAAAGTACTAAATATTATTACCTCAAAATAGATGTAAATAAAAGAATGAGGCCATGAATGAACCTGTTAGTAAAATTGGTAATACTATCCTAATACAAATTTACAAATTTGAGTCAAAATATCTTTTCTACTCTCAACAAACTCACACATATATGTGCACAGCAAGAAACAATACTGAAACCCTTACCTTGCTGGTTCTTTATTTAGTGTTTGTTACTCCATGTCAAAAGATCTTGAGAAGTGATAAATCCTTAAACACTGGCTATCAAAAAATATTGTTCACATATGATTGATTTCATTATATTCTTTTGTGAAATGTCTTTTTTCTCTTAGTCCTCTATAAACTTAATTCCCCCTATTTCAAAACCTGTGAACTTAGGTAGATAATATTATGATTTCTTGTGGCTTTTCCAGACATCCTGTTATTTTACTCTCCCCTCTTCCTCCCTAATTAGGTCCCCATTCTTCCTATTTTCCCTCAGATCAATTTTATCCTGCTATTCCTCTATTACTCCCCCATCCCCTGAAGTGCTCTGTTTTACTTTCTTGGCTTCTGCAGAAATGCAACAACAATAAATGAAAACCGGCGCCATGTGTTTAAAAGATAGCAAGGAGAGAGGTATATGGGAAAATTTGGAGGGAGAAAAGGGAAGGAGGAAATGTTGTAATTATAGTATAAACGCCCCCCAAAAGTATACTGTCATTCAACAATTCATCTCTGGTTCGGATATGCAGTTATTAGGTCTGTGGAAAGTACACATTTTTACTGGTAAAGACACAGAGTGCTTAATTTGTAGCACTAGGGGCACCTAAAGCCATGGAGAATGCAAGTGAAAAATCGGGAAATAATAGACTAGAATGCATACCTTTGTTTAGGTCCTAAGGCTCTAATACTGCGTTGGAAGTTACATGATCTTATATTTATACACTATTTGGGTTTAAAGTTGGTATATTATAATGAATAATTTAATAATGCTACAGCCTAAATGCAAAGAGGAAAAAATAAAACATAATTACAACCTTGTGAAATGCCTTCCACAACAGCTAGAAGTCTTAAGGGCTAGTGGATTTAATAGATTCAATGACGAGCATATCATCATAATTCAAATTTGATTTTCTTTCTTCTGCCTTTCCAACCTAAAAAAATATTGCTTATTGTTTCATTAAGTATTATAAATGCTGAATTCTAATGGTAAAATAATACTGTATATTTGAGTTTAGTATTCATTTTTACTCCTTGTCTTTGCACACAAGTTCATACTTTTCTCCAAATAAAGATTCTTTATTATCTAGTGATGATTTTATAAAGGAGCCCCCCAAACAAAAAAATATAAATTTAATAATTCTATAGAATAATTATTTAATGTGTTCATGCAACTGGGCATCTGGGTGATTTTGTTAAATATGGGTTCAACCCTGTTTGCTTCAAACCAGATTGAAAATCTTATAAAAGTGTGCATGTACCCACTCCTTTCTTAATACATGGAATTAAATTTCTTGCCTATTGAGAGCAATATTTAATAACTATGTCATGGTTGGAAAAACCACAGTTGGCACTATTGGGGCTTACTTTAAAATAGTGGGTTAGGGTAGAACTTCAAGATTAACACAACAACAAAAAATACTTCATACAAGTACACTGAATTCTGTAAAACCAATGTCACCAAATATATGCATAATTATAAAATATGACTACACATAAATTACTTTCTCATATAATTCAAGAATGTTCTAGAAAGTAGATTTCCACCTAAAGAATATAGTTAAAAATTCTCAGCTTTAGTTTTTGTTTCCAGACAATGGCAGAAATTCAGACTCCAAAGCCATGTGAATATTGGATCATGTACACAGATTCTCTGAGAAGGACATTTCCACCTCTAGCCTGTGTGAAAATTGAGCCAGCCAGGTTCCTTGCCTTCTGCAGCTAAAGGGCATGCTTCTTCCCTTGGTCCCTATGTGGCAAGGTATGCAATTTACCAGATCACAGAGTATCTCAGGTAAAGGAGTAATGGTAGGCATCTATTCACCTTTCTCAGCTCTTGGATGAGAACTGTCCCAGTTGACTTGATGTGATATTCTTTCTGAGCATTCATTGTTAGACTTAAGGTGGGCACTCACTGTCTTGGGTATCAACCATGCTTATCAACTAGATGCTGAAATACTTCTATATTTAACATTGACACAGTCTGAGATATTATTTGTCCATCCTTCACTGTGTGTACACGGTATTAGCAAATAAAAACTTGTCATATTAGAGCTACAGCTACCAAGAAGAGAACCTTGAATTTTATAATATGTGTATCACAACCCAGAGGAAAATATTTAGTGAACCAAGTGCTATGCTGCATGCTAAACAGCAATGTTCATTTGTTTGTTTGTTGGTACCTGGTCTCACTATGTAACTCTGGCTAGCCTGGAACTTCCTATGCAAACCAGGCTAACTTTAAACTCACAGAAATCTGGCTGACTCTTCCTCTGTAATACTTGGATTAAAGGTGTTCACCACCACTTTGATAACCCATTCCACATAGAGGGATATTCTCTCAGCCCAGACAAAGCAGGGGAGGCTAGGCCATGCTCCAAATGATATGACAGACTTTGAAGATCCCTCACAGAAAGCTTCATACTCCCTGGGGAGCATAAAGGGGATGGGATGGGGGTTGGGAGGAGGACAGAGGAGGAAGTGAGATTGACATGTAAAACAAGCTTGCTTCAAATTTAAATTAAATATATGTTAAAAAATCTTACTTCACTTTTAGCCCATATAAATACACATCCTTGGGGATATTAATGGTGTTGAGGGTGAAGGAAAGAGTAGAATGAGTGGAAATGATGAAGTGGTCATAGATCCAAATCTATCCCTGGCCACTGATACAATATTGTGTGTATCTGACTGTTGAAGAGGATGCTGTGCAGATTTGTGAATATAAAGTCTTCCCTCATGCTTCTTTTATCTGATAGAAGCTTTTTGGAAAAATAATCAATGTATGTTTTAAATGAACATACAAAGTAATAAGTTTTCTTATTCTATTTTCATACAAAATTCTTTTCTAGTTGATCCTCTGTCCTAACTTTGTGCCCTTCTCCACAATGTGTACCCTTTGGCCCCAACTAATCCCCTTTCCATTTCAATGTCATGGGGGCTCTATTACCCTATCCATCCCTATTTCCTACTGTTTATTTTTCACTGGCTCCTTCCTAGTATCATTATTTCTATTCATAGCAATTACCACATACATACACACATAGAAAAACAAAACGCTGTGATCTACTTCTGAGAGAAAGAACATGTGGTATTTGTGTTTCTGAGTCTGGGTTATCTGCTTTTGTGTGGTATTTTTAAGACCTATTAATTTCCATGCAAATGTCAGAATTTATTTTTCTTTACATTTGAATAAAATTCAATTTTGTATATATATCACATTTTCATCGTTGCTTCATCGGTTGATGGACATCTAGGCTGATTTCATTTCCTGGGTATTATGAAAAGAGTAGCAATAAAAATACAGACATAAAAATGTGGTAGGATGTAAAGCTGTTTATATTCAGAGGAATGGTGTCGCTGAGTATATGGAAGTTTTCTGTTTGTTTTTGTAAGATACTCCTCTCTGTTGTCCACACTGGCTGCCTCCATTTACATTGTACCAATAGTGAAGAAAGAGTTCTCTTACTCTACAATCTCAACAGCATTTATGGTCATTTGTTTTCATGATGGCAGCCATCTCCACTAAGGTGAGATAAAATCTTAAAGTGGTCTTTCTAAGAAAACATTTACCTAGATTTCTGTAGGATATTGTTGCTTCTGTTTTCGTGTTAACTCCCACAGAGTTTCTCAACTTGGCAAATCACAGCACCTATAACACTGCTCCCTAAATAGCTTTACTAAATCTGACTTGTGGGCATGGGTTATAGAGATGAGACATTACATTTAGGAACCAATGTATTACTAGACTTCACGCTAGACTTCTTACCGAATGAGTAGTGATGGGTAGCAGATGCCAAGGATTGTCATTTGGAATCTGTAACAGTTTCATGTGTACTATCATACTTTTCAGGGTACTCATACTATTATCAGCATTGTATAAAGATGACAATAGAGGCAGAGAAACACTTTTTTACCAAGGATCCCTAGAAGCTACACTGGGCTGGGACTCAGCCCTTTCCTTTTAGACCACATCTATTCCTCTCTATTTCCCAGTGACCTAGAGAAGCACTCTCTCATCACCCCACAACTATCACAATTTCCTAAGATTCAGAGAACAAAAAACCATATATCAACCTCTAGAATAACCACAATCATCGCCTTAACAACAAATGCCTAGAAACAAGTTCAAAGACAGAAACATAAATAGCCAAGACAATATGCCTCCACCAGAATTCAATAACCAGACTATACTAGGCCCTCAGAAATGTAATATAGCTGAAGCACAAGATTAGGATTTCAAGACAGCAATTAATATGTTCAAGGACATTAAAGAGGATATGAATAAATCACTATAAATCACTTAATGAGGACCACAAAAACACAAGAAAACAGTTGAATGTAATAATAAAAACATTTAAAGATGGGTGGTGGTGATACACACCTTTATTTCCAGCACTGGGGAGGCAAAGGCAGGTCGATCTTTGTATATTTGAGGCCAGACTGGTCTACAGAGCTAATTCCAGGACAGCTAGGGCTGTTACACAGAGAAATCCTGTCTCAAAAAAAATTAGGTAGTATTCAGAAAAGATATAGAGTCACTTTTAAAAAGGCTCAAGTTGAACTAAAAGTACAAAAAAATTTCAAAAGAAAATAGAGGCTGAGAAAGTTACATAATTTTCACAAACCCATACAATTAATAACTGACAAATATAAGGCTTAAACCAGTTGAGCATGGGATCAGGATTGGCACACTGTTCTGTCTCACAAGTGACAACTAAGCCCTTCCAATTCTAAAATGCCAAAGTGTTAGAGAACATTTATATGTTTTGGCATTGGTTTTTTATTATACATGAGAAAAATAAAATTCTTGCCACAAAATATTGTTGTTTCTATCTAAAACCCAATGGATATATCTACACTTTAAAAAGAAGGTATCAGAGTCTTTATCCACATACTTAAGTGAGATGTTCTTGATAATATCAATCACTCAGTGACATGACTTACAGATTAATTTTACCTGGAATTACATCTAAGCTTATTTTTTTAGGCAATCTATATATGGTATTTCACTGTGCCAAGAAAGTTGAGAATACGTTTTTAATTGTTCTGGGTAATCAAAACATTCTATATCTTGTCAACTTCACAGGTGTTCAAAGTGGAGGAAGCAAAGAATGCCAAATTATTATGATAACACAATTCCTTTTTTCCACATAAAGAACCTATGACAGAAGGAACAAAGCACCCTGCAGAGTCCTGCAATTGGACTGTAGATGGTGAAGGTGAGTGTGAGCACTAAGCATGGGTGAAGATTTTGAGGGTAGGTGTATATAATGAAGGACGGTTAGGTTGTGAGATACTGGTACCTCCTGTGTGAGGTGCAGAGGAATAAGCAGAGAAAGTAATTTTGTGGCTAGAGATTAGAGAACATTTATGAGAAATGTATACTTCATACTACTGATTATCTCTCAAAAACAACATATAAATATAGATTATGTAACTTGCAAAATAAGGTCACAGATGGGAAATAAACTATTAAGATTTTTTCTAAATACTAAGTAAAAACTATTTTAAAAATATAGCAAGAGCCAGGCCTGGTGATACAGGCCAATAATATTATTCAACTGCTTAGCAGTCTGAGGCAGGAAGAACATAAATTCAAGTCTTGTTGAGAGAGTTCAAACGCAGCCTAGGCAACTTGTCAAGTCCTTGTCTCTTAATAAAATGCAGCAAAGAGGGCTAGGAAGATAACTCAAAGGGCTTGCCTTGCATACCCAATGATGTTCAACCACTCGAAGAACAATAACAAAGCACAAAAGAAGAAGTTTCAAGCATGCTCCATTGGATGTCCCCATCTTGGAAGAGCAGGAGCTACATAGACTGTACTTAATTTATTATTAAGTTTTTAAAAAGAGGACACAAAGTTGGAGGGGGTTAAGGAGGTAGGGTTGTGTCTGAGAGGAGTTAAAGGAGAGAAGTTAGAATTAATAATTAAAATACACAGTGAAATTATAAAAGAATTAATAATTTCCCAACTGCATTCTAAATACTTGATCCTTACACCCACACATGAGTGTAGATCTCACCTATCATCAAAAACAACCTCTTTTTGCAACAGGAGACCATTACAGAAAACCATCAACAGGAATGATAACATGGAAGGGAGGAATGTTACATAGCTTCACCCTTAAATAAAGAACTACAGACAACTAAGGAATTCTGAGAAGGGAAGGAATGGTCATCTTCAGCAAAAAGCCTCTTAAATAGTTATCTAATACAAAAGCTTCGAAATTACATTACTAGAAGTAACACTAAATGGATTGACCAGTGTGTGTGTGTGTGTGTGTGTGTGTGTGAGAGAGAGAGAGAGAGAGAGAGAGAGAGAGAGAGAGAGAGAGAGAGAGAGAGAGAGAGCGTGTGTGTGTGTGCTTGCATGCATGTGTGTTTGAGTGCGTGTGTGTGTGTGTTTGTATAAAACAATAGCAAGTAAAGAAAAGGAGACCCTGATTTTGAAAGGGAACAAGGAGGCATACAGGAAGGGTTGGGGGCTGCAACTTAGTCAGTGTCCTATTGCTGTGAATAGACACCATGACTACAGCAACTCTTATTTAAAAAAACAAACAAACAAACACCATTCATTTGGATCTTGTTGGATTTCAGAGCTATGGTTGTCAAGGTAGGGAGCAGGGGGGCATACAGACAGATACAGTGCTGGAGATGTTGAGGGTTCCACATCTGGGTCCCCAGGCAGGAAGAAGTGAGAGCAACTGGTCCTGGCTTGGACCTTTAAAAAGCTCAAAGCACACTTCCTTTACAAGACCACACCTTATCATACTTTCAAAGAGTGCCACTCCCTGGTGACCAAGTATTCAAAACTATGAGCCTATGGGGAGTCATTCTTTTCTTTTTTATTTCTTTTTTGTTTAAATTAGAAATAATCTTATGTTACATATTGATCCCAGTTCCCTGTCCCTCCCTTGTCCCTCACCAAAGACCCCTCCTGTCTCACTACCCATCCGCTCCCCAGGGAGAGTGAGGCCTTCCAGGAGGGATCATCAAAGTCTCTCATGTCATTTGGGGCAGGGCTTAGGCCCTCCCCATGTGCTACCAAAGTCCACTCCCACACCAGGAATAAATACTGGTTCTACCACAAGAGGCCCTATAAACTGCCCAGGGCTCCTAACTGTAACATAAGTTCAGGGGCCTGGTCCCCAAGCTGTCTATCTGGGGTCCATGTACTCCCACTTTTTCAGGTCAGCTGTTTCTGTGGGTGCCCCCAGGATGGTCTTGACTTCTTTACTTATCACTCCTCTCTCTCTACAACTGGATTCCAGGAGTTCAACTCAGTGATTAGCTGTGAATCTCTGCTTCTGCTTCTATCAGCTACTAGATGAAGGCTCTAGAATGGCATATAAGGTAGTCAACAATCTCATTATGGGGGCAGGGCATTTAATGTTGCCCCTACATTATTGCTTAGATTCTTAATTGGGGGTCATCCTTGTGGATTTCTGTATATTTCCCTAGTGCCAGATCTCTTTAAACCTATAATGTTTCCCTCTATTAAGGTATCTCTTTTCTAACTCTCTTCTATTCTTTCCCTGACTCAATCTTCCTGCTCTCTCATATCCTCCTCTTTCCTCCTCTTTCCTCCTTGTCAATGTTTCTCTTTCTCCTACCTCCTTT
Organism: Cricetiscus sungorus; assembly: GCA_030556225.1. Taxonomy (NCBI): domain Eukaryota; kingdom Metazoa; phylum Chordata; class Mammalia; order Rodentia; family Cricetidae; genus Cricetiscus; species Cricetiscus sungorus. The sequence goes on from JANBXA010000641.1 coordinate 20,015,479, forward strand.
CCACTCCATCCTCCCTCCCTCCTCTGTGCTCCCAATTTGTTCAGGAGCTCTTGTCCCTTTCCCTTTCTCCTGGGGACTATTTATGTGTCTCTTAGCTTCTCTAGAGATATGAATTGTTGGCTAGTAATCCTTTGCTCTTTGTCTAATATCCATATATGAATGAGTACATATCATGTTTGTCTTTCTGTGACTGGGTTACCTTGCTCAGGATGGTTTCTTCTAGTTTCATCTATTTGCCTTTGAATTTCAAGATGTCATTGTTTTTGTTTGTTTTCCACTGAGTAGTACTCCATTGTGTAAACGTACCCCATTTTCTTTATCCAATATTCTATTGAGGGGCATCTAGGCTGCTTCTAGCTTCTGGCTATTACAAATAATGCTGCTACGAACATAGTTGAACATAGTTCTTGTTGCATGAATGTTCATCCTTTGGGTATATGCCTAAGAGTGGAATTGAGGTAGATCTTGAGGTAGACTGATTTCATTTTCCTGAGAAACTGCCATGCTAATATCCAAAATGGCTGTACAAGTTTGCACTCCCACCAGCAGTGGAGGAGTGTTTCCCTTTCTCCACATCCTCTCCAACATAAGCTGTCATTGGTGTTTCTGATTTTAGCCATTCTGACAGGAATAAGACGGTATCTCAGAGTTGCCTTGATGGATAAGGATGCTGAGCACTCTCTTAAGTGTTTTTCCCCATTTTGGATTCCTCTTTTGAGAATTCTCTATTCAGTTCTGTACGCCACTTTTTAATTGGATTATTTGGTGTTTTGAAGACTAGTTTATTGAGTTCTTTGTATATTTTGGAGACCAGCCTTCTGTCAGAAGTGGGGTTAGTGAAGATATGTTCCCAGGTCTTGTCAACTGTGTTCTTTGCCTTACAGAAGCTTCTCAGTTTGAGGGGTTCCCATTTATTACTTGTTGATCTAAGTGTCTGTGTTACTGGTGTTATATTCAGGAAGATGTCTGCTATACCAATTCATTCAAAGGTACCTCCCACTTTTTCTTGTAAGAGGTTCAGTATGGCTGGACTTATGTTGAGGTCTTTGATCCATTTGGACTTAAGTTTTGTCCATGGTGATAGACATGGGTCTATCTGCAATCTTCTACACACCATCATCCAGTTATGCCAGCACCATTTGTTGAAAATGCTTTACTCCTTCCACTGTATAATTTTAGATGTTTTGTCAAAAATCAGGTGTTCATAGGTGTGTAGGTTAATATAAGGATTTTCAATTCCATTCCATTGGTCTACCTGTCTATTTTTGTGCCAATACCAAGGTGTTTTCAGGACTATAGCTCTATAGTAGAGCTTGAAGTTGGGGATGGTGATGACTCCTTTTATTGTACAGGGTTGTTTTGTCTACTCTGGGTCTTTTGTTTTTCTATATAAAGTTGAGTATTATCCTTTCAAAGCCAGTGAAAAATTATGCTGGAATTTTGATGGGAATCTGTAGATTTCTTTTGGCAAGACTGCCATTTTTACTATGTTAATCCCACCTATCCAAGAGCATGGGAGATCTTTCCATTTTCTGGTATCATTTTTAATTTCTTCCTTTAAATACACAAAGTTCTTGCTATATAGGTCTTTCACTTGTTTGGTTAACATTATGCCAAGATATTTTTTGTTGCTTATGGCCATTATAAAGGGTAATGTTTCTCTGGTTTCTTTCTCAGATTCTTTATGATCTGTATAGAGTAGGGTACTGATTTTTTGAGTTAATCTTGTATCCTGTCACTTTGCTGAAGTTGTTTATTAGCTGGTAGAATTTTCTGGGTCACTTATGTAAACTATCATATCATCTGCAAATATTGAAAGTTTAACTTCCTCCTTTTCAATTTATATCCCCTTGATCTTCTTTTGTTGTCTTATTGCTCTAGCTAGAACTTCAAGTACAATATTGAAGAAATATGGAGAGAGTGGAGAGTTTTGAGGAATTGCATTGAGTGTCTTTCCATTTAGTTTGATGTTGGCTGTTGGTTTGTTGTATGTTGCTTTTATTATGTTTAGGTATGTTTCTGTTATACCTGATCGCTCCAAAACTTTTAACATGAAGGGCTGTTGGATTTTGTCAAAGGATTTCTCAGCATCTAGTGAGACGATCATGTATTTTTTCTTTTACAGTTTGTTTATTTGGTGGGTTGCATTGTTGGATTTTCATGTGGTAAACCATCCATCCCTGCACCTTGGGGATGAAGCCTATTTAGTCATGATGGATGATTTTTCTGATGTGTTCTTGGATTTAATTTGCCATTACTCATGTTACTGTACTGCCCAGCCTAAAATCTCTAATCATATACCAAGAAATTTTTTTATCTACTCTCAGCTTCATCTCTTTCTTTTCCATTCTCTGAGGATTACCCTATACCATTGTTATAAAGTATAATCCTTACATATACGCTTGACAGATGTCACATGTTCTCTCTTATTTGTGTATCCCATGTTTGAATCTTTATATGTAAGTATATAGCCTAGAGTAGGCACAGAAACAAGGCAATTCAGAAAATAGAGACTATGGTGCAGCAAATAGAAGGAGCTCTGGAGATGGAGAGTATTAGGACATGGGGGCTATGAAGAAGGAAATGGGAAAATCAAGGGAGACTTTAACTGAGAGGGAAAAGGAGGGAAGGATATCTGAAACAGTCATGGGGAACCATATGTTTGTGTTTACTTCTTTTAAAATATAGATTGTGTGCATGCATGCGTGTGTGTGTGTGTGTGTGTGTGTGTGTGTGTGTGTGTGCGTGCAAAATTAGATACATTCAAATGTAGCTACATCACTTGAAGTGACAATGCCTTCATCAAAAGTCATAGACTGGCTAATTAAAACCTTAGTCATGGGGAACTTTCCTGTGCAGGCATAGGGAATCTCCCTTTGGTGACAAAGGCTGTTGCTGTTGCCCTAGATTGCCTCCTAGAGCTTAAAAGTAACACATGGGTTTTTAATGCCCTATACACTCCAGTCAAAGAATTTGGGAAATACAAGGTTGTATGACCTATATGCCTCCTCCTTGAGTAACAGATGATACTATCTTCTGATGCCATGAAAGCTACTAATGAAGTAAATTTAACAACAGTCCTACCCAGCTATAAAGCCTGTCAGTCACAGTAATGACTGGTCTGGAAAGAAACTCAGTGGTTCAGTAATGGGACTTGTACCTTGTCAGTAACTAACAGCTGTTTAATTGGATGTAGTACCTTCTCAATAGGAAGGAATGCATGTCTCATACTATAAAACAATTATCTATGGTTGGAGAGGCACTAGATACTAGAGGAGAACCTGTTACTGCCACCTCACTAAACCAGTATAATTTCTGTGTTAAGTACTTGTCCTTGTACTGCAGGTAAATCTCACCCATCATTGAAGAAGCTCTTTTTGTGCAGCAGACAGAGAGCATTACAGAGACCCAAATTGGTTACAATGTACAGAACAACAGTCTTTGAGGTACCCAACCCTAATTGAAACACATACAATACAATCTCTATACATAAGGCTCAAGAAACATTGTGGAAGAAAGGATAGAATGATTGTAAGATCTGGAAAAGCAGGATTCTTGATGCTACATAATATCTTCTGGACATGGCATCCATGAAATCTCAACAATATGGCTTTCTAAACAAGACCTACATAATGACAACACCAGTTGACATGGCAACATGGATGGGAAGAATATGACAAGGTGTCCATCATTAGATGGAGAACTACAAGAAAGCAATTATTGATAGGATAGAGAAAATCAGACTTCTCACTGATGGCTTAACCAATAGCAAATGGTTAGTGCTAAACACATATACATGCAAGCAACACCAAATAGATTAAGTAGGTTGTATGTATGTGTGTATACATATATGCATATGTGAACAATAGTAATAATTAAAGTAGAGGTCATGAATTTGAAGGGGGTAGGGAGGCATGAGAGGATTTTGAACAGAAAGAGGGAGTTGTGCAAGTGGTGTAAATCCAGTGCACCCTTCTAAAATCCATCTGTTCTTTCCATCCTTTTGGTGTTCTTTATTGCGCTGAATGATGGCAGTCCAACTCAAACCCTGCCATGATGAAAGTGCCTGTGAAACCTGCATTAATTGCTCTGCTAGACATATTTGTGCATACTTTGTGTTAAGCCAAAATATTGTAGCTTTAGTGGTGTGGGAGAGGCTATTTCAGAGCTCTTCAAATAGCACTACTAGATACATTTCTACCAAATTCCTTGACAGCTGGCTCCTATCACATCACTTTCATTAAAAGAGACAGTTCAGACACTGATAAGTCAAGTCATTGCCTTCATATCTCATAACTAACCGGGATTAAAATCTGAACTCGTGACTTTTGAACTCTAGAGTCTTGCTTCAGTCAGTTACTCCAGACAGCCTTCTCTCAGACTGCTTCCATTTGCCTAGCCTAGCCTATCTCTGTAAAATCCCCTCTTCACTTTAACCCTCCTCTTATCAGAAATCGATTCTAGATGCCTTTCTGTCCTCTGTCCTTATCTCCACTGTCCTGGCAGCCTTAACTGATATGGCGCTTCCTGGACAGCTATGTCATCACCCACACCAAACTGACAGAGCTTGACAGAGGGTTTATTAGTCCCTTTTTCTTCTAGAAGGAGGGATTGCCACATAGAAAATCACAGTTATCACTGTTGTCACAATTGCTTTGGCCCCCTACCACCCTCTTGGGTTCTAATATTGTCTCTTGTATTTACTTGATTCTTTAATAAGGTTCCTTCCTTAAAGTTTAATTTTCTGGACTGTTATGTTCAGTTTTCTCATTTTACTCTACTCTGTGCCCATCATCACATGGGCAATAGTATTAAACCTGCTGCTTGTTTTCTTATTTTCAATAAAATCTTAAACCTCTCCATAAGCAGGAGCTATAACACAATCTCTCCTTCAATTACATTAGCTAGAGTTGGTAACAGAAAGTCACAGTTTCCCAATTCAGTAACTCCTTTGATCATTCATGAGTCTGCTACTGCAGGTATCTGGGGAATCCAGATTCCCATAAAGTTCAACATTATGAAGAGTTCAACTGACATCAACCACTGATTTTCCCTCATCTATTGTTTCCTTGACCTATCGCAGATGCCCCCATGAAACCATCATTGTGTTCTCATTCTCTCTCTCTCTGTCTCTTTCTCTGTCTCTTTCTCTCTCTCTCTCTCTCTCTCTCTCTCTCTCTCTCTCTCTCTCTCTCTCTCTCTCTCTCTCCTTTCAGTCCATCCTCCACCCATTCTTTCCTCCTTCTATACACTCCTCCTTTCTCCATAGTTCAGGAGTACTACACAACCTAAGTCCTTTATATTTAGGCTACTCTGGGAAGCAAATGAGAAATAAAATTAAATATGGTGTCTAATATTGAAAGGATTTTTGAGCAGGAAGGTAAAGGGCTAGGGTTGGTTGGTAAGGGTGGGAAGAGGAAAAGCAATATTTGATCTTTATTGTTTTTAGTTATTGATATCTAACATGCTGTATTCAATTTTACTCAGTATGTAGTCCAGCTGTTGTTGAGATCAAGAGTGATTGATTCAACATCACCATCCTCCAGGAAGAATTTTTGCTTTAGAAAATATTGCTGGGTTTCCATGATGCTGAAATAGTAGGGGACAATTTGCATTCCACAACATTCCTCTAACAATAGAATCAATAACACAAATACTCTGTACCCATTCCTCTGGAGCTGGTCTACCTTGACAGGAAGCTAAAATATTACACGTGGGGTGCTCTTTGCAAGAGATTAAAGAGACTTTAATAATTTTTGCTTCTACAATAAAAGAAAATGGTTTATGTAAATCTCATATGAAAATCTTCAAGTGGAATTCCAGCAACACACTATGTATGGAGTGGTGGCAGGTGCAGATTCTGGAGAGCATGGCCCTCCCTACCTTTCACAGAATGTTCATGTCACACAGCCACTACAGCTCTCAGCTTATTCATCTGAAAATGGGTGACAATAGCAGCAGTTCCTTGGTTTATTACAAGGATTATGAACTCTGGAAGCTTAGCATGATTCCTAGGACACAGTAAGACCATGCTTCATCAGTATTACCCACCATCGCTTTATGCTCTGAAACGATAAGCTGATTCTAATATTAGAATGTCTAACTCATGTCATTAATTGCAGAGAAATCTTGTGAGATGATCTCTGTTTCTACTTATGAGAAAAGTCAAGGACTGACTATAGTGTGAAAAATGGAACCAAAAATATGCATCATCATTTACTCAGAACCATTTCCTGCCTAAGGACATTCTGCTACCAAGTGAATTTTCACAGATTGTGATCGTTCTCTGTTTAGCATCATAAAATCAAAGAATTTTAGAAGTAGAATGTGTCAAGTGCCAATTTATTATAGCACTGTGGAATTTCATAAAAACTTTACAATGTCTTTTATGAATGATTCTTCTTACATCCTCATGAACTTATCTTCTCTTCTAGTCTTCCTATCGACATTCTATAGGATAAAATACTCAAAGGCAGACAATCCAAAATGGCCAGATACAAGTTGCACTGTCATTGAAGAGAAGTTCACTGGGATTTTCAGAGGGCAACATTCTCGTGTGCAATGTTAAAACTGCCCCTCAGACTCCTAGGTAAGGTCCACTCTCCATGTCATACACCACCCAGCAAATGTATACATACTATTTTTGTAATGGAAAAGTCACCCATGTCCTATGTAAGAGCCTTTATACTGCACCAAGGACTCCCTATTGCAGCCACAAGAACAATTTGCTGTTCAAAGGAACTTTTGCTGGGGAATTGAAAGATCATAGTGCTCTGCTCAGCACGACTCCTAGTGAGAGGATATGGCCAACAATAAACTGAAGCACTCATCAGCCTTTGCTGATGAAAATGTCTTAAGTAGTCCTATAGAAATAAAATATGGAGTAGAAATAGTTCTCTAAGACATAGTCTACAGAAAAACTGTGGCATAAGCCTGTTTAAAAAGAAATGCTATCCCCAAAATAATTGGGCATTTGTCTATTGAATTCTAGTTATAAATGTTAAAGTTTGATCAATGTGCTGAGAAGAAGAAACTGTCAGCTGGAAATAGAGTGTCTCCACCAATGATTCCTGGCCCCTGTCTTTTCCCTCCAAGGCTCAGCAAACATCACAGAAGCAGAGTGGGGGAAGTGAGCAGGTGATGTCAGACACATTGTCTTGTCTTCCAGACATGGCTGTTGCTGTCATGAGCTCGCAGCAGCTGTGTCTTTCAGAAAAAGGACTACACAAGATCAAGTCACTCCAAATTGCAGCATAGATAGGGGAGGTGCTTTCCAGCCCTCACCCCTTAATGAGGAGTTATTGGTAGTTGATGACTGTTGGGGGAGGAATAATCGTGACTTTTCTTTGAATATGTGATCACTAGTAGGTTTTCCATACTCCAGTAAATGGCCAAACGCACATGCACACATGGGTAGCACCAATTGGACACAGCTGGAGAGAGAGAGAGAGAGAGAGAGAGAGAGAGAGAGAGAGAGAGAGAGAGAGAGAGAGAGAGAGAGAGAGAGGGAGGGAGAGAGAGAGATAGAGGGAGGGAGGGAGGGAGGGAGGGAGGGAGGGAGGGAGGGAGGGAGAGAGGGAATATTCTTCAATATACAGAGGGATATGGAAATATCCATTTGTTTACATCTATGAAGCTCACAACAAGTAAAGATGATTTTCAAAGGTTTTGCAGTCTGCTGGAATCATGAAAAAGACTAGACTAGGCAAATGAAAAGTGAGGACTGCAATGCTAAACCCTGCTTGTCACATCTCTACAGCATTTGCTTGGTACTTTTTGTGCTGCTTTCATGACCTTGGACTTTCAGCATCTACATCTATAAATGAATATTATAAACTTAGAAAAATATCCCAAAGAAAAAAAGGGGTGCACCTATCAATAGACATCTATGGTTCTCTGTGTCACAGTAAGGGACAATGGGGTATGGTGAAGAGGTAGAGTAGAGATTAAACTAAAGGTGGAAATGGAGAGTTACAAATCAATGCTTTGGCAAATCCATGGGCAGTTCCTGAGACATTCCATTGCAAATCTTAGCCCATGAAATATGGCCTTCAAGCTGCCAAGGAGAAAGCTCAGGAAGTTGACTCATATCTCACACTTGCCATGCCTACCAGTCCAGTAGGTATATTGTGCATTAAATTCCATGTAGATAACAAAAAGAAGTAAAAGTTAAAGCAATTTGCAGTGGAGGTAGTTGGCCCCTGTTTTGTTTTCTTCTCAAAATTTAGAGTATTAACCAAATACCAACAATTCCTTCATGGTTTTTAAACTCTGAGTTCATGTAAGATGTAAGAACAGAAATGATCAAGTTTTGTGCTTGAGGTTCTGTCTTCCAAAGGTTTAGAGTAGCTTTCTTAAGCTTTACACTATTGATATTTGGGTCAGAATAATAATTTATTGCAAGGGGTTACTGCAATAAATTCTTGGGTGCTACCTACTAGGTGCTAGTCATATAGCCCCAGTCATACTGACTGGAAACATCTTCAATACATTGCCAAATGTTTCTAGGCCAAATCCCCCCAGATAAGAACCACTGCTATTATGCCTATTCTATATAACATCAAATAAATTGTGACTTCTCCATATATTTTATCCTGATACAAGAACAATCCCTGCCTGCCTTGCCATAGGCTGCTGTATGTCTATGCTTTTCATTCTGCTTTCTGCCTTTGTCCCACTCTCCCATTCTCCTTACACATATGCACACACATGCACTTAAATCTTTTATCTTCCAAGCCTGCATATTAAAGATGAAAAGGAGACCATGGGTTTGTGCTGCCACACTGCCTCTTAAGCCTTTGCAAACGTATAATTCAGTAAAGATCTGTACAGTAACTTCACTTGCCAATTCACTGTCCATCCTTACAGTAGCCCCATGTGGTAATTGCAGCCAAAAAATTTTTTTTCCAAAGCCCAAAACCAAATGACTCTTTCATGTAGTTAGCACTTTACAGTGCAGTGTGGGACATTCTCTTCTTTATGATCTGTGTGCTATAAAGAAAGTGTATAGGAAGATGCTTAATGTGTCATCCAGAGTAAAATTATTAGTGTGTTATATATGAGGCAGTCATATAGCAAAAGAGCTGAAGCTGTGTTTGCCCTTAAAGGAGATGCAGTCATATAATAGAGAGCCTCAGAGCTAGGGTTTGCTGTACTTTGGGAATTAATCACATAAACTATAAATTGGGTTCAACAGGCTGGCTGGGTAAATAGGCGCAGCTAATGAGGACACTATGAGATCTTATAAGAGAGCTGACTGCCCCAGGACAAATAGTCCGTGGCGCACCTGATGGAAAACTAGAAGACATCAAAGCATAAAGGATTAGTGCTCTCACAGTGTTGAGAAATGGCCGGGGGGAGATTCACCAACTTATTACCCACATCCAAGCTAATCCTGTTATCTGCAAAATATAACTGTGTTCAGGAACTGCCACCACCTCGACTTGCAGAAGGATAATTCTGCATTTACATGGACAAAAGTAGAGGAAATTTTCATATGGCTAAGGAAAAAGAGAAGATGATAAATATTTTTAGAGCTCTTTTTTTTTCCTTCTTCTTTCTCTATTCAGCTGCACGCATGAAGAAATGATGAGTACAAAAGCTTCTTTCTGTAAAATTGGTGTCAGAGAGACAAGGCTGGGGATGAAGAGCTGTATCTGCAGTGAAGAAACTACTGTGATTCCCCAAATTTGGCTTGCCTGTGAAATGATCATCAAGGGAAGAAGGGCCACATGGTGAATTTAGTCGCTACAAAATCTTAGCAGACTAGATTTACCTTTGCAAAGTAGGTGAGCAAGCATTCTTTTTGGAAGGTGAAAGAATCCAGCAAAGAAAGAAAAGTAGAAAATAAGCAGAGACTTTGCTGTCCTCTCCTGCCCTAGACATGCTCAGGGTATTGATTTCTGAGGAGACACCCACCTGATCCCAACAGATGATCTCTGCAGGGAAAGCAAAGCCCCTCAGCTCCCGGACAATCTGCCTTGGGGAAAACATCTTCCTGGGCTAGAATTGTCACTCAGCTGGGGATTGTTTATGAAATCAAGAGTCACTGTGTTTGAAAACGAGCTGCAGTTCATCCCTGGTCTCAAAAGACCGTGGAGGAGGCTAAGCACAAACGTGAAGCTGCTTCAGCCAGTAGCTTGTCTCACTGTTCCAGGGGCATGGTGGTTAGCCAGTGATAAGATGGCTTGCAAGTGAACAGGGGGCAGAGCTAGAGCCTAGCACAGGCCCTTGTTCATGGAAAGAACTTAAATAGTTATTAAGTGAGTGGATTCTCCAAAGATCTGGGCAACAGTTTCAGCAATTAACAACCCACAGAATCCTAGGAAAGCATATTGCTTTCAGATATTAATTTGTATCAGAACAAGATCTGCAATATATCTGTTTTCATTAAAAAAAAAAAAACAGCTGAGGATTATAGCTCTCCTGTTTGTCTGAAGAAATAGTAAAAGAAAATGCGCTCTGAAATAACACAGAAACAAAACAATAAACAAAAAATAAAAGTACCATCTGGAGTTTCCTATCTGTATTCAAAGCCACCTCTCTCTTACAATCCTAATGTCTGAGGCTCCACCCATCCTTTTTCTTCCACACTTCCATACATTGCTGCCTCCTATACTTAGAGTGCTAGCCTGGTCTTTTGTTCTCCTTCCTTCTGCTCTAGGGACGGTTTGCTCACCATTCCTATCTCCGTCCTGGAAGATTCATCCTCTCTTATCTTCCTCGCAGCTTTGCCTCGTACTTGATTTGTTGCTCATTGATAGTACCTCCTGGAACTCTGATTCTTCGGCTCTGCTTTCACATCACTGTCCTTCACAAATTCCCAGCATCCTTTGTTCACACACCCAATCTAAGTACTTCCGTCTCTAAGGCAGATTCCATTCTCTACCTGGTATCAGTAGAATCTAATGTCTCCAAGTCTTTCCCGTGTCCAAACTTTCAGTCGTCTTGATGTAATCATTTCTAGCCAGTTCATCTTTCCTAAAAGTCTAGAATAGTTCTTTAGATTTCCTGCTTTAGAGCCTTTCCTGGTCATCTAAAACCTTCGGTGCCTGTCTCCATAACTTCCCGAGACTCTAGATACATTCCTTTGACAAATTGCCATGCTTGTTGCCTCATGTGCTTCAAATGCAGTAGCGTTAAGCCCCTGCGTTTTTATGAACTATGGAGTGCTCGCTGGAGCTCTTCAAAGACACAGGGCTAGTTCAGTACGTGGAGCTATGAAGTAAGGGATTCACTATGTGGGATTGTCTCGTGTAATCATCAAGTTTAAGCCCCATGATTTGCTCACAGAGAGCTGCAGGACCAGAAAGGCAGTAATGCCATTCTTGTTCAAGTTGGAAGTTCCAAGCATCTGGTGAGCCAATGGCAGGCAAGCTTCACTATGAGGCTTGAGGCCTGAGACCCAGAACTCTTCCCATCAGAGGGCAGGATGAAAAGGGTGTCCCAATTCAACAAGAAAATGACATCTGTTCACCCTTTGTTCTGTATAGGTTCTCAGGACACGGGCCTAGGACATGGGGTGACACCTATGTTGATGAGGATGAACTTCTCTATGCAGTGGTCCTCCACAGACTTGATACTGTCCAGCTATTTATTCATTCCTTAATTCAGTCAAGGTAGCATTCAAAATTTACCATAATACTAGTGAAATAAATTCCTGCCTTCCGGGTGGTTATTTAAAGCACTATGCCTAAGGCCTGAAATATAGAAAACTGTAATTTTTTCTCTGCCTTTCCTTTTCCCTTTCTAAAGCACCTGGTGTGTGTGTGGGGGGGGGGTCTGTGATATTGCCACAGAAATACCATACCCTTTAAACTCAGAATTTTAGGTAATTTGACTCTATTCTTTCTTTCTAGTCTGGACCTTCAACAGGGTTCTCTGGGGTTGAATGGCAATTGACAGCCTTTCTTTACCATTTCTCTGGTGTGTATTTCCTATTCGCAAACCATGGCTCTCTGTCTTTCTAGAGCCTGTTTAAGTCCCTCCTAGTTCCTATGTGTTAGCAAGTCCATCTTTCATAATTGCTTCCATTGTAGACATTTTATCAACCTTAGCCTCTGCCACTACGAGTCTATCTATGTTCCTTGCACTGAAACAATCATGATAAAGGTCACATAGCTCCCCTACTTTACAGGAAAGAATTTACATATCAGAGTACCCTTGTGACTTCTTCAGGGTTCTGGCCAATTTCTAACAGAAGCAGATGCTAGTAATGGTTTTCGATGTCAGATTGAATTTTACTGGGTTTTGAGTTTTGAAAACTTGTTACTTTGTTCACCCAAGAAAACTAATAAAAATCTAAGAATAAATCCTACAACACACAAACATGTTCATCATGCACACGTGTGCACATTTTCTGCATAGGGGAGATATTGGGACTCAATAAATGCTTGGAAATTAATTAATCACCAAAGATTAATCACCGTGAGACCTGTGAGCCCCTGTCACAGGTATCTTTAAGGGATTTGGAAATTCCTCCTTTTAAGATTTTAAACAAAAGGAGAAAATTGTCTAGTTTAAATGAACTACTGCCTGGAGGCAGGGGGATAGATTGGATGGCTTTAGGAGTTTCATTTCATCACTATAATCCTATGATTATCTTACTTATATCCCTGGAAGCAAGAAAGAAGGCAGGTTGAAAAGGAGTCATAAATCATCTTCTGGAGGATCATGAATCTCAGCCCCGCCATTTCACTTTCCATTTCACCCATCACCTTTTCCATGGATGGCACGTAAAGTGGCCTGCTCAGCCTTGCTACACAAAAATCATACTCTGTAGCCTAGACGCTTTGGATCCTAAGTGTTATTGCGCAGAATTAAAAAACCAAACAAGTCGAGTTCATAAAAAGACACATGTTGAAATTACCAAAACATAATGGTTTTTAAAAACTCATGCAACTTTCCTCAGAATATATTTCCTGCTTGGGAGCCTAGGGTTATAATCACCAAAGGGTTGATGCTGATTCAATGGAACAGACAGCATCTCTTTGATAAGAAAGCACTCTAGATGTTCTAGATGTGTTTAGCCATACATTAATGTACATACTCCAGGGGTGGCTCAATATTTGGAGGGAAATTGTGTCCAAAAAATGCCATTCTCCCTCTTTGTCCAGTTTTCCAGCATCACCTACTTAGAAACTAGAAGATAATAGTTTCCAACTCCTTTCAACTGCTTGAGGAAGTGTTGAAGCCAGGAACTAGAGCTCTTGAACCAGGAGGAAATTTTTATGCTTCTTATTGTATAGGCTTTTAAATCCTTTTCTTTCACAGAGGAGGCTTATCTTTCTCTTTTGAAATATCAGTGATGAAGTTACATTAAGGGAGCTCCCCCTCCCCTACTCTGCTTTACTTAAGGCAGGGCACCCACAAACAGATCCTTGTTCAAGGATGGAGAAATATTCTGTCTACTGCAGGCCTAAGACACCATTTGAATGAGTCTTGAGCAGCCTGGCAAAGGCGAGAGTGGAGAATACTGTATTTGAAGGCAACGTTTCCTCATTTTATTAGATTTTATTATGGTTCTTCATCTCAATATCTCAATGAAGGTCTCCATTTTTTTAAGATTTTTATGACTTCTGGGTGACTGAAATGAAATCTCTACCATTTATTTCTGTATAGTACAGAAATAATCACTAACCTCTGTTCGCTCCAGTCTTTCTATGGGCTTAACATTCTAAGATGGAGAATACATGAGTACTCTTTGCCCATAAGCTATCCATATACCTCAACTGCAAAGTTGCTGATAAGCTCCATAGTACCAAATTGTATCCCAAAAGCATCCTGTGGAGGTTCCATCCACATGTCTTCTGTTCTCATCTTTGGTTCACTCTACACAGGCCTTGTTCAGGAGAGAGCAGATGGAACATTCATCCTTCCCAAATAAAGTTCTTAAGGATAAGAACTTTTTCCTTCTCAGTCAGGTCAAAACCCAGAAACTTTGAGACTCAAGAGTTACTGGCTGAGTTTGCAATAAATACAATAAATCTAAGTGGACCTGCTATGATGGGGAATGTTCTTCTGTATATATTTCGCTTTTTGGTTAATGAATAAAACACTGATTGGCTGCTTGGCCAACAAGAAGTGATGTAGCTGGGCAGAATCAGGATATAAGTAGGGACAAACAGGAAATCGCTCTCTTCCCTGTGGAGATGCTGAGCAGTCATCATGTAGCAGGCAAAGGAGTTACAGGTCTGCCATTCTCCAGTAAGATAAGACCACATGGAAATACATAGATTAATAGAAAGTGGTTAATAATTAAGACATAGATAGCCAACAAAAACCTTAGCCAACAACTAACAGCCAATAGCTTTATAACTAATATAGCATCCACGTGCTTCTTTGGGACTGAGAAGCACAACAGGATCTGCCAAGCCAGAAAGCTCACCTAACAATGATAAAAAGCCATTCATCATCTCTATTCCATTTACAAAACTAGCCCTTGGATTTTATGCTAAGGCATTAACACAGACCCCAGTAGAGGTATTAAGTAATCCTAACAATGAGTACAGAGAAAGGTGGGTCTGTGGGGTTTGGTATAAACCAGGTTGACCCCCCAGTTCAGCAACAGATCCTTTCTCAAGAAACTAAGCAGCAGAGTGATATAGCATGACACCCAATATATTCCTTGGGCATCGAGTACACACATGGCATACACACCTACAGAGATACCTGTGCATAAACACACAAGGGCATTCTACTCTTCAACGACAGCAAAAGAGGGAAAGGAAACCGGTAAACAGAAGTATCCCTGCTCTATGTTCTGTGTCATAGAGGTACAAACTCTTTAAGGCTTCTCTCATGGTACTATGCACACAGATCTTTTGGAAATCTTACTATATGCAGTTTCAAAACTCAGTCTCCATTTCTCTTTTCTCTAGAAATCAGTTGTACTTACAATTGGTCTGTTGTCCTGGAGAGCTAGGAAGCCTGAATCTTAAGAAAACTCCAAGATATAATTAAGTGTTGGATGCATATTACCAGTGCGTAGGTAAGAACATAGAGGGTTCCAGAATAATGGGTTTTGCCATACAACTAAACTTCACAGTCAGTGTTCTGTACTGGTGTCCTAACTGCCTTCTCTTTTCTTCCCAGGTTGTCACTTAGCCAAGTAAGAGGATTAGTAATAAAACAGACAGAGAATTAGGAGCAGCAGCTGAATGGAAATAAGAATTTTATGAGAATATTTTCCAGTAAAATACACTAACAAGCCCATGCACTGGGAATGAGGTATAGATTGGGATAAAGAAAACACATATTTTGACACCAAGTTACAAGATGCATGGTATACCTGGTCCCCAGTGAGTTCTAGGCTACTCTGAAGTCCAGCTACCTACGTTTCTGCTCAGTTTCATTTATGCAAGAATACACCTCAGCAAATTCCCATCGCTAACTCCTACAATTCCTCCCCACCAGGAATTTCATGTTCCTCATTCAGTGAGAGAATCTGGAGACAACAGCCTAGGTGTAGGTCCTACCATATCCTTTAGTAACTGAAAACACAGGCAAGTCCCTTAGTTCTTCTGTACTTCAACTTCTTTGTCCATAAGATAGACAGTTGAAGAACCCATCTCACAGGGTCAAATGAAAATGTAAATCAATTAAGAGGACTAAAACACCCGGGGCTTTGTTAAAGTGGCCCATTTCCTAATAACGTGTTTCTTAGACCTCCATTTTTTTTCAGTAGCTACAGCATAGTCTATTGGAATGCTTTAACATCATTATTTTGAAATCCACATGAAATGTTAGATGATTTGGTCATTAGATAGATACTCACAGTTAAAGGATATGCCAAGACTCGATTCATTACCCCTTTTGGTAAAAGACGAGGCCAAGAGTGATTGTTCTTTCAACTCTTGAGTCATGTTTGTAGATTGGATTAAAATGAGGAATTTCATACAATTGATTTTCAGGATGTTGGCAATACTCTTGTTTTGGGGGTTGGAGGTGATGAAGGGACAGTTGCAGAGAGGCCAAGCTGGATGTGAGCATAGATGTTTCTAAGTGCCCACCTCACTTCTACTATATTTTTGCATCTGGCTATCCCAGGTGTCCAAAGGGTATTATTAACATGGTGTACTGTCCCTCAGATTCATCCTCTTAGCTACCCTCCTTTCTTGAAATCACTTTTCTGGGAAGATGAAAGAGAAAGCAAAATGACTGGGGTGACAGATCCCGTGGCTCACAGAAAAAACTGTCAGGAAGTCCTGCCAAAAGCTATTTTCTCCTGGAAAGGAAACACCCCTTTGTGCTTTGTAATTCATGGGTGGACCACAAGAAAGTGAAAATAGCTAATGTCTATGGAACACTGCCACTCACACATAGCAACAGCCTTATTTACAGATACAGGAATCATTACTTTCTGCTGCTCCCTGGAGCACAACTTTAATGCTGGGAAATTTCACAGGATCACAAACAGAGAAGGCCAAATCTCTAGGTGGCTTTACTCCAATCTTTAAAACTGGAATAACAACCTGTGCACGCGATTTCAACTGACTCTTCCCCTCTGCTCTCAACCAAAGTGATTTGAATAGATGATACCAGAGGAATGGTTTAAGGTAAGTCTCTGCCCTATTCAAATGTGAAAATGCTGTCTGGATTTTTTAAGTCAATCTATGCCCCATGTATTTTGCCATAGTGAATATAAAGTGGCTTAGAGAAATCTGCATTTAGTTCTACTTGTAAGTAGAAGAAGTAACGTTCCTGTGTTCTCCAAGAGACCTTTTTCTTTGAGGTTTGTGCAGTATTGAGCCAATGTCGTGATCATAGTTAAAATACAGAATGCTTCTCAGATTTCCTGTTTTATAACAACCACTATTCTATGTGCTCTGTATGTAGTAGTTCCTTCATAACCAGAGCAAATGATAATTCTACACATTTGCCAGAGAAGGGGTAAATGAGTTTCCTTAGTGATGGGAGATGTCATTCTGTAAATATTTTTCTCTTATTGGTTAATAAATAAAGCCCTGTTGGCCAGTAGGAAAGCAAGATAGGTGGGACTAGGAGACAAGGAGGATTCTGGAAAATGTAATAAGGAGATGCAAGATGTAGAGACTTGAGATAGAAGAAATCTGGACCCTCTCTCCCGTAAGATAAGACCATGTGGGAATATATAGATTAATAGAAATGCATTAATTTTAAGACAGAGCTAGCCAATAAAAAACACTAGTAACAGGCCAACAGCTTTATATCTAATAAATCGTCTCTGTGTGTTATTTGGGGGCTGACTTGGCTGTGGGGCCAGGCTAGTGGGAAAACTACTAGTAATACCTTAGGTCTCATAATTATCCAAAGCAAAGCTCCATTTCTGGATCCCATGCTTAAATCACCACCCTACACTTTGTTGGGCACAGTTAAAAGTCAGCAAAAACACTTGCAATCAGAGTTCCTTATCCTCTTATCTGTGATTATGCCCATACTTTCCTTGAGTGATAATACAGCTAGATAAGTATAAATAACAATTATCATGTTACATATAAGAAATAAGAGTTATTAAAGAATAAATAAGATACTATTTTGTGACTGGAGCAAAGGATTCAGGAGTAGAGAAGAGTCTCACACAACTCTATATTCAAGTTGCATTGCTCACCCATGGCCCATATTTTGAGTCATTTAATGACCAACTAGTGAAAGACAGTCCAGCATGTAACAGGCCTGGGTTTGAGAATCAAATTTATGTGAGATGAGCTCAGTTACTTAGGAGTAGTCAGTTGAATAAAATGACCTGTTTGTAAGTTTATGTTTTTTTTTTCCTTTCACACTTTTACGGAGACTTACATTGATGATGTTTAAGAAAAGGAAATAAAATTAAAAATAAAAAATACAATCGTGTTTAGTTCTCACCACTGAGACCAAGAGGGGCAGGAAGAGGTACATTTACTCACTAGTGTGAGCTCTCAGATGGTTTGGGACTCTACCAGTTGTTTCTAGAGTTTGTATCAGAACAGAAGAACAGACCAAAAGAGCCACTGTGTGTTTATTTGAAGAAGTGATGGCTTTCTTAAAATTTTTGCTTAGAGGAATTTTCCCATGTGAATCTTCTTTTGAAAAGCTCTGAATCACGACTGTGCAGTGTCTTCAGTGTCTTTAGAAACACAGGCAGTGAAGATTCTGTTTCTCTAAACTATTACAAGATTCGGGGTCCACAGTTCAAAGCCAGATCAGCACCTTTTCCTCTAAACAAGAGGGGAATGAAGGGGTCAGAAGAGTGAGGGTGTGAAGTTCAGGATGATGCCACCCAGTCTATAATTTTTCTTTTTTCAAGACAGTGGTCTGCATTGCTTTGGAGCCTACCCTGCCACTCACTCTGTAGACCAGGCTGGCCTTGAACTCACAGAGATCTGCCTGCCTCTACCTCCTGAGTGCTTCACCAACTTCGGGCTCCAACTATAACTTTTGAGAGTTTAACATTTCCAAAGAATAACTCTGAGGTATCATTTCTTTCTTTCTTTCTTTTTTAATGCTGGAAAAGGTCTTTAATTTAAAAGCTTGTGTTTTTATTTTTTTATTAATAATAAAATTTTAAAATTTTACATGTCAATCCCAGTTTCCTCTCCCTCCTTCCCTCCTTCTCTTCTTCCCTCCCTCCCTTCCTCTCTCTTACCCTCTTCCCCCTGTGACAAGCACTCTGGCCACCCTCCCATCCCATCCCCCCACCCCCATTCTACATGTACGGCTATGCTATCCAGGTTGGGTCTTGTAAATCTGTCAAGTCATTTGAAGTAGGGACTAAGAGTTCTCTCCTGTCTCTAGGTTAAGGGGGTATCCCTCCATAGGGGATATATCCACAAGGCCCTTTTGTGCACCAGGAATAGATCCTGTTTCTGCTGTCTGAGGTCCCTCAGAGTGCTCAGTCCTTCTAGCTGAGGCCCATATTCAGGGAGGTCTGAGTCAGTCCCATGCTGGATTCCTAGCTATCAGTCTGGGGGGGGATTAGCTCCTCCTTGTTCAGGTCAGCTGTCTTTGTGTGTTTCTGCAACCTGGTCTTGTCCCCTCTCTCTGCATCTGGATTCTAGTTCGACTCAGTGTTTGGTTATGAGTGTTTGCTTCTGTTTCCAACATGTACTAGATGAGGGCAACATAATGGTGGATAATTTAGTTGATGGTCTCACTATCAGGGAAGGGCTTTTATGGTAGCCTTTCCACAGTTGCTCGAATTGTTAGTTGGAGTCAGTCTTGTAGGTCTCTAGACCTTTCTTTGGGTTCAGTTTTTTCTTCAAACTAATAATGGCTCTCTCTTTTATGTTCTCTCTCTCTCTCTTTCTCTCTCTCTCTCTGTCTGTCTGTCTCTCTCCTGTCTTCTATTCCTACCCTGACTCAATCTACCTAATCACACATGCTTTCCTCCCCTTCTCTTTCTCCTAGTTCTCTCTCCATTCACTGCCACCCCCACTTCCCATGTGCTCTGGGGAATTGTCCCTTCTCCCTTTCGTGAGGGACCATATATGAATCTCTTAGAATATACCTTGCATCCTAGTTCCTCTGGTGGTGTGAATTATAGGCTGGTGATCCTTTGCTTTAGGTCTAAAATCCATATATGAGCAAGTACATACCCTGTTCCTCTTTTTGTGACTGGGTTACTTCATTCAGGATGGTTTATTCAAGTTCCATCCACTTGCCTGCGAATTTCAAGATTACATTATTTTTTTCTGCAGAGTAGTATTCCATTGTGTAGATGTGCCACATCTTCTTTATCCATTCTTCAGTTGAGGGGCATCTAGGTTGCTTCCAGGTTCTTGCTATTACAAATAATGCTGCTATGAACATAGTTGAGCACATGCCTTTGTTGCATGGATGTGGGTCATTTGGGAATATACCTAAACTTAGAATTGCTGGGTCCTGTGGTAAACTAATTCCCGTTTTCCCGAGGATCGCCACACTGGTCTCCAAAATGGCTGTAAGAGCTTGCACTCCCACCAGCAGTGGAGGAGTGTTCCCCTTTCTCCACATCCTCTCCAGCATAAGTTGTCACTGGTGTTTCTAATTTTAGCCATTCTGGCAGGAGTAAGATGGTATCTCAAAGTTGTTTTCATTTGCATTTCCCTGATAGCAAAGGATGTTGAACATTTTCTTAAGTGTCTTTCAGCCTCTTTGATTTCCTCTATTGAGAATTCTTTCTTCAATTCTGTACCCCATTTTTTAATAGGGTTATTTGGTGTTTTGTTGACTAGTTTCTTGAGTTCTTTGTATATTTTGGAGATCAGCCCTTTGTCAGATGTAAGATTGGTAAAAAAAGTTTTCCCAGTCTGTGGGCTGCCATTAGGTCTTGTCCACTGTTTCTTTTGCCTTACAGAAGCTTCTAAGTTTGAGGAGGTCCTAAACTTAGAATTGTTAATTGTTGATCTCAGTGTCTGTGCTCCTGGAGTTATGTTCAGGAAGCGGTTTCCTATATCAATTTGTCCAAGGGTACCTTCTACTTTCCCCTCTAAGAGGTTCAGTGTGGCTGGATTAATGTTGAGGTCTTTGATCCATTTGGACTTGGGTTTTGTGCATGGTGATAGACATGGATCTATCTTCAGTCTTCTATATACCATCATCCAATTGTGCCAGCACCATTTGTTGAAGATGCATTTCTTTATCATGGTTATAACAGGTGAATCCCTTTAAGAAAATTAGGGATTTCACAGCCCTTCTCTATTGAAAAGACGGACAGATGTACACATTCCTCTTCAATCTTAGATGTATGTCTAGTGTCCTAAAGACAATAGTTGACCACAGGTCCTGGAATTTCTGAGGAGAAATTTTATCGGGAGGAATGGGCAGACCTGTGTGTTTTTGCAACAATTCACAAGTGTGTGTCATTACTACCATTAACATTCCTGATCCATACCAAGAAGCAAGGCAGAAAGGTGAATATGTATAATTATAGAAAAATATGGACAGTTAATTTATTATTATAGACATTAATCAGAAAACCCAAACAAAACTGTCTATAGCAAGGACAATGTTACTCTTTCTACATACTAGGCCATAGACAGCTATGTGGAGAAATTACATTACTCCACAAAATAGCTTTGTGTCTGTGCTAGCATATAAATCAATGAGTTATTAAATGTCTAAGATTTTTCACTATTAAGTGGTTCTAACTTAACTTTGACACTGACAATAGTCAATGTAGATAATTACCCTGAGAAATGTTATAAACTAATGAAACTGTTGAATTGAACTAATTGTTAAATGTACAGAAACTTTTAAAAAGGCTTTTCTAGATCTTTCTTGTTCCAGTTTCACATGAATTCATAAGAAACATTAAATTAAATCAACACTATTTTAGAGATATTATTATCTATAAATTGTCTTAAAGGGTTTTGTGCAGTTTCAAATCTTGAGTTTTATGAAGAATAAATAATTCATTTTGTTCTTTTTCTTTTAAAGGTTATTATATTGACATGTAACAGTAGAAAAGTAGCTTTAAATTAGTTAACATTGTGTTATCTTAGGGAGACCTATAATTCAACAGTTACCCATTTAGTCAAGAAGTATTCTTTTTTTATTGTGAGATCAATATATTTTTTTGGTTGAACTCAAATATGGTTTTGGGCCCTTATGAAGTGCATAACCCTTGGTCTCTGATTCCAAGAAAGTCAGTCAATAAAATCACTCTGCATGGCCAGCTGAGTGAGTCTACCTTAAAGGTTTAATAGACTGAAAATTTCAAACTTAGAAAAGTACAGAAACATACATTTGATTCTAGCATTGTTGATTTCAAGTCATAATTTTCATGATGAGATAACATGACCATCTGCCTGCTGAAAGCATGCCTCATTCAAGGTAAAACTATATCATATGGGCAGAGAAACACCTACCCATATCCTCCTAAGATTTATTCCTTAGGCAATCAGAAAAAAAATTTAGGCACTGGGTAAGGTTTCTCCCCAGAGCACTATCTTCAAGCCCCTGAGAGTTATGTAAAAAACATGGTTTTTAGCTTGGCACTGGTGACACATGGCTTTAATCCCAGTACTCGGGAGGGAGAGGCAGGCTGAGCTCTCTGAGTTCAAGGCCATCCTGGTCTACAGAGCTAATCCAAAGCAATACAGAAAAACCCTGTCTCAAAAAAACAAAACCAACCAAACAACAACAACAACAACACACACACTCAAGAGTTTTGAATTTGTGGTAATAATTGAGCACCAATATTGAAGTTATATAACTTATCCCATAAACTAGTTTCTACTTATGAAATGTACAGGGCAAGAACATCATAAAAGCTCAGTGTATTGTGCTGTATTTGATTCATTGTACAATAAAATTACAGTTAAAATATTATACTGGATGAGTCAGGCCTTGTGACAGTTGCCTACAATCACAGCCCTATGTAAAACTGGGGTAAGAGGATTGCAAAATCAATTACAAGATCCTGGGCGAGTGAGTGAGTTAAAAACCACTTAACGAGACATTACAAAAGGTAAAATTAAAAGAGCTGGGATATAAATCAGTGATACATTTTTAAAACTTTTATTAATTATTTTTATTAATTATTTTTTATTCCAATCCCAGTTCTTCTCCCTCATCCCACTCCCCCACTCCTCTGTCCACCTCTCATCTCCTCCTCTGAGAGGGTAAGGCCACCCCTAGAAAGTTTACTAAAGTCTGTCCCATCATCTTATTGAGACAGGATCAAGGCACCTCCCCACCCTCCACATCCCTGTAGCTAGACTAAGCAAGGAATCTCTCCATATAAAATGGGCTCCACTAAGTCAGTTTGTGCATTAATGTTAGATCTTGGACTCACTGCCAGTGGCCTCATATATTCTCCCAGTCACACCATTGTCAGCTGTATTAAGGGAGTCTAGTTTGGTCTTATGCGGATTCCCCATTCGTCACACCCAAGTCAGTGATTTCTCACTATCTCAGGTCATATGATTTTGTGGGTTTCCCCATCATAGTCTTAACTCCTTTGTTCATATTTTTGCTCCTCCCTCACTTCGATTGTACCCCAGGAGCTTTGCCCAATGGTTAATTGTAGATTGTATCTGTTTCTGAAAGAGGGTTCTAGGTTTTCTGGGGTTGTGGATTATAGGCTGGGTATCTTTTTGCTTTATGTCTGATATTCACCTATGAGTGAGTACATACTATAGTTGTCTTTTGAGACCTGGATTACATCCCTCAAGATTTTTTTCTAGTTCTGTCCAGTTGCCTGAAATTTTTAAGATGTCATTGTTTCTTACCACTGAGTAGTACTCCATCGTATAGAGGCAGTGATACAATTTTACCTAACATGTGCAGGGATTTGTTTTCAATGCACAGAATGAATGGATGGATATATATATATATATATATATATGTATATATATATATATATGATGGACAGATAGATGGATAGATAGATAGATGATTGATAGATAGATAGGATAGGTAGATAAATGTTTGATAGATATGAACAATAGATGCATAGAGATAGATGATAGATGATAGATTTAAGAGGCATTTCTAAAGCTACATTGCTCCCTTGACTGTTATATAAAATTCAAGCCATTCATGTTTGTAAGATTTATATATTTGAATCTAGAAAACATAGTTTATAAAGATTGTTCAATAGAAAGGATGAATAGGATCAGTGAAGAATAGAAGTGTATTTAGAAAATGTATCAAATCTCTTTAAAGTTGTATTGAAATCCCTTCCCTACTTCTAGAAAGATTTGTTGTCTTTATCAAAATCATGATTATTTCAGTTTTTGTCTGAGCTGCACTTCTATGTAAATTTTCTCCACAGAAAAGATCCTAGTTCTTTAAAAGTGGTATTTATGTTTTCAATCCAATAGGGTTAGACTTTCTTAGAGCTTCCCAACCTAGGATCACACCAGTGGAGCTAATTACAATTTGCCTGTTGCTGGTAGAGATGTGAGCTCAATACAATACAACTCAGTATTAACAATACTGATCAATACAGGCTCAGAGCCATTCTGGAGGCAAAGGGGTCTTTATTCCATACCATCATTAAGAAGTTGAAGCAATGAACTATGTAAAAAAAATTGCCAAGTCTCGAGTTTTGAGTTGAGAGACTTAATGTTGCTGTCTTAAGAGTGTATTGATAAGAACACACACACACACACACACACACACACACACACACACACACACACACACACACAAATAATTTTCCTTACAACTGAAACAACGCCAGCTAAAGTGCCTGGAAATAACTAGCAACATTTTACAAAGCATTCTGGGGAAAATGCAAAAGAACAACACTTAGGGTTAACAAACTATATATAAAGAAAGGGAGGGTGTAGAGAAATGAAGAGTAACACTTGGTCTTTTTTTTCTCACTATGTTCTTGTGCCTAAATTATGTAGCAATCACTGTTCTTCCCTCCTAGGAAAGAATGAACAACAAGCAGGAAGTACTAAAAGGGTTCCTTGGAGAAGAAGGTAGAAGAGAAAGAATGTGCTCAGTCTTCCTCGTGCACAGCTTATCTTAAGCAGCAGAATCCCAGGCTTTTGCACATCTGTAAACATCAAGAAACAGGAAGTGAAGAATAACATGAGAATAGTGAAAAGGAAAATAACTGTTAAAGAATTCAAGTTGTAATTTATTATGGTGTTAGAAATTGATGTTTAACCTGAGCATTTATCTCATATTAATAGTCCAGATAACTATAAGTGTAATTTCTTTTCAAACATCCCATTATGGGTGTGTTGGTTCAAGAACTGGATTGTAAGATTAGAGTAGAGGTGGGGATTCCTAATTTGTACCTGCTTGTTTCCACGGTGTTAGTTTCCTCATGTTGACTGTGTATGATGTCAACTAATTCTGTATAACAAAGGAGGCTCAATTGGTTTAATCCTACTCTAATGCATGATTGAGTCTGGCTGCCATGGTGAGCCTAAGAACAGCTAGACATCAATATTTCTCCCTTTATATGTGTCATTAATCCTTATTTCCCTGAAGCTGAGTATGACTGTCCAAATGCAGGGTTCACAGATATCATATGCATGGCCAGGAACTTAGAAAGTCTAATGCTACATTGTCTAACACAGTGGATATATATGCATGGGCCTATTTAAATTTATATTAACTAGAAATAACTTGGATAAAAATAAAATTCCTCAGTTACATTGGTCATGTTTCAAGAACTCACTAATCATAAGTGGAGAGGTTCTACCATACTGGAAAACACAAATTCCATCACTGTCAAAGTCCCATAAAAACGTGTCAGGTCTTTTAACTCGGTGTCTAGAACTCAAGCTTAATAGTCAAAGCAGACAAGTTTATCTTGAATTTTTCTCATGAAGGTCCTGTTTGCTGAAGCTCTGGTAGATAAAACGTGAACCACCAAACTCAACATAACCCACGTGGAGTTTATCGGGGAAAGGGAGCAAAGGGAGGGGTAGGTGTTGGCCAACCAGGAAAAAGATGGAAAGGGGGAACATGTGTGAGGCGTTCCTTTAAAAGAGAAAGCTTGCACATGTTTTGCATGACACAGCCATGAAACACAAGGCCCTTTGAGCTGTCCATGTATTTGCCTGAATGCTAGTGTGAGTATCCTGCTAGTTGTCAGGGGAGACAGCATAATGCCAGGATGAACCCTGCCAGTTGTCAGGAGGCGCTGTCAGCGCCAGGATATCAACAGAAGTATCAAAGAAAATTATTGGAAATTTTTCTTTTAAGAGAGTTTTACTTCCCCCATTTTCCTTTTGCCTTCTATAATAAATTTGGGGGCTGGAGAGATGACTGAGTGGAAGAACATTGGTTGCTCCTCCATGGGACTCAGGACCCACAAGGCAGCCCATCATCTGAATTACAGTCCCAGGAGATCCAAAGCCATCTTCTTGCCTTCAGTGGATCAAGGCATTCATGTGGTACACAGACATACAGACAAATATTCCAGTGCACATGCGCACGCACACACACACACACACACACACACACACACACACACACACACACACACACAAAATTCATTTTCTCAAGCAGCAGCTGTGAGTCTAATAAACTCAAAAGTGTGAAAATAATTTCACTAAGGTAACAATATTGGCTGCAGCTGATAGTCTCTCAGGCATTGGAAGAATTTCCTTTTTTAAATAGAACCACAAGCCAATTAAAAACCAGCAAGTGCTGGTGATGGGGGCACAGAGCCAGGGGACCACAGAGGACACATGACCCAAAAGGAGGTGGTGATCTCCATGAGAGGAGAGGAAACTCTTTGACTCCACCATTTTAGCAAAAGTTTGTCCTTGGGACTCCTTCCTGAAAGCATCATCATTTCCTCCAACACCCCAGTGTCACCTGTAACATTCCAGGTCATCACAAGCTCAATTAGTGTCTGGAACCAGTTACTTCTCCTCTGTCCACATTTTCTTCTAAATCTGTAGTTCTCACCCTTCCCAATGCTGTGACACTAATACAGTTCCTCATGTTGTGGTGACCCCCTACCCATAAAACTATTGTCATTGTTACTTCCTAACTGGAGTTTTGCTACTGTTATGAATTATAATGATTCTGTTAGAGATTTGCCAAAAGGGTCACAACCCACAGGTTGCAAACCACTGTTCTAAAGGGAGGATGAATCTTTGCATTGCTTATAGTACAGAATGCAAGACTTTACATTCTTCTACATGAGTGCTATTTGAAATTAGTGAACAACTGTAGAAATTTTTAACTTCATGCGGAGTACCTGCTAAGGGGTGCTTAGATCCATAACTCTAGCAAAGTTCAACCTAGAGTTGTCTGGGATCTACACGAGGAGTACTTCAGAGTTCCAGTGGCCTCTGGGCTTCTGGATGACTCATCACTAGCTAGGAATGCTGGCTTCATTCCTATTTATGTATTTATACATCAATAGACATACAGTGCTGCACCGAGATGTTCAGCTCCAGAGGATGCTAGTCTACTGTGAATGCCAAAATTGTGTCTGAGGGTGGTCTCAAGTCTCCTGGAATAACCTGAGTGATCAGATGATAAACTACAAAGTTTTGACTCTTGACCAAATCTAAACACTTCAGCTTTGGACATGGGCCCATCTACCCAAATGTATGTCAGAACAAAGGAATGGCAAACAGAAATGAGATGGGCATTTAAAGGAGAATCTCACACCTGCATCTGGAGTAAGCAAACAAACCTTTTCATTTTAATTATTTTTCATACCTGGTAATCTACAGGCATGGGCCAATGGCTGTGCAAAAGACTTCTGTTTGCATTTTTACTTGTATTCTCTTCAACAAGGCTGTAGGTGGTCCTCCAAGGTGGCAAATATCATAGTAAATTAAACTTTGTTGTTAATTAATTTATTTAGTATTAAGCACTAGAATAGGTATGTGTGTGTGTGATTATTTAATCCTCAACAATCCAGCAACTGGAATTCAGCAAAGGTAAGTAACTTATCGAGCATTCAACAGTTAAGCAAGTGGTGAAACAGGTAACAAGTTTGAAGTTTCTATCATGCTAAAGCTCTGAAGTTCCTTCTCTTGAATAAGTGTAGGCATTGCCAGTGTCTGCCATCAACATCGTTTTTGTCTTGATTTGGAAATGGGAATATAAAGTGGCAAGCTGAAAAGTTGTCTCACCAACTCAGTTCCTATGAAGGATGATCACACCCTGGCAAACGGTCTTCATCTATTTTAGCTGGTGGCATGTTTCAGTTATCTGCTTCCTTGTTGAACTGAAGAAGTCTCCTTTCCCTATGTGTCTAGCAATGTAGACATGTGAACCTAACTTTTTTGTGTTCATGGGCCATGGCCACACCCTTGTACAAATGTGCTGGAGATGCAGCCTGTTGGAAGCCTTGGCAAATGCACACATACCAACACAAAGACAAATACATAAGGAAGCCATTTGTGGAAAGTTAGGAACTGACACAATGATTTAGGTTTTCAAATGAATTTCTGATGTTTATCTTTATGAGGCTGTTAGTACCCTGTAAACATTACTCATGATATAATCTAGCCTATACGGCAACTGGGTGATGGCTGAGCTCTGAGTTACAATAAAGGGATTGTGCAATATGGCATCTGATCCACAAGATGATAGCAGTGTTAATCATGAACACCAATTAATAAATCAGGTAGGAAATAGGATCATAGTTTTTCTTCCTTTTTTTTTCTTCAGTGAAAGACATAATTCAACTCAAACAATCTGTGAAGAAATTCAGTGTATAAAAAGAAATTACACTTAAGATTAATATGCTTAGGTAAATCCTTGAAGAAATCAAGTTAGTTATTTTAAAGAAGAAATTCAGTGGTTTTATTTGCTTGCTAAGCATTGGTTTTGGAAAGCCACTGATTTGACTTAATACCAGGTTTACAATGTGAGGATGAATACGGGCTCATCAGTATCAATGTTACTTTGTGCTGAAATGAACACAGGGTCCAAATAACCCTTTGAACAGATGAATAAGTAACTGAATGTCATAATTTAGGGTAGTCATAAAGTGATGAGTAGAAAGTGACCTGGAAAAAAACATTAGCCCAATCAAATGTTCCAGGGGTTCCAAGTGTTGTCTAAGCCCCAGAGAGGCATCAGAAGAGTTTTGGGCTGAGTTCCGAGTCCCAAAGATTTAATGATGGCTCATATGGGCCCATGATATCTGATCCTATAGACACAGAAATTGTATTCTCCAACTTTTCAGTAATGGAGAGTAAAACTGTCATCTCCCCTTGATTTTTTTTCAGTGAACCTATTTATTAGGACACAGAAATCACAGAGATTCCACACTTCAAGTAACAAAGGCATTACACGCTTTGCTGAATATGCTTATTAATCACACTTCTGGTGTGAAATGGCTCTGTGTCATTGACTACTAGTCAGTTTTCCACTCCTTGTTTCTGATTATTGTTGTGAACTGAAAATATCACATATTCACAAACTGTTTTTGTATCATGGATTGCATAACACAGAGTTAAGAAGTTCTCCAAACATCCTCCCATTGTGCAGACCTTGCAATGTAATTTCTCACTATTACTGGACTTAACACTAAAACTTCTCCATTTATCTCCACCTACAAAGCTACAGCTGTGGTGATTGAAGAGGGATAAAACAGAAATTCTGGTCACAAGTCACCAAATGAGCATTCCAGCCACCCTAGGGACTAGACCAATTCCTTTTTTGTGCAAATTGCAGGGAAACGTCCCCATCTTGCATTTATATTTTTATTTCACAATTTGTATGACACCCATAGGGTCTCCTTTTTCCTGCATTTTGAATGATTACAAGCAAGCTAGATTTAGAATGTGATTATGTGTAATTAACTCTATCTCAATCTGAAACTCCCTCATTCATGACCTTTAATGCCCTTCACCTTCTAGTCCCTAATGTGAAGTATCACGCTTCAACTTGAGAATCAGGGCAGTGTGTTTGAAAAAGCTGCTGAAGTCTACATTGTGAGCCTTAAAGAGGCTTGCAGGAAGTAGCCTTAATGATACAAAACCCCTTCTACGGCAGCTAACCCCTCCAAGTCTTTGCAATTAGATATCTGCTGCATGGTGCTCTAAGAATGTCTTCGAGGGAAGGACCTATTCCCCAAATAACATTGCTTTCTGGGATTCTCAAGAGTGTAAAGTGCTAGAATGTGCCTGGTGGCTGGCTGAGAAATGAGAAGAAAACACTTGGTGATGAGAATGAGGGGCAAGCTGAACTTTTTAAGCTGAGGGGGTGATGAGAAAGAGCCCCGGGTCCATCCTGTCTGGTGAGCAGTCGATGCACTGCAGGCCTGCTCGCAGGCCAAGTGGGGTTGGAACATTCTAATTAGATTAGCGATGTTTTGCTAGAAGGCAGAAAGCTTAAAACATTAACTTTTTAAACAAGTACATCAGTTCTGAGTAAACATTATTCTTTTATTTAGTCGTATGGTCTGAGTCAGCCTATTTCCAGGACAGTGGTAATGCATGCGTTTGATTCCCGAATGCAAATATGCTTTCAATTTTACTATGCAAATCCCTTGACTCTGGTATGCCTCTCCAGGGCTTGCAACTGCCTATCTCCTGCTCTCTTCTCTTCTTCGTGGGCCTCTGTGAATGCCAGGCCCCATCACATAGCTGTTGGCAGTTTTTTGGTAGCCCTGTTATGGATCACAGGATCCTGTCCCTATGCATTGATGGCATTTCATTGTCTGTAAGAGGGGAAAAAACTCACACTTTGTCACCAAGTTCACTAAATTAATCCAAACTTTTGCTCACATATGATGGACATGGGTCTTACATAAAAGTTGCTATTAGAGACCCCAGAATCTAGATAGAGTATTTAATGCATACACACCTGAGTGGATTAAAAGATTATTAGGATAATTGTGCAGCCCTGTGAAGACCTGTTTGTTAAATGCAGATCTTTCACGAATCCCTCATCTGTCACACAAAGCAAGCACCTCACGACTGATCCATCACACACACACCTTGATCCTACAGGAGTTAAGGGAGGAGCAGAAAACAGAGGTAAGCTGGCCACATTTACTTACTAACCCTCCGTCATGAAGATGAAAACCTATGGGAAATGTGAGCCCCTCAAGGTCCCTCTTGCAGCATTACTTCTTGCTAACTCCCCAAAAGTGACACTCTAGCCACTAACCATTCAGTTCTTTCTCTCTGCTTTCTCCTCCCTGCCTTCCTTTGGGCAACCACTAACCAATTCCAGTGTTACCTCCTTGATGAAGCCCACCTTGCTTGCATATACCTCACCTTCCCCAAACCTACTCAGGACTTGTGCAGATCTGACCACATTTGCAACAGCCCTGCACTTTCTTTAGCAATTGTAGTCACTGGGTGTTTATTTCTCTTATAAGAATGTGGATTCCTCAGAGGCCATATATATTTAAATTCCTAAAATTTAACAGAATAAAAACAGCACACATGTCCTACTGAATAAATATACATTGAATAAATAATAAACGAGTGTCATGATTTAGGGCATTTCTTTACATGACAAGTAGAAAGAGGTCTGAAAGAAACATCAGCTTGAAGAAATGTTCTTAGACAAACGGCCCAGACTTTCCTCAAGGGCTTCCAATGTTTTCTGAGCCCCCATCCCTGATGTACTGCGGGAAGGGGTGAGTGTGACTACGGCCCTTGACACACAGTTGCATGCTCCATACCCCCACAATCTCCTGAAGGGAGAGGCAAAGCTGCTTTGCCAGCAACCTCAGCCTCAGCTGCAGACGCCACTAGTTTCAGGTGAGCAACTCTTGAGTTGCAGAATCAGGGTTTGTGCCTATGGCGATTTCTCTAATCTATCCTAAACCTATTTATATATTCATCCTATACCATGTTTGGGGAGTTGATATGATTCAATTTGCTTAAAAAGCAAATGTATGCAGAATGTTGTGGCTAGATTTTTTTTTTGCCCAATACACTTAACAGATTTCCACCAAACACAAATAGTTTTTATTTGACTTAAGGTACTAATACAGGCCAATAAATTATTTTGTCATAATAATGATATTTTTAGAAACACCCACTATTTTCATCATTTCAGCAACTAAAAAACTATTCAAGCACTGGAGATTAGGATGGATATTATTTCAGACAGATAGAAAGAATGCTCCATTTTTGTATATTGTCATCTGGCTATTCATGTTAGAATAACTCTATTTTTATCAATCGCATGTTCCCACAGAAAGGCTCACAGAGACCAAGTCTTTTGCATTATAAATGAGGAAGAGGCTTCATAAGTCTCATGTGACATATCCAGTGAATATCAAATCCACTGAATCCCAATGTTGATGTTAGAAGCCATTTAGAGTATTACAAGAAAAGGGAAGAGTTATAAGATGAGGATTCTTGCCATCCAGGAGTTTATCCAGACCATGGGGAGTTGACTATGCAAAAAGTGACTTCAAAATGAGACAGTTACTCATTTAAAACACAGGTTTCTAGCAACCAGCTGCCTCAAAGAGTGTTGCAGTTCTTTGGAAGTGCTAGGGGAAGACTTTGTGAGTATAATCTCATGTCTTCAAGCTTATGTGAATTACATATTACATATTTTTGGAGCTTCTGTTTAGAAAGAAATCCACAGGTATTAGTGGGCTAATGTGTTATCTTACAGTAGATGAAATGAATAAATTAGGAGAGGTAGTTAAGACATCTAAAAAGACCTGTGGAATCAGGCAATTAACAATGCAGAGAGCCAACAAAATGCTGAACTCTAGTGATAAGGATGCAAAGATGATGGACAAATACTCAAGGTATGGAATGAGGAAGTACAAAGCTTGCTGACACTGAGAGTATAGACAGACAACTCTGTGCACATTAATAGGCTTCGAAGTCACCTCTAGTGAGAGTACAGGACGGTGACTACTAAAACGGTCAGCACTCTCCTGAGTGATAAATCCTACAGATTATCCAAAATTATTGTTTGAGCAACTTAAAGCAATATCCCCTTTTTCTGGTTAGGCTGTGTCAACTAGACATAAACATAGACATATCTGGGAAGAAGGAATCTTATTTGAAAAAATGCCATAAGATTGGCCTGTAACTACTTGGAATATAAATCTTGCTTCTCTTTGGTTGGAAAGGGTACTCATGTGTTCCTCTGCACTGGGTGGAACCTTAAAGAACAGACAATGAGAGTTGTTAGGCTCTGGAGAGCATTATCAGTAGTTGAGGGGTTTTCTTCCGCCTTTTTTGGTCTTTCTTCTTCCCCAGCTGGAGAAAGTTTAAAAACTATGCTCCTATCTTAAATAGTGTGTGTGTGTGTGTGTGTGTGTGTGTGTGTGTGTGTGTGTGTGTGTGTAAGGAAAACACATATATAATTTTTTAAAATTTATTTAAAAATAACTAAACAATAAAATAATTTATAGAAAAAAAAAGACTGGTCTGCAGATATATCTGTAGAGTAATATCTTGACTAATGATTGGTGTGAAGGAGCCCAGCCCAATGTGGGTAATTCCCTGACCTGTGCAGGTGACCCTGAATAGTGTAAGAAAGCAAACTAAGCAAGGAACTAAGGAGGAGCAAACCAGTGAGCAGCACTTACTGCATCAGCTCCTGCCTTCAGGGTCTCTTACACACACACACACACACACACACACACACACACACACACACACACACACACACTCCCCTGCTGGAGTTCCTGCCCCGAGTTCACTGACTAATGAACTGCAACTGTACCCTAAACTAAACCATTTCCTCCCCAGTTGCTATCAGTTATGGTGTTTATCACAACAACAGCCCCTAATGAAAATAGACTCACTGAATAGTCCTTCACTGTTGTAAGACCCTTCCTTTCACCGCACGCCTGTTCAGTGAGGTGGCCCTGGATTCAGTATTTCTATTACAAGTCAAACAAGCTTTTGGAGACATCACTACCTTTCCAAGTTATTTATATTTATCTCATGACTATGGTGAGCCGTTGTTTTCGCTTTGTGTCCTGTTTGTGAAGATGTATGTGTGTCCACGCTTTCTAATTCTTTAAACCACTCCAGACATTTAAAAAGCAAAAAAGACAAAAAAAAAAAAAAATACATAAAACACCCTGACATGCCCTTTTTATGGTGTTCCTGGAATTAGAGATCTCCTTTCTCTAAGATTCTCTGCCCTATTTTTAATTCTGCTCTATTTTCATTAATCATATAATCAGAAAGAGTAATGCTAATCTGCCCACTGTTATTAGAAACAATTACAGGTATGTCCACACTTGTCTCCCGCAACTGCATCATGGCAATAAACCCGCATTAGTCATTGAACATTGACAGTCTCATTATGTTTTTGTTCGTTTTGATGCCTGAGCTTGACAAAGTAGCTTTTGATTCCTCAGGGGTGGGGGCAGTGGGTGGGTAACTGCAGCCTTGGAGATGAAAGCACTTTCAAGCAAAAGAATGCTGACTGGTAAGGGAGAAATAAAGCAGCCAGTTTGAGATTTTTTTGTTTTCAAACATATTTTGTAGAGGAGACAGTGTGATGCAAATGGCATGCAGGAGCATAAACACGGACACTCGTTCCAGAGAGGCGTACTTCAAATACTCCCCACAGATGTTCTCTAATAAAAAACAGTCAGCCCAGTCCTGCTGCCAGTATAGCTTTCTTCGGAGCAGAAGGACCCTTTGTAAGACAAAGCCCAAATCCTAACCATCTGAGCAAACCTGTAGCTCCAACTGCCATATTTGAGATGACCCTCCCATGTCCCCTACCTCTAACCTTCTGAGTGCTGACATTGTCACCTCAACAATTGTGTGTGGCCCCTGAAAGATTCCACTCCTGCCCATGCACCGGCATCACTTTCCCCTGTGCTCATCATCATGCTGTATGCTAACAGAGATCTGCCAATGGCAGGTTTGTGGTGCTAAGATGGACCTAGCACAGGCATAAGTGTTGTTTAGAGGCCCAGGGAAAAGAGAATGGCTCCTGAGGAATTCAAGAACACTTGCTGCTGTGAATGTTGTATTAGTGACAGCGAGCAAAGTGTTTCAAGAAAGAAATGTTAGCTTAACTAAACATCAGGAGTAAGTTGGCCATGGATTCTCTCCTATGGCTTCTGTAATAAATCCAGAGTTGAGTTGGATTACTTCCTAACAGTAATGCCACCCTTGCACAGTGTGCCCAAAATGTTGGCTTTGTAATTCACAACTGTCTACCACTTTGAAAGCTAGCTAACATACAGAAATTTTCCAGCTCAATTCTGGTTTCCTTTCCCTATGCATTTAAATGGAGATATGATCATGTCACCAACATTAGGTTTGGACCCTCTAGTCCTGGCAAGTAGTACAGAGGACTGCTAATAACCTGTGTGGTTTACAGGGACCTGTAGGTTTCCATGACCAACAATTCCTATGAATTGCACCTAGCAATAAGAATTATATTTCATAACCCACTACTTCCAAAAGCAGGATTATCTCAATCAATCTCTTTTTTATATATCTCATATATTTTAATTGTATTCCAAGATGGTAAATTTCCATACAGTTTTAAAAACTGGCAGTTCATTACACAGAATGGAAGAAAATCTCTGTCAGAACTGACATTTGGAATATACAAACAGTAACAACAACAACCACAAAACAAGACAAGAAAACACCTAAACATCAAGAAAACGAAGAACTTAATTTTTAAAACTAGATAAGGATCAAAACCATTGTCTCAAAAGCAGACATGCAAATGGCTATAAAAATACTTTTTAAAGTATTTTTGGCTGCCAGAAAAATGAATATTAAAATTACTTTAAGATTCCCTCAGCTTAAGGTCAATGGCTATCATTAAGAATGCAACAAACAAACAAACAAACAAACAAACAAAAACAATGGTGGGGATTTGGTAGAAAGGGAACCAACCCTTAAATGCTATTGGTGGGAGAGAAATTAGTATGGCCACTTTGGAAATCTCCCTTGAGATTTTTCAAAATAAAATAGCTAGAAATAAAATCCCTTATGACCCCACTGTTCAGTCCTGAGCACATTCCCCAAAGACTCAACATCCTACTACACAGATACCTACCTGCACATAGCTGTTCAGTGCTACTCTATTCACGGAGCAGGAAATAAAATCAACCTACATGTCCATCAACTATAAATAGATAATGAAAATGTGGTCAAACTGCGAAGAAAATGAAATTTGTGAAGGAACAGGGGAATCCGAAGTAACTCACTGACTGAGGTGATTGAGGTTCAGGAGAACAAACTCCACTCATTCGCTCTTACTTGTCTATCCTAGCTTCCCCTCTTTGGTTTGTTTTGTCTGAGTAAATTAGAGAACCAGTGGAAGGCCGGGAACTGGGAAGGGGACACAGTGGGTGAAGAGGCAGAGGGGCCATTTTAAGGGATTGAGGAGAACAGAACATAGATAGGTAAAGTGACATTCGAGAGAGGCACTGGAAGCAAAATGATTTACACAGGGAGGTAAAGGGGGTATTGATGAAAAGAAGGAATGCGGTAAGGGTTAACTAACATGAAGGTATGTGAAAATTGTTTATCTTGGCCATTGAGTTTTTAAATGGCTCTTTAAATTTTGAACCAATAACCTTACTGCTGCTCTGTCTCTAAATGTATGGGCATTTCTGTGGACATAATTTATTCCTATTACAAAATCATAGCTACGTCCTAATACAGCAAAGGTAAAAGAGCACAGGGCTATAAATCAGGGGCTCTGTTGTTTTGTCTTAAGGCAAGTCACTGCCATCAGATACTCTGTCCCCTCACCCGCTAAATGAAGACAAAATATTACAAAAACCAAACAAGATAGTGCACATGGAATTATTCTAAAACTAAAAATTAGTGTGCAGCTAAAGCATTATTGTTAGGAATGCTAGTATGATATCCTGTGCTGCTGCTTCACCAAAACACACACACACACACACACACACACACACACACACACACACAAAAAAAAAAAAAAATATTGATGCAAATGGTAGGAAAAAATTGGTCAATTCCATTCTTTAAAGATAGTGACAATATTTGCTCACTATGAAATTTAAACATCACAGAACATTATCAACCGAGTTGGTACAGATGACAAGTTGCCTGTGAATTTCCTGACAGTAGGCAACTTTTTGCTAAGAAGATGAAAATTTGCTAAAATTACCTGGCAACTGCAAAATAAAATGAGTATTTTCTAGTATACAAAACTGCTTTCCTCCTGACCCCACAATTGAAAACGTCCCAAGCACAAACTAGAAGATATATTAGTGATCCCAAGAAGCATGAGGGAACCCTGGAGCATGTGGTGACTCAAATACTCCTACTACAGTGCTTACTGACATAGTGAAATTGAACAAGTCACTTGACCTCTGATCCTTGGTTCCTTAATGTGAAAAACTTAGAACTGAGAGCTGCTCTCTAACTGAACACAAAAGGTTACAAATGTATGATATTTCAGCTCCGTTGGCTTCCCTGACTCATCTCAACATCTCCACTAGGCAAGTCTTATCATTATCCACACTGGCAAAGAAAGAAAAGATGGAGATGGGCCATGAGCCAAGCATCATCATGTGAGGCAATTATTCACAGTTGCGTTTCGATCATGGCCTCCTGGGTCAAGGTTCAATTATGAGCCCCACCATGTGTTAGCTGTGCCACCTTGGGCTAGGTTCTTAATCTCTGTGCTTCAACAACATGAGGGCACTTTAGGTCACTTGAGCATGCTTCAAATAGCAGCCAGCTCAAGATAATGACCATGCAAGTATTTGCTAAATAGCCACTCAAACTACCAAAGTCCAACACAGACCACTGCCCATCTCAAAGGTCCCCTCTGGGTCTTAAGAGTCTATGATTTTATTAATCTCCATAGTCCCTCATTGACCTCTCACTGTACAAAGGCAGGAAACAGAGACTGGCTGAATACAGAGTGTTTGAGCAATAATGAAATGCTAAATGACTGCCCTGGTTCCTAAACGGCATTCCCTAAGAAAACACTGCTGATGCTTCCAGAGTGTCTGTGTGATTGAAAATCTGTGAATCTACTCCTGGGCATCTTAGAAAACAAAAGAAATCAGCACAATGTTTGTGTGGTGCATTGACATTAAATCTGCAGGCCGTTGCCAGTTCGGGAGTCATTTGGAATCTTTAACATCGCTTAAGCTTGGAGTTCATTTGTTGTAATTATCTTAGGAGAGTAAAAATAAGTTCTCAGTCATTCAATGAATCAGAGTACTTTTGTACTGTGGGTTTTGATGGATTGTTTGGAAAAATTCATTTTCATAGTGGTTCTGACCACTATTTCAAAGGCAGTTCTGAGATATAGTGCTGTATCAACTTCATGATATCCTGGAAGATATTCCCATATGTCTTATGAAACTGTCTGCTGTACTAATGCTCCTATAGTCTCTGATCCTTGAGTATTGTGTACCAACACACAACAGTTTAGTCAAATTTTAACTGATTGTGGACACCGTGGTAAGCATATATATCAACTTGCTTTCAGATACTCAAAGCAGTTTCCAAAATGTATACAAAGTCTTTGACTGCAGCATTCAGAGAAGTAAGCCACGGGAACCCAGCTTTTCAGCATGCAGTTTTTAAAGGGAGCCAGGAAGTTGACATTAAGAGTCGGAAGACACTGGTGAGTTGGCTAGCCCTAGCCCATCACGGTGCTCATCTGACTAGGAGTCTTGCCAGCTAAAGGCAGGTGTAGGAGCAAGACCGATTCCTCATTCTGCACCAGGTCTCCCGTGGCTGGCCAAGCTGAATCTTGGTTCACATAGTTGTGTGTGCATTTAAAAGGCTGTCCCAACTGGAAGGCCTTATTCCTGCGGTGCCCTAACCATATCTTTGTGCAACTAATAAAGGGAGCGGCGCAAATCCCCAGCATTCCTCAGCCCCCTTGCATAGCCTACTTTCGGTGATAGTAGCTGACAATGTAATACTCATTCAGCGGCTGATTATAATTAAAAATATCAGAATAATTAAAGTCCTCAGCTTGACAAGCAGAGCCATAACTTTGCCTTCAGACATTCCTCTCTAATTAGTTAATTAATCCTAATGCAAATTATAAGCAATAATTAGTCAGCCAAGCTTGACATAAAAGTCTGCTGACTTTCAGCTAAAAGGCTTTCTGGTTGCCGGTTTGTGGTTTCTAAAGGTGCCTTTTGTCCACTCATGGTTTCTGCATCCATCCGACTTCAAACTTTTTGCCAATACACAGATACAGAAAGCAATCTGAACTGGAGAATCCACAGATATAAAAACCTGCATTGCTACAGGCACTGTTCGGTCTGACATAATAAATTGCAGGCTCAGTATCCATATTGAATATCAATATGGAGTCTATCCCACTCAGAGAGAAAAACCGAGGTGAGGGAGTTGTAGAGGAGGTGTGGATGCCGTGCTCTCAAGCATGCTCTGTGACACGTTGACGCGTTCCATTGTCATGTGCACTAGGGTCACTGTGATACTTTTCATTATGTGCCAAGAGACCGAGTCACAGAAAAGTATACTGGGAAATTGATACATATAACAGCTAACATTTGATCCAGTTTTTGTTTTTTTGTTTTTTTTTGTTTTTGTTTTGTTTTTGGTGCATCTAAATTGATTTGGAATCTGTTGAGATAATTTGAATTATCTACTGGTAAATCCAGAGTTGACTATTATTTTTATTTGTAACTCATACTAATGAGAAAGTATCCTTCTCTCAAATCTACAAAGGTATCAAAACCTGGTTATAGAACACTAAATCATCAATTGTTGGACACTTCAAATGATGACTTACTCATCTGTCACCCTACAGCTTGGCTGTCCAGTAGCCAAGAAATCAAACTAAGAAAAGCTCATAGTGAAGTAACAACAAATAAAGGAAGAAATCAACATGAAAACATACTCTTCACAGGCTATCTTTAGCCATCATATAACTACTATTTCAGTATGTTGATTTAAGCTTAAAACATCATTTCTCTGAATCCTTCCTCTTACCATGAGGCTTTGTTTCTCTTTGGATTGGTGCTTGTTTTGTGGCTTGCATTGGCTAAAATGAGAAGAAGGGGCAGAAGGTTCTGGTTCTAAATGTAGGCCTCAAGATGCCTTTTATATCTCTTTTTAGTCTCTTGAAGCTCTGTCTCCTTGAGGAGATGAATTGACAGCAGCCTCTGAGAGCATTAACAGAGCATGTGGTAGAGATGTGCCATCCCTCCTGGAGCCATGGTACATGAGTGGACACATCAGTAGATTGTAGACAAATAAGAAAACCTTGCAAAGCTCAGCCAAGCCAACCA
Source organism: Cricetiscus sungorus (assembly GCA_030556225.1). Taxonomy (NCBI): domain Eukaryota; kingdom Metazoa; phylum Chordata; class Mammalia; order Rodentia; family Cricetidae; genus Cricetiscus; species Cricetiscus sungorus. Next base: position 20,055,044 of record JANBXA010000641.1, read on the forward strand.
CAGCTATAACATTCAACTAACCAATCTATAAACTTGTAAAATAAATGTTTAGTGAAGCATGTTTTCCATGCTGTAACTATGTGACACAAACATGAATAGGACAGCTTTCTCTGGTGTCTCATACTTGAGGGAAGTAGAGCAAGAGACTTTTTACCACATCTAAAAAAAAAATCTCCAAGAAGTGCACAGCAATAATCCAATTAGTTCAGTGCCAAAGGGCCAGCCTTGAAAACATACACACAAGTAACATTATACAGAAATAGTAATTTAAACATAGGAAAAGATATCTATAGACATATATGCAAGCTATAACAATTCATGAAAAAAGAGGCCATGAATTTGAAGGACAATGGGGGCACAGAGTGGAGTGTGGAGGTAGAAAAGAGAAAAGAGTAATATTGTAATTATATTACACTCTCAAAAATAAAATAAAAATTGCAATTTTCCTTAATAAGATCATAAATATGTCATTCTCTTCTGCTCATCAGAAGATAAAGATTATTACAGTATATTTTTTAATTAAACATTTTTCCTACAACTTCACTAATTTCTCCCCTTTCACATAAAACATTGCTTGAGAATCTTAGAAACCATACATTGAAAACTGTGCCCAAATACAGAAGGAGACCATGTCCATAAATCAGTGATTAAAAGATACATGCTTGATATATATGTTCCTGATATATCATTAAGTCGCAGAGATCAGAGAACAGTGAGTTACAGTGGTTAGCCTTTATAGAAAACATGTTAACTGGTAGTTTTAAATGGATTACTACTGTAGGAACAAATAACTTGAATATATGAAATATGTGGCAACAAAACAGATAGAGCAACCTGTTGAACTTAAATCATGCAGAATAAAATATTGAGTACAATCGTCACCTCAAACACATGAGAATGAGCCCATGTACTCAGTTTGAATTTCTAAAGGAAGTAGTTGTTCAGTACCAATATGTGTCTGCCACTGTTGACTGTATACGACAAGATAACTGCAAAAAGAGACTAACTCATAAGAAATGTGCTCCATTATCCAGGCAGGATGCAATGGAACAGAGAACAAAATTCAAGATGGTATAAACACTAGGATTCATTTTACAGACCCCAGGAAACAAGAAAAGAAGAGAAGATTGATATTTATTTTTGACAAATAAAGGCTGTTAATATCCAGCCTTGGGCAATGAGTTGGTCTTCCCAGTAGAGGTAAATATCTTTAAGGTGGATACCTTTAATTTAAGAAGTAATAGACACAGGATGTAGGGAAGCAGAAAAATAAGTCAGATTTGAGGCAGATGTTCTGGAAAGAAAGTTAAATGTTATTTATGCTTCCTTGAATTGATTAGACAAGAACAAATTAGAAATTTCTTAAGTTTTTATGGATAAATTTTTCTTAAAACCCCTATTTAACAGATATTAACAGCCCTTAACTACTCAATTTTGAAACACTCCCTATCCTCCTTACTTTTAAAGGAGAAGACATCTTCTAAACATACACATCCCCAAGGAGGAAAGACTTCCCATTCTGTATTTTAGAAGTATAGGCACATGATAATACACAAAATCAAACTTCTCTGGAGAGGAGAATCATGGAAGAAAACGGAAGTAAATCACTTTCAAAGATCACAAATCAAAGACCTCATCAAATGACTTCTCCTGTGTATAAAAGAAACATCCACTACCTGTACACAGGACTCTTGGGACTATCCTGGACCAACAGTTATTGTGCTGAGCCACCTCGTAAGTGGCAGCCTATAGTGGTTACTATAATGTCTCTCTTAGGTTCAATAATGACTAAAGTATTTACGTACTTAGATGTCAATGATGACTATTGCTCTCAAACAGCACTTTTTGTTCATTGTTTTCGTTGAAGAGAGTTGCTGAAATAGAAGCCAATGCTGTATTGCTTTCTAGGTGTCAAACAGGTCAGCCTAGGGTAGAAAGGTCCTACCTCCTCAGCTTACCTTGGGGAAGTTCTGAAGAGTTTCCAGACTTTCCATGAACTCAGATGAAAGTTGTCTTGAGACTACTCCCTTTTCTCCTCTCCTTCAGACACTCTCAATAGCAATATCTGCTGCAGTCTTACTTCTTAGTGACTGAGCCACTGACAGGTACTATATCCTCATCAAGTTGTTCTTGCCTCTATATTTTACAGTAAGTGGAGTTGGGGGTGGGGATAACTTTCCTTCCCTGTTAAAGGTCACAGTATCCGGTTGGGCCACCATCTGGAGGGCTGGGATGTAAAGGTGTACATAGCAACTGATAGGACTATGGGGGAAGTATATGGATGCATTTTGATTACAGGGATGGATGTGGCAGAGAACAGCAGTATTCACTATATCTCTTCTTCCAATGCAGAGTTGTAAAGATCCCCAAACAAGTTCGGTCCATTTCAAAGTTTCATAAGAGATGGGTTTGATGCAGGTAGAGTGTTTGCTTTAAGAGCCCCCCCTTTTTTTCCCTTTGTGTCACCTGTCCACTCTGAATGTCTTCACTGCTGCCATTGAAGAGGAAGAAAGGGCTGAGTAATATATGAGATGGGAAAAGGCAAGTCCTGACCATTCCATTTAAAAGAGTCCATCTAACTATGAAAATGACAGTTCCTCCCCATAAAATTAAAATGTGTCCCCTATGCCTATAGACCTGCATTAATCAACAAATCTCACCTGTGACTTGCAAAGAAAATCCATTATGAATCTTTTTCAATCCATGTGATATTTCCACGAGTACAAACTCTGTCAGGAAAAGAAAAAAAGGAGATAGTAACTGGCCCTTTAATGGTTCTTGCTCCCCCCTTTCCCTCGAGCATACACTTATTCTTATCATCCTCTTCATCCAATAGTATGTATTAAATGGTCACATTTGCATGGCACTGTACCTGTGATTTTTCCATTTCTCTCCAAGGAAGATTTCCTGGTTTGGAAGCTTTAATGGCTGCTTCTTTGAAAATGTCTTAAGAGGGTTTTGACTGTAATTCCTTTTCTCCTAGCTCTTATTTAATAGGTACCAATGCCTATCTTTTGCCTGGGGTCTTGGGTTAGGGAAAGGAAGATTCATTAACCATGGTGAGTTATGGATTTCAATGCCCTAACTACTTCATTTCTCATATCCAAGTAGATCATTTCCTCCCCAGTCTTTCCAAGCATGAGGAGGTATAGATTGTAAGTAGCCTTAATCTGCTTCATTAGAACAATTTTTTTTAATATTGTAAGATTGATACCACCAATATTACCATATTACTCTGGTGACATGCATGGCAGAATAATAATGCACTCATACTAGCTGGCAGTAATGCAGTGATTGTAGTTGGAGTACTGAAGTAAAACCATATAATTTTGGAGCTTGGAGATATTAAAATTAATCTCATTTTCAGATACAGAAACCCATATCTAAGAAGGTAAAATCCCTTGCCTAAGTTTACACATTATGACTAGTGTCTGACTCCAGTGATTGACATTCATAAGCTAATGTGTTCTGCCTCCAAAGAATTTCAAATAGAGCAGAATGATGTTGACAATGAGTTGGATCTCATAGTTTTGGACACAGTAACAGATAGCAGAGCTTCCTGAGGCTATGATCTGCAGGATACATAATATACTACCAAAGAACAAATAAGTAAGTACTCCAACCTGGATACACTTCAGCTGCACCATGGTCTCTTTTGTTTGCCTTCTCTATTTCAGTGAATAGTCTTTCTAGACATTAAGTTTTAGAATGATAAAAGAAGATCCCCTCCCCTGTAAAACCAATTGCATCTTCTAGGAATTCTCACTAATTCCCATAGTGTTATCTTTCTTTCAATGCCAGCTAACCTTTTCAAAGTGGGCTATATGTCTTTCTGCCCTCCCTCAAAAAAGACAGCTAAAACTCCTCTCCAGAGTTGGCTATAAAGAAGAGTGTAAACTAGATCATGTACCTTTTATTTCTTCCACAAATCATTGTTTCCCAATTAGGATGATTTTGTTGTTAGCATTGGGAAGTCCATCAATACTAGAGACATTTTCTATTGTTTCAATGGAAGGATTACTTCAGTCTGTATTATTGTGTAGTGACTAAAAAGCAAGAAGGTAGGGCAATATCTATGGTATAGTACAGAGGGCAGCATCCATAAAACAAGAGCCCCAGTCTAAACATTTGAAACTCTGTAAGGAAGAGTTAATACTGACCCTTCCCAAATAATTACTCAAAGTAGAAAGGGCAGCAACACTACCAAGAACATTCTGCAAAGTTAGTATTACTTTAGCATCAAAACCAGAAATGGATATTATAAGAAAAGAAAAAATATTTTAGAACAATTTTCTCAAAGACATAAAAACAATAAAATTCTGTAAAAAGATATTCAATAACACATAAAGATTATCATATTCCATATCCAAGTCAGTCTTATTCAGGGGATGTGAGGTTGGTTCAACATATACAAATTCATAAAATAAGTATCAATACATAAATTGCAAATCACATGATTGTAGCAATAGATTCACAAAAGAATTTGACAAAATTCTTCTGTTTTCTGCTTAAATCATTGAAGAAACCAAGAATAAAAGTGTTTCTAAACATAATGACAACTATATACAGAAAACCTGTTGCCAACACTTTCCTAAATGGGAAAGAACTGAGAACATTTTCCCTAAAACCAACAAGTAAGAGTTGGTTCTTTGAAAAAGTCAATTAATATTGACAAACCCTTACAAAATTAATTAAAAGAAATAGAAAGAATATCCAAATTAACAAAGTTAGAAATGAAAAAGGAGACATAACGAAAATACTGAAGAAATCCAGAGCATCATGAGGATATACTTTAAAAACCTGTACTAAACAAAATTGGAAAATTTAAAAGAAACTGATAATTTACTTGATGCATACCACTTGCCAAAGTTAAATCAAGAACAGATAAGCAACATAAATAAACCTAAATCTCCTGGTGAAATAGAAGCAGTCACTAAAATTCTCACAACCAAAAAACAAACAAGCAAAGCCCATGGCCACATAATTTTGATACAGAATTCATAAGAAGAGTTAATGCCAATACTCCTCAAATTATTCCACAAAATATAAACAAGGCAATTCACTTTTTTGAGATCACAATTACCTTGACACCGCATAAAGAAAGAGAATCACAGACAATTTTCCTTTATGAACATAGCTGCAAAAATTCTCAAAAAACACTTGCAAACTAAATCCAAGAACACATCAAAAAGATCTTCCACCATAACTAAGTAGGATTTATCCCAGAAGATACAGGGATGGTTCAGTATATGTAAATTGATAAAAAGTAATCCACCATATAAACAAACTGAAAGATTAAAACCAGATGATCATTTCATTCGATGCAGAAAATGTCTTTTATAAAAGCCTACACTGCTTCCTAATAAAAGCTCCGAAGAGATTAGGGATATAAGGAACATATACAGCAACATAATAAAGTCAATTTGTGGCAAGCCCCTAGCCAGGATCAACCTAAATGGTGAAAAACTCAATGCAATTGCACTGAAATCAGGAACAAGACAAAGTTGTCTACTCTCCATACCTATTCAATATAGTACTAGTGTTAACTAGAGCAATAATTCAACTGAAAAAGATCAAAATGATACAAATTGGAAAAAAGTTAAAATATCTTTTTTTGCAGATGATAGGATAGTATATAATAAGTTACCTGAAAAATTCTACCAGAAAACTCTCAAGTTGATAAATACTATCAACAAAGTAGATGGATAAAAAGAATAGTTCACAAAAATCAGTAGTGCTCTTCTATAAACTCAATGGCTGATTTCTACATCCTTAGTCATCAGGGAAATGAAAATCAAAACTACTTTGATATTTCATCTTACACTTGTCAGAATGGCTAAGATCAGCAAAACAAGTGACAGCTAATGTTACTGAGGATATAGGAGTACAAACTTGAATAGCTACTATGAAAATCATTGTGACAGTTTTGTAGGAACACTGAGCTTGATGTACCTAAGATCCAGCTATACCACTCATGGTCATACACCCAGAAGACACTTCATCCTACCACAAGGACATATTTTCATTGCTGTTATATTCATAATAGCCAGAAATTGTGGGAGAGGGACTAGATATCCCTCAACAGAAGAATGGATAAAGAAAATGTGGTACATTTATACAAGGGAGTATGACTCAGCCATTGAAAAGACGGCCATCATGAAATTTGCAGGCAAATGGATGAAACTAGAAGGTATTCTTCACAAGGTATCCCAGACCTAGAAAAACTAATACATTATATGTCCACCTATATGCGGATATTAGCTATTAAGGCAATGTTAACCAAGCTACAAACCATAGAACCACAGAACAGGTACTAGAGGTAACAGATAAAAATTATTAGGAGAAGGACATTGAATATATAATTATGGGTGGATCGGGGGTGAACAGGAAAACCAAGTGGGGAGGATGAGAGGCGAAGAGGTTGAGGGAGGACATTTGGGGAGAGACTGATAAAATTAACATGCATTTGAGAGCTAGTTTTTGTCTTTCCTTATTATATTTTATTTTGCTATATTTTATTATTATCTCTAAGAAGCCTGTTTCTAATGAGAGACAGAAGAGAATGGATTGTGATGGGAGGGGAGATGGGGAAGAACTCGGAGGAGTAGAAACACTGGAAACCATAATTAGGATATATTATTTGAGAGAATAATCTACAGTCTACAGCAGTAAATCTAATTTAATATTAGATTTAATATTTAGATTTAATATTGAATATTCTTTATCAATAAGAAATTGGGAGTCAGATATCGGGGTAAGAACCTGAAAGATCAGAGAAGCAGGAAAGTGACCAGTGATCCAAAAGGACCAAGAATCTTCTAGGCCCCAACCTCCTACTTTATGTGACTCACTGTATGACCTCAGTCCTCCAAAACCTCTATTATTACTTTAGTAAGCTAGTAGTTAGCACTGCCTTTTGATCCAAAGTTAACTTTATTGTCAGTCTCAGTAGTCTCAAAGCGTGATCAAAATAACCCACAACAGGGAAAAATGAGCATGGCAAGCCTTCTCATATTCAGTGGTCTTGTTCAATATAGTGACCTAAGACATAAGTAGAGCCAAAATAAAGGGGAAAAGAGAGGCAAGATATAGAAAAATCAGATTACACTTCTTTTCAGATGACATGATCCTCACACTTAACACTCTCATGGTTCAGCCAGAAAACTCTTGGACCTGACGCACACTTTCAGCAAAGTAGCAACACTAACCCCTTCCAAATCCCAATTGCAGTTTTCCTGGAACTCCAGCAAACAATCCTACAAACCAGGAGACCCCAAATAACCAAGCAATCCTAAATGAAAAAAGCAACTCCTGAGCCATCACAACGCCTGACTACAAGCTGTAATGTTTGGTGAAACAGAAAACCTGGACATGGGCATCTGCATGTGAGAAATCACATAACATATGGTGTTTGTTTTTATGGCCCTAGGTGCAATATTTTCCAGTTCTATCCATTTTCTACAAATTTCACTTTTATTTACTGCTGAGTAGAAATCTGCTCTGTATATGCACTACATTCCAGTTGTGCATTCATCATTTGATGGACATCTATGCTGATTCAATTACTTAGCTGTTGAGAAGGAAACAGTATAGAGCATATTTGTGCAGGTATCTCAGTCACAGGCAGGGTTTCAGGTCATTTGGATATATGTCCAACAATGGCATTGGTGGGCCATATGAATCCAGAGTTAGCTTTTTGAAAAACCTTCATACTTATTTCCAAAGTGGCCATACCTGTTTGAACACAGGAGCACTGCATGGATGAACAATACCATTCCTAGAAACCAGAGGTTTTTAAAATAAAATAAAATAAAAAACAAAAACAGTGTAATGGTGACTTCGGCAATAGGTTTACACTCTACATCTTGGATAAATATCAATGACCCTATGTGGTCGCGGTCTTAGCTCTCTGTAACACTGACCTTCAGGCAAGTCCTGCACACTAGTGTTCTCTCCACATGAAGGCTACTTGCCTGGTGCTGCAACCCTTGCCAGAGACCTGTGACTTGGAGGTTACAGGCCTGAGAGACAAACGTACTAATGTTTTTTCTTTGTTTGTTTTAAATGGATTTGTAGTTAAATGGCTTCAAATATTTACTTGCATACTCATAGATCAGGGTTACTCATAGTTTATATCACAGAAGCTATACTTTGTGGTGGACAACAGATAATGTATAGATTAATGATTGGTCAATGTGCAAAGACTGTGTAACAGTTGAGTGCTTAGCTCTAAACGAATAAACTATATCACACATCGCCTCCTCCAGGACCCAGGGAATACCACAGAAAAGGGAGCAGAAAGGCTATAATAGCCAAAAGATAGGAAGGAACATTATTAAATGTCTTTGGATATTACATGTTGGTTGTAGTCATGAGCATGCATCAGCTGTGGGAACCAGCTCAAGAAAGACGGGAACAAACGAAGACATGAAGGTAGGCAGGGAACCTGGGGGCCAGTTGGGAATAAGAATGGAGTTAACAAGAGTCAGGGAGGTATAAGAGTGAATAATGATCAGTGAACATAATCATAACATACATGTAAAATTAAAGTATTAGTTATTTAAACATACCACTTAATTATATACTAGCACAAAAAAACAGACTTGAAGAACAAAAGAAAAGATAAATCCACATGGAGATAACCACCAAACTTTTGATAAATATGTCCAAAATATATATTGGAATGTGTGTGTGTGTGTGTGTGTGTGTGTGTGTGTGTGTGTGTGTGTGTGAAAACTCGCTATCCACATGTTGAAGAGTGAGACTCATTCTGTGTTCCCTGTCTTACATGCAAATCAATTTAAGATGGGTTAAAAACCATGATGTAAGGACTGAAAGTCTTCCTGATAGGGGAAAACACAAGTACAACACAGGTAAGATTTGCTTTTAGCTTATTTTTGTCTTTCTTCCTTTTCTTTTTACAGGATTTCCATAGTATAGAAATCATCTTAAGAATTGACAAATAAGATTTCATGATTATTTAAGTGCACAGCAAAGTAAACAGTCAGCAATGTAAACAGTGGCAGAATGTGAAGCCTACAGAATAGGGAAACCATGCCAGTTATGTATGCCTAGAATGTATAAATAACTATAAAAATTAAACATCAAAAATAAGTAACTGATCTGGTAAATGATCTAAATAAATGAATAGATTTCTCAAAAAAACAAGTAAAAATTACCAATAAATATTTGAAGATATATTCAGTACCATTAGCCAAATTAGAGCTGCCCTGATATTCTATCACAGCCCATTAATAATGGGTATTATTGAGAAAGTGATGACATGAACACTTGGGGAAATAGGAAACTCTAGCCATTTGTAAATAGGTGTGATCACTATTACAGTCAGGTGTGTGAAGGTTAGTCAAAAAACTCCAATGGGGACTACAATGCATCCCACTTATACGGCAGTCTTGAATATATACCTGGAAGCTTCTAGGTCAACATACCACAAAGATGTTTAAACTTTCCTGTTATTGCTGCATTCTTCACACTGTCTAGGATATTGAGCCAGTCAGAATTTCATGAACTAGTGGATGGATAAATGCACTGTGTATTCACACTGACTTTTTTTAGTCAAAGGAAAAGGAAATTGTGATATTCACAGGGAAAAAAAACATGAATAAGAGAATGTTATGTTTAATAAAATAACGCAGGCTCACAAAGACAGATGCAACATTTCTTATCATATCTGGGTTCTATATTTAAGTATCTGTGTGAGAGAGAAAGTAGAGAGGAGAAGGGAAGTGGCAGTCTTAATGGAAAGAGAATGGAGGGAAATGAGAGAGCAACAGAATGCATGTGATATGCAATGCATGTGATATGCAGTGCATGTGATATGAAAGGGGATGGAAAACCATTGCAGAGGACAAGGCTAAGCATTAGTATGCTGAGTGAGATGAATGGGATCAAAGTGTAATTATATATATATAATATATATTTAGTATACAAACTTAAATTTTATGACCCTGAAATGTTTTTTATACTTTCGTTTCATTTATTCTGTGTCTTTTGAATCATGCCTCCCAATACCACCTATCTCCCTCCAAGAATAAAACAAAATAAAATTTCAGACAAAAAAATGGTGGGGGTGGAAAATCTGGTCATGAAAGCTGTAGTGTGACACTGTGAGTCACACAGGAAACCCCTTTATCCATACATTTTTACATGCAGGCTTCATCGCAAAGAATCCAGGCCCCTGACCTCTCTACACCATCGATGCTGGACCCTCACTGGATCTCTATCTGAACGTCCAGTTCCTTCCCTGTGTTGAGGACATCCCACAGCCATGGGTCCTCAGTGTGGGTAGTTACAGCGTTGGTCAGCCTGCCAGCTCTCTCCTGTTTTGATCAACAGGGTGAGAGCTCCAACACCGCTCTGACTAGTTCACCAAGGGTGTGGGGGCAGGTCTCCTATTTGGATGTCCTCAGGGTCGATTTACTGGCACCTACACCTTCAGGGCCAGCTCTGCTGTGCTGCCCAGGTGAGGTGCAGGGGCCACTTTCCTGAGTGCTGCAGCTGATAGACTCTCTGTAAATTAATAAAAATTAAACAAAAATATTTTATGGTGACTCTATGGTGTTGGGTATGTTAAGTGTCTTAAATACCTTTTTATCTATAGTATTTGCAGTAAGTTTAATTCCACCATATACTGAAGAACATCTGTACCTTGTAAAATTCTATCATTCAAAACATATAAAGAACTCCCACAAGTCAATAATTTGAAAAACCAAATAATTTCAGTTTGAAAATTGCCAAAGGACTTGAGTAGACATTTGTCCAAAAGCAAAATACAACCCACAAATAGGTATACTGAAAAAGTTCAGTATCACCAACCATCAGGGAAATGCAAATCAAAACTTTGGAATGGGTCCTTGCACCTGTTAAAGCTGGTATCATAGCAACCAAAGATCACAAGTACTTATGAGAAGGTGGAGAGAACCCTTGCTTGCTGATCTGAGTAAGGTAACACCTAGTCCAGACAAAATGGGAACACTACAGAGGGTTCTCATAAAAAGTAAAATGTCATGTAATCTAGCACTCCCATTTCTGAGATTTTATCTAAAGTAACTGAAATCAGAATTTCAAATATTTATCACTCCCCCCCCAAACTACCGTTCATCATAGCATTATCCAGGGAAGTAAAGACATGAAAATCTCTCTCTCTCTCTCTCTCTCTCTCTCTCTCTCTCTCTCTCTCTCTCTCTCTCTCTCTCTCTCTCTCTCTCTCTCCCCTTCTCTCCCCTCCCCTCTCTCTCTCTCACATACACACACACACACACACACACACACACACACACACACACACAGCACAGGGGGGAGAGAAATTAATAGTAACAATAGCAAAGATGACATGAGTCAATGTGGAGGCATGCTGTATATTGCTGTGGCTTTGAAGGTAGTGGTGGTTCTATGAGTTAATACTTAGGTTCAAATCCATGAAACTATATACATTACACATGAGCAGCACTCTCATCTGTCAGTCATCTATCATTCACACGATGCAAATTAATATACATAACCTTTTGTCAGATATATGCTACCTCCCCCCACCTATAGTTTCTTATAATTGGGTCTTCATCCTTAAAATCTTTTGGATTTAGTTAGCAGAATAAGGGCAATACTCCCTGTAAATGAATTTGACTATCTCACATTTATTTGCAAATACTCCAGCCACCCAATACTGAAAAGAAAAGGAACATGCGTCTAAATATACTCTCCTAAATGTTTAAGAAATGTTTGTGTTTGTATTACCAAACACACACACACACACACACACACACACACACACACACACACACACACACTGATACTTTTTGACCTTCATCCTTCATAAGCCTTTCCCTTTATGGTTGTTCACGGACAATTTACATCTGGAAGTTTTAACCATTTAACTTCCTGAGAAAGGAAATTGAAATGACAAAAGCAAATGTGCCCCTAACTCACGTATGGAAGTAGTTATTTCCGGTTAATTATTATCAAGAACTGTGCAAGACCAAGAATGAGATTAAACATTAGCCTGTGAGATATTTAACAGTGGGGTTCTACAATAAAAACAGAATATTATTCTTTCTAAGTTCTTCCCTAAATGGTCCCACACTACACATGTGAATGAAGCTAATGCCTAAATAATTAAATGATAATGTCATTATTATTCAATGTAGAAATACACTTGAGAATCAAATTGAATCAGGGTTTTGTTCCCCTTGTGGCACAATAACAATTCATGTTCAACCTTACTTAATATATTCCTTGGTTAAAAGAAAAATCCATCCGTATACTCATTGGCTTATGGAAGAGGACTATGCCTGCTTAACTGAAGGGCAAATCAGCATAAAAGGAGAAAATACAGTGACCCTGGGCTGAACGAATGGGAGATCAGTTAGGAACAGCCCCACTGTAGTTTTGTCCTAAGATTCTTTATCATTCCCACCTCTTAAGTCACCTGTGTCCTCATCCTTATAGCACTTCACCCTCTAAAACTTAGCAGCTCAGGACCATAGGCAATGTCCTGAGCTGAATACTTGATTTCTCGCTCAGCCACCATTGTGTCCTGAAATGTTCACATCCTTAAACATCCATACAGGTCTCAGCAACTATGGGGCTTGGTTCAAGGAACACTTCTTACCCTAATTCATTTAATCTTCACAACACTAACATAGATGGTTTTATTAGTTCTTCTTGAAAAATGAAGAAGCTGAGCCATAAAGTGAATAGAAGATTCTGGTGAAGTGAGTGCAGACAGTCCTACCAATTTGCATCTTACCAACAGAGCCATGTAGGAGATTCATAGCCAGGGTCATTGAGTTATTGCTTATCAGTCTGACATTCAAGTATGGTGAAAATTCCTTCTCTTCTCTTCTCTTCTCTTCTCTTCTCTTCTCTTCTCTTCTCTTCTCTTCTTCTCTCTCCTCTCCTCTCCTGTCCTTTCTTCCCTTCCCCTCCCCTCCCTCACTCTTCCCCTTATGCTCCCTCCCTCCTTTCCTTCCTTCCTCCTTCTCTCCCTCTTTCCCTCTCTCCCTCCCTCTCTCCTTCCCTCCCTCCCTCCCTCCCTTCCTCTCTTCCTTTTGACAGGCTCTCCTATGTTTAGTTCAGACTGGCCTTGAACTCACAATCCTACTGCAGCCTTCAAAACGGCTAGAATCAAGGATATGAACCATCATATCCAACTAGTGTACAATTTATAGATGACATTTTTCAACATTGAAACTCAAGAAAAAAAGATAAGAATCCATAAGCACTTTACTCCAAGAGTGAGTCTACAACTCTGGCAAGGGAATGAATGTGAGAGAAATGGACTGAGGAAGGGTGCTTGCACACCTCTGTCAAGCACACATGTATGTCTCTAGTTTATTATCCCAATCCCAGTGCTGATATGAACGAGGTGGCTTAGTCACATTCTTCAACACTTTCCTGTTCCTCTTACTCTATTTCTTTAACATATTTCCCATCTCTGATTCTGTGATAAAGCAAATCCTTGAAGTAATTTATAGCCACCCTCTGATGTTTTTCCTTTATGTTGCTTCCAATAGTGCCAGTAGTAGAAAGCAACATAGTATATGGCTTTAAGATATGATGGTAAAATAAAAAGGGTGCTGGAGAGGTAGTTCAGCCATGTAAAAGCCATGGTTGTTTTTCTATAGGATCTTGTTTCAATTCCCAGAACCCATGTGGTGGTGACCCCCAAACCTCTGTGACTCCAGTCCTAAGAGTCTGATACTCTCTTCTGGGCTTTGGGCACACCAGACATGCATGTGGTGCCCAGATATACATGTACAAAAACATTTGTATATATAAAATACAAATAAGAACATCCCAAAACTATCTAGTGAAATATTGGACAAGTTTTTTTAATCTGTCAAAAATCAATGTAAGCTCTTTAAACAAATAAAGAAAAGATAATATCAATGCAATGACCATGTATTCAATCTGAATAAATGGTCACCTATGAGCAAAACACAAATATAAAGTATTAAACAGAAAACAGCAGTTTCCATAATAAGTTTGACAAAGTTATAAAAACCACACATTGGTCCCTCCTCTAAAGGAACAACTAAATGTGACCATGAAAAATAATATATTTACAAATCTTAAAGGCATCAAGTAAATTAGCAGACTTAAATCTAAGTAAAACTATTCACCCGTAGAGTTAAGGGAAAAAGTCTTTACTGTGGGGCATTGGCTGGATTAGAGAATTCTGGCTTTAGTGTTGGTCAGATATCTACATGATAGTTTAAAGGCTGGGCTTCCCAAACGCAAGGATGCTCACCATAGAGTCTCACATGCAGGCAGATACTTTACAGGCTACCTCCTCCAAGTAACTGAGATCCCACTTTTCCACTTCACCATTAGGTTGGGTGGTTCCACCTGGTTCTACTAACTGTAGCCCTGTCACCAGCGAACACTGGAACATGAAATCTTACCTCTAAAAAATAAGAAAAACTGTATGCCATGAATAAATATTGGGGGTTGTTGTTGTTGTTGTTGTTTTGAGACAGGGTTACTCTGTGTAGGGAACTCATTTTGTAGACCAGGCTGGCCTTAAACTCAGAAAACCACTTGTCTCTGCCTCCCAAGTCCTGGGGTTAATACACTACCACCACTCTGATTAATTTTAATCAGAGCTATCCTGATAGTACTATTAGGCACGTGCCAGAAAATAATGAGGACCCAATATCTAACCCCATTTTATGTTACTAAAATAATTTCATGCTTAATATTATAAACAAATTATTTACTCAACTTCTGAGGGGAGGGGGAGAACATGAGAATATCCACCAGGGAAAACAAGTAGGAACACCAAAACAATGGAATTACCAAAGAGACGCATTGTGTTTTCAGACAACAGTTTAAATAAGCATTTAAAATGAGGTTTTCTGTATATACCTGTATGAAATAAATATCTGCTGGGCTCCAACAAATACTTAAAATATATATTTATTTTTCTATACATATATTTATATATGTGCAAACATCAAATATGGAAAAGAATAAAATCAAAAAATAAAAATAAAATTTAAAATACAAAACTGAATTTTACTTTTTCTTAGGTGTGAGGGACAATTAGAAAACCAGAGCAACTGTCCAAAACTGGAAAAGAAATTTTGAAAAACTGAAGAAAAAAAAGGTAGATAAAAGTGAAATTTTAAAACATGCAAGATGAACTTAGTTGGAATCTCACAATGCAATGACAAGACAGCATGAGGCAAAGGGCAAGATCTGAAGAAGTGAAGGTGAGAATTTTTGTAGATATGACAGATCATAATTCATGGGTTTAGGAGCACATAAATAAAACAAATCCTACATAGTCAAATAGTCAAATTGCCTGGAAGAGGTACACACAGAATATTAAAAGCATGCTGTAACAAATGAAAATTGTAAAGAGACTACTTTAAAACAAGTGAGAAGCTGGTAATTTACTGTGACAGAACAAAGCTGCCAAAAATCAGTGGAATGGCCTCTTTCCAGTAGTACACTTGAAGGAATAATTGACAAGCCATAACCCTTAACCACCAAAATACCCGAAGGAGGAGCCAGCCAAAGTCATTCCGTCTCTCTCTTGTCCCCCAAAATATAGTGCTGATCGCTAGCAGAGCTCATGAAGGGCACCAAGGAGATGCAATTCTAGCAAAACAAAGTTGACTGTAGATGAAAGGTAACAACTAAGGAAGAGAGAGACAGAGACAAGTTGGAGCAATTAGAGATAACTACTAAGTAAATAAAACACAGGGGTTTGCAGTTTTCACATTCAAACCAGAAAAGATACAAAGCTAACAATCTAAGCCTGGGGAGGCATGAGAACAGCTGAATGCCCTTGTGTTGTCAGCATAGAAGGTGAAAGCAATGATTAACTTTTAGCTTTGACAAGTTAAATATGCATGCCGTAATTTCCAGAATGAGCTTAGAAAGAGAAGTATGACCTTTAAACCAACATGTATTTAAATTCGATGAAATGTGCAACACCCAGGAGTAGAAAAACTGGATTATCCCACATAAAGGCAAGAATAGAAAGAAAAATATGAAATGAGTGTAATGTAAATGTAAATTATGGATATGATTGCAAATACACTAGTAATAAATAGCATTAACTATAAGTAAGGTGAATGTTCCTTTTAAAGGCAAATGTTAAGGAACTCAAAATTAAATATGTGCAATACAGATGTACTTAAAATGCTACCAACAGGACTTGAGAAAACATCTTCTCTTATCTATGTATTTAAAAAAAATTATTAGAAACATTGAACTTCCTTGTGACCATTAAGCAAAACAAAAAAGATTTCACACACATTGGCATCAAACAGCTACTGCCCAGTGACATCATAAATGAAGTACAGAAGAACTGTTGTAGGTTTGGAAAGCAAAAAGGACATGTCCAATAAGGCATAAATCAAAGAAGAATTCACAATGTAAATGAGAATGTATTTGAATGACTTGTAATGACATCATCACATACCCAACCAAGAGACTTGCAGTGTCAGCAATATGAAAGAGAAAACCACAGCAGCCCATGTGGATGTCATAAAGGACGAGAGTCTAGCAGTTAATGAATTAAAAATATTCTCTAGATAGTGGGAAATAAGAGAAAACATAGAAACAAAACCCAAAGATGTAAAAATAGAAAGCTTCTAACAAAAATACACACACACACACACACACACACACACAATGGTTCTTTCAAAAGTCCAACAAAAACGCTAAACTGCTGACAAGACTGTGAAAAATAAGGTGTCACTGACAACCAATATCAAGTCCAAGTGGTGGGATACAGTAAAATATGACATACATTAGAGTGTCTAAAAGGAAAGAACACACACGTATGCCAAGGATTTGGAAAAGGCTCAGTAGGCAAACTCCTTACGTGTTTGTTTACATAGACAGATAGCAACGATGGTTAAAGAAGAAAGCATGATGTTGGGAGAAACCCAGTTCTGGGACAGACAATGAAAGGGGATGAAGGGAAGAGAGGAAGGGAGAAATGACTTACAATGTTTTAATGAAATAAAAATATATTTTTAATCAAAACCACTTTATGTTGGGGATAAGGTCATGGCCCCTGAAAGGAGATTTGCCTAGCATGTCCATTGCTCCAAGCTCCATCCTCAACATAATCAAATGAGAAAAAGGTGACATTAGTGAAGAGATTTTAAAATATTGCCGATTTGCTGAGTGGTGGCACACTCCTTTAATCCCAGCACTCAGGAGGTAAAAGCAGGAGGATCTCTGTGAGTTCGAGACCAGCCTGGTCTACAAAGCAAGTGCCAGAACCGCCAATGCTGTTACACAGAGAAATCCTGTCTCAAAAAAAACCACAAAAAAAAAAAGAAAGAAAAAAGAGTATACTTAATTTTATTATAATATTCCAACCTCATTTTAAATAAATGTAGTAAAAACATCATGACAATATTCTATTTAAGCCACGGTGTTAAGCATTCCCCAGGATCGCTCTATATGGGCATTACGGGACAGTCACAGACTCTAGTACTTGGAACTTGCTTCCTGCTGAACTAATATTAATTTTCAGTATAAAATGTGACTTCCAGTGTTATTTACTAAGACTTTCTTCTTGATTCTGATTTATATTCTGGGAGATAACTTTGGCAAAACACTCTGCCAGGGATAAATCTTATCTCCTAGAGTTACACAATAGAAATCAGTCCATCAGAACTCATGCACCTCCTTCCCCCATCTCCCAGATCTCCCAGTAAGAAATTATCTGCCATCTTTGAACTATTACACAGTACTTTTTCCATCTCTTATTATTTATAATAGGGCTTGCAACCTGTTTCTGTAAAGTGCCAGACCTTTGAACTTTTACATAGTACTTTTCCCAACTTTTATTATGATTTATAATAAGGTTTGGCAACCTGTTTCTATAAAGTGCCAGATAGCAAATATTTTAGGCTCTCTGGGTCATGTGGTCTCTGTTGCAACTACTCAACTCTGTTGTTGGAGTGCAACAGCAGCTGTACATAACATGCAAACAAATGTATGCCTGTGCTCCAACAAAACTGTACCCATGGCCTTGACAATCCTGATTTATACTAATGCTATGAATAGTAATTAATTGTCTAATATTAGATTCTGTTCTTGTTGAAACTAAAACACATATTTTGTTAATATTTAAAATCATTCCCAACACTTTGAACACATACTTTCCAGGCACAATATGAAATAATTTAGATGAATTTATTGACTGAATTTGCACAGAAAATAAATCTTTTTGCCAGGATTTATAAAAGGAGAATGCCACAAAAGGACGTTCAACAAATAGCCAATTAAAGGATAAGATCAGGACTGAAATCCCAATGTGTTTATCTCTAGAATCTAATCCATGTTGAATACCCGCTCCTACTTTCTATTACGTACATATATTCCAAAGTAATTAAGGAGTCAATGGGACAATATCTGCTCAAATGATCTCTAAACCTGTATTGCTGACTGTAAGTGTTGGTTCATACCCTTAATCCCAGCACTTAAGAATCAGAAATAAGTGAATCTCTCTCTGTGAATCCAAGGCAAGTTCCAGGGCAGGTAGGGCATTAGAAACTCTATCTCAACAGAAAAAGAACAAAATGCACTTTAGGTTACTGGATTGGAGAGATGAATCAGCAGTGATTCTTTCTGCTCTCACAAATGACTTAAGTTTGATTCCCAGTCTTCCCAGTCCCCATGTGATATTGTGTAATCATGTATAACTACAATTCCCAGGGGTACAGAACTGAATAGAGAATTCTCAATAGAGGATTCCAAAATGGCTGAAAGACACTTTAAAAAAGTGCTCAACATTCTTAGCCATCAGAGAAATGCAAATCAAAAGAACTCTGAGATACCATCTTACTCCTGTCAGAATGTCTAAAATTAGAAACACAATGACAGCTTATGCTGGAGAGGATGTGGAGAAAGGGGAAAACTCCTACACTGCTGGTGGGAGTGCAAACTTGTACAGCCATTTTGGAGATCAGTATGGCAGTTTCTCAGGAAAATGGGAATCAGTCTACCACAGGACCAGGTAATTCTGCTCTTAGGTGTATAGCCAAATGATCCACATCCAAGCAATAAAGACATTTGTTCAAATATGTTCATAGCAGCATTATTTGTAATAGCAAGAACCTGGAAGCAACCTAGATGCCCCTCAACTGAAGAATGGATAAAGAAGATGTGGCACATTTACACAACGGAATATGACTCAGTGGAAAAAGAAAACAATGGAATCTTGAAATTTGTAGGCAAATGGATGGAACTTGAAGAAACCATGCCGAGTGAGGTAACCCAGTCACAAAAAGATGAACTTAGTATGTACTCACTCATATGTGAATTTTAGACATAGAGCAAAGGATCACCAGTCTATAATTCATACCATCAGAGAAACTACGATACAAGGAAGAAACTAAGAGATTCATGTAAGTTCCCTCACAGAAGGGGAAAGGAACAAGATCTCCTGAGCATTTTGGGAGTGGAAGGAGGAGAAAGAAGAGGATAAGGAGGAGGAGGTGGAGCAGGAGCAGAAGTCAATGAAATGATTCCTAATGATACCATGTTATTCTTTTAGACCAGAGCCTAGCATAATTGTCATCAGAGAGGCTTCATCAGAGACCCACAGGCAAACATGGGGGGCTTGAGAAAGTGGAAGAGAGGGTGAATGGGTTATAGAAGAGGTCAAGGACCACAGGAAAATGATCTGTAGAACCAGCTGTGCAAATTTCCATTATTTGCATCCAGGGTATTTTTCTTCTAAGTGCTCTTTTGACAAAATAATGATACAGTTGGACAGAACATCTGAGCTACTTATTCAATTTTTTGATTCTCCCTATAGGAGCAAATCGTCCACCATGAGCTAAAAATGTTAGCTTGTGAACTAATTTGAGATCATTCTGGGAATACCCCTGAAGTTATGAGATTGGGTGCCTGTGTGTAATTTTTAGTATGGATATGAGTAAATGCAGACCAAAATATCATACTCACAGTAGAATTGAAGAACATAGCATGCGTTGGCCTGTGGTCCTGGTTGTGCCTCTATAACCATTTTGTCTATAAAATGAAAGAGGCTGTTAGGGTAAAGAAAGAGCTGCAAGTCGGCACCCAGGATATCTCTATCACTGATTATCTGAATCCAAAGGTATGTTTTGGTTGTTCAAGGAATCATACACCTATTCATGGACAGTGTTTGGCTGCAAATTTGTCTGAAGATGTATTTGAGAAGAGTAAAATAAAGAGATAGAAAGAAGAATTGTGGAGGCTATTAAAAATCTTCATAGTACACAAGTTGATGGGATACATCTTCATTTAGGAAGCAGAATATAATCTAGAAGGAATTCGAATGTCAAATCCCCCAAGTAATCTACTGCTTGGAGGTATGCTCTTGTCCTCCCATACTTATATTCTGAGCGAGTCCCGTGATGCCAATTAACTCATCATACACAGAAAGCTTATTAATATGACATTCTGGAAAATCAATAAGAACAACAGTTCCAGTGCTCTATTGCCCAGAAGAAGATTATTGACAGTATTGAGGTACAGCTAGGGAATGAGATAACCATGGGCTCAATAAGTAACAAGTGAATAAGAAGATTGTAGAAAAAAAAAGTTCAGTTCACACACAGTCTTGGATGAATAATTACAAGAAGTTTCTAAGAAAGGAAGATTGGAAGCAAAAGGAGGAGGGAGAGAAGGAAGAAGGAAAAACAGAATGAAACCAGGGCAAGATGAAAAATATTTACATTGACTTTCAGCCTTATGATCATACATAACATTAGTGCCATTGCTTACATCTCCATTGTCCCTAGTTCACGCATATCAAAGCACAGTGTCATTTTATTTCTTAGCTCACTTTGGGATATACAACATGATGTCCTGTGCCAATTTCAAATGGCAGTATATTTTATATTATATGGAATAGATTAAAGAATAGACCAAGTATTTCTACAATGATTGAGTGTCTCTTAAACTTATGCTTTAAGGTACATGATGTCAAAGTTGAAAACAAGTAAATCATAGCTAGAGTCCCTTATGGAAGAAGGAAGTGGGCTCAGTTTGCAACCCAAACCTTCAGGAAGGAAGGCAGAGACACTGGATAGTCAGACTGCTTCCACAACCCATTATGGGCTGTTTGTAACAAGGTGGCCAAGAACATTTTATGCTTATATCACCTCCTATCTACTTAAATAAAATTGATATTTCCAAATATAACTGAAAATACTCCTAAGGAGGTGTTATTCACAAAATTCCTAGTCCATCCAGATACTGTATGCCACTTTCAGGAAGAATGGAAGTTCTTCAAACATGGTTTGTAAATGTTCCAGTAAACTGGTTTTAGACTTCGTGGCTGGAGAGAAAGAGGGGCAAAGATAAGATAAAACCCTCAGTGGTCACAAAGCACAGAAAGAGAAGCAGGCTTCATAGATCCATTCTTTACAAGCAGCTCAGAATCCCTCAGCATTGCTGGAGAAGAAGCATAAGGCTTTGGTTGGGTAGTGCATATTCAGCCCTCAGAAAACTAAGAAACTCAGTAAAATTTATTCAATTGTAAACCCAGTTAAAAATTTTCTTGGTAAATGTAACTAGGTATCCTAACTATTACAAAATATTCTGTATATTCAGTTTCATATCACCCTCCAATGCCTTTGCCTTCTGCTTGTGGGGCCCTATTGGTAATTCCCAAAGCTCAATGGAATGGAAACATCTGAGAATTTGAACACATTCAGCTTACTATTATCGTTATTTTACAGAACTTTATAGCTATGTTCTAAGAAAAGATTTCAAAACAAATTCATATGCATACAAAGAGCCCAATGATTCTGTTAAAACAGCCATATATCATATATAATCTACCAAATACCATTCTTTCCTTGAAGAAATTTTTTGTTTTTCAAGACAGGGTTTCTCTGTAGCTTTAGAGTCTGTCCTGGAACTCACTCTGTAGACCAGGGTGGCCTTGAACTCACAGAGATACACCTGCTTCTGCCTCCAGAGTGCTGGAGTTAAAGGTGTGTGCTACCACGGCTGGATTGTTTTGTTTTTGTGTAGTATTTTAGTGATTATTTTGGAATTTCACATCATGTACCCTGATATTCATTTCCTAGTCTTCCTTGATCCACCCCGCACCCTTGCTATCCCCATCCAGAAGGAGGAAAAAAAAAAGAATAACAGAAAAAACGACAAAATACAAGTCCATTTTGTGTTGCTCACTGGAACATGGTCAAACTCCCAGTGGCAGCAGAACTTGGGAGACAGAGGCAGGAGGATATCTGTCAGTCTGAAGCTAGTTTGGTTTACAGAGATAGTTCAAGTGTAGCTAAGGCCACAACACACACACACACACACACACACACACACACACACACACACACCTCAAAAAAATGACCCAAAAACAACAAAAAAGAAAAGAAAAAGGAAGGAAAGAAAGAAAGAAAGATGAAAGAAAGAAAAAGAAAAACATAGTCCTTCCCTAGTCACCCACATCTCCTCCTCCAGCCATCAATTGTGGAGAGCTGTACTTCAGCATCCTTACCACAATTTTTAAGAGTTCTCTTCCATGATATTTTGTCTACATAGTTACTTTTGAGGAATGGCGTGGTAGTAGGGTTAGGGGTTGTTACAGAAGCCTTCTATCTCCCCCTTTCTCAACTGTGAGTCTGCAGTCATCTATGCCACTGTAAAAGTAGCTTCCTTGCCTTTTACAGACTTCCACGTGATCCCTGGCATCAGCATGAGGCACAGATCTCAGCATGGTCTCTGGTGGCACTACAGACCATGGACATCAACATGGCCCTCTGCCACAACACCAGTCAGAGACACCATCATAGCCCTCAGCAGCAGCACAAGACAACATGGCCTCTAGAGAAGCATGGGCCATGGACACTGATATGGTTTCCAGCACTAGCTGGACCCATGGACCTCAGCATAAATGACAAAAAGTTAAATGGCCTTCGGTAGTAACATGGCCCACAGACATCCACATGGCTTCAGGAAACAGTACAGACGACAGACATCCACCTGGCCTTCAGTGGTAACATAGGCCACTGACATCAACGTGACCTCCAGCTTCTGCAGGACCACACACCCCAACATGGCCTACTGGCTTTTAACAAAGAATCAAAATCGTGTGTGAGACCAATGGTCAATGAGCGGCAGTGTAGGTTTCCTAACACAGGTAATGGGAATCTACTGTTTAACAAACAACAGTACTCATGAAAAACTGCATTTTTTTTTTTGGACAGGGTTTCTCTGTTGCTTTGGAAACTATCCTGGGACGAGCTGTTATAGACCAGGCTGGCCTGGAACTCACAGAGATCTGCCTTCCTCTGTCTCCTGAGTGCTGGGATTAAAGGCATGTGTCACACATACCCCACCCCTGGCAAGAACTGCATTTTATTAAGTGTAGAACAAATAAGCCCTTGGTAATACTTTAATTAAGAAATTCCAAGTAATAATCTTATTCAGCTGTATAGCCTACAAACCACAACCATGACCAGCAGGGCAAAATATAACCAAGGATGTAATAGTGACACTTCTACCTTGGTATCTAATTGGACTTAAGATCCACTTAATTGAAGGGAATAAATGCTGGGTACCATAACCAACTGTAGTCACAATAATAGACCAATGACCATGTGTGGCTCTTGGTCTATGATACTCTAGCCTCTATTCTAATATATTTTGATACAACAAGTCAGTATTATTATACTGACTTTCAGTGTTAATAACACTGAAACACTTATAATGTTATAACATTATAACACTTTCAGTGTTAAAATGATTGCTATGAGTTGGAATATATTATTGTCCGAGATGACTTGATTTGCTAACTTCAAAATGCATCAGAGGAAAGAACTTTGAAAAGAATTTTCCAATCTTACCATGCTAATGCTACTTATATCCTTATGCAGTTTAATGTCACACTTTACATGTTTCATTGGTGTATAAAAGACCACCAAGTGGAAAAAATCCATTAAATGATTCAAAGTGGAAAACTCAACCATTATAGTTTATCTCCAGAAAGATAATACTAAACCTTATCTATTTACATTTAGCCAGGGACATATAGTTTTATTGCTTACAGAATAAAAACATAGAGTCAAACTAATGATGAAGCTGTTTAAGTTTCCCTTTGGATGGGTTTATAGTCAGCCAGTGTGGAGTTCACAGCAATAGGACATAACAACCCACAGGAGAGGAGCAGTGATGCAGAGGAGAGTGACGGGCTTCTCTATAAATAAGCCATCCAATTGTAATAGGAAGATGGGGTCTCGCAGGTGACACTGCAAGTGGATAGTGTACATGGATGTTTTCTGATGACGTAATCCTTGGAAGAGTTATCCTTTTGACAAGTTTTCAGGTAAACCTGGTTTCCTGTTCTTCGGGTGTACAGCCAAACAAATGCAACTTTATCCATGATTTTTTTTTCTTCCTGGGGTGACAAAATATCAAACAAAAGCAACTTAAGGAAAAAGACATTCATTGTGGCTCACATTTTCAGAGGACTAGTCCATCATGTTGGGGAAGGCTTGGAGGCTCAACCAGCTATGTCTGTAGGATTCATCAGTGTCATGTTAGCAAGAGTCAAACCTGAAGGCAAGAGTTAAACCCGAACTAGACATGTGTGTAACCTTTAGAGGCCTACCTCTAGTGATGTCCACAAGCCAGGTCTTCCAAACACTCCACAGTCTTCAAAATAACACTGGGAAAGAGATTTCAGAGCAAGTAGGGACACTCGATGTCCATATATCCACGAATATCACACATTTGCTAAATTTCTATACAATCAAATCTTATGTAGTTCAGTTTCCATGTTTCTATGACCCTTATGTCATAGCACTGATTTGATTGTGATTTATTCTCACTTTGAATGAGAATTTCCCATATTTAACAATAAACTTGAATAGGTATATCACAGGTTTTCGTTATGAATTTTTTCTATCTAAAACGCTTTAGACGGGAATTAATTTTTCAAATTTTGCCATCTCTATCCCAATATAGATTGGACTACTGTGAAACTGAAATTCTTTTGAAATGTGCATTTCTAATACTTTGCTAACAACTGGGTCAATCCATATTTAGGAATATGAGAGGCAATCTTTGGCATGACTGTTATGTCTATTTGGAAAATTCACAATATCCAAGGAAGTATTCAGCTCTTATTTTACTGCGTACTTGCCTTTCAATCCTAGATTTGTTAACTGCATGAGCAAAGTCTTTGGTGGACTTTTAGCTTCATCCCTAGTGGTCTTTATACTATTTCTATGTGACACAGAATTGACATAGTTTTGGATTTGCTTGGAGAAATTATATCATTGGTAAACTACTCAGTCAACTACTTTAATTAAAGTAGGCACATCCTCATCCGATGTCCTGTCTCTGTACATCTTTACTTGGACCTTCATGGCTAAGGACTTGACTATCCTGTAGACTTCTAGCTCAGGTATTTCCTGCAATCCAGCTTGTGTTCCCTCATGCATGTCTTTCAGACCGAACTCCATCCATGACTGAGTTTCCTATTAACTTTTCTTCTTGCTGCTACAACAAATTATCCATGACTTAAATGCCTTAGACCAATTTGAGTTTATCCACTTGCTGTTCTAAAAGCTGGAAGTCTAAGATCACTTCCACTGAAGCCAAATCCAGGTGTCAGCAGAGCTAGTTCCTCCCGCATAAGTTCTGGTTGGAAAACCCCATATTGGTGACTTTTCTAACTTCTCATGCCTCCAGTGTCCTTTGGCTCAGAGTCCGTACTTCTATCTTCAGAACACCTCCTTATCCTCTTTAGCCTCTCTCTTACAAGGACATGTCTAATGACAGTTGTAACACACTACAACAGTCAGAATAGTCTCCTTACCTCAAGATTCTTAATCTCACTTGTCAAGTCCTTTTTTTTAAATGCAAGGGTAACCTTTAGGGTTACATAGACTAGCACCTGGGTTTGTAAGAATGTATGTTGCCTCCATGAATATTCACTCTACCCCTGAAGGATTTATGTACCTCATAGTACAAAATAGCTTCACTTCCATTTGAACTTACATAAAAATCCCAGTCCATTTCAACTTTTCTTCAACTGTGCACTAGAGCTGAGTATACATTGATGCTTCAAGATAGCGTCCTTTGTTTACAGCTCTAGCTGCCACAAAAACGAACAAACAAACAAAAAGAACCACCTCATTTTTCTAGTTAATTTTCTCTCCAAATTTTCACAACTATTCCATACACCCCTTCTGTCTCCTTCATCTGCTTATCCTACCATTGCATCTTCTCATACTCTGTCCCCCAGCCATTTTCCTGGGGGTTGTGACTAACTTCCTCTGGAGTCCAAGCTACTATGAAGCTTTTAACTGACTTTCCTGTCTCTAAATGTCATAATGATGCCAGTCAGGGTACGGTTGAATTGGGACAGACAACTGTGATGAAATCCTGAACTGAAATACTAGCAATAAGACAAAAATGAGGGGGGATGGACAGATGGATCAGTGGTTAAGAGAACTTGCTGCTCTTTCAGAAGGCCAGAGTTCAATTCCGAGCACCCACATGACAGCTCACAGCTATCTGCAACTTAAGTTCCAATGGACCTAACTCTCACACTCAGACATATATGCAGTCAAATACAAATGCACATAAATTATTTGGAAAAAAAATAAGACAAAAATGAGAAGACATATTTCAATGTTCTAAGAGTGTATCTGAAGTAATCTCATCACACATACTTGAAAAAGTGAGATGATAGTTATGAAAATTAACTATATGATACTATCATAATGCATATCAAAACATTTTGTTTCATACATTGAATATGTATGTATATTAATGCTGCCAGGAATAGTTCAGAAGGTCTAAAAATTTAAAAATGATAATTAGGAGGGAAGAGTGATAGCAAACTGCATGTGTGTAGGAGAAAAGAACTGGATTTCCAGTTTGAAAATCCAGATGTGCAACATGCTCTAAACGAGGAGCAGGAATATTATGTAGGATAAAGCACAGGGGAGGTGACAAACACATTTGTGGGGAGTTTGGAGATCCAGTAGCACATTCAAGAGATAACATCTGTAAGTATTGGTTTCTGTGATGAATCAAACCAGCTCACCATGACTGCAATGAAAATACATGAACACCCGAGAGTAGACTTGGGGCTGTCTGCATGGATACAGGCTCTTGTGCAACATTTTACTCTATTACCAGGTTTTGTTAGAGGTATCATACTTGTTTCTGAGATTTCATGTCATGCTTGGAGCCGAGAGACCAGACCAGGAAAATTAAGGCATCTCGCACTCAAGTCCAGGATGAAGCAAGATCTGAGGAAATGATGAGATGCATGCAAATGGAATCCAAGTCTTCAAAGAAATCAGGATATTTCTGATCCTTTAACTACTCAGATTGGGTGTCATCTTCATTTTCCTAATGAAACTGCTCCTTAATCTTTTTTTAAAAAAGCAATAAGCACTTGGTTCTGTTGTTCTAGAGTTCAAAATAGAGATTGGAGATAGAGAAGTCGATACACAGCTGCTCATCTTCAGAATGCAGGTAAAGTCATTAGCTTAAATGAGCTTGACCGAGGACACGTGTAAAATGGAAAAGGCAACTGGAAATATTAAGGAACTATCGAATACATAAACTTGACTAGAAGGCCTCCAGGAATCAAAATGATACCATGGAAGAAAAATGCCATGGAAGGAAGTTAAAAATATCCAGTTTCACAGGCCCACTTCCTATCTCCAAGAGACAGGGTAGTTCAGAATTCATCGGCCTTCATGGTATGGAGCAGTCAGAAACTCAATATGAGGGATTAAAGATGGTCTATAGATGGTGAGGAAGCATGTAAAGTCATAAGAAAACTTTAACAAAGCTTCAAGATGAAAATAAAGAAAGAGATGAAAGATTAAGGAAAGTCTGACCATTTAAAATGCCTTCTTTTTCTTCTTAAGATAGGAGAAATTACATTTGTGTAGGTAACATAAGGGGCTTCAAAGTCAGGAAAATGTTTGCTTGTTTTTATTATTTAGAAAGGAATTAATGGGTAAGAGAGGTAGAAAAAAGAGGATCTCTAATATGAACAAAATTCTTTGAACATGAATGCAGACACTTGTTTCTACAAAAGATGGAGAGATGATGTTTTCATATTAGCTTGAATCTCAAACAATAGATGAAATCCTGCCTGACAACCGTGATTGAGTCTATGAAATCAAGGTAATGTCATTAAATCCTGAAAAACAATGTGAAAATTTGGGGTAACTATTCTTAGGAATGGTTTCAGGCATGGGGTCTCTGAGTGGAACTGGAACATTGGACTCCAAAAATAGCAAATTGCAGCATTCCACAAGGAAATCCACAGTTGTAATATTTTACTATAATTTTTGTGTAATGTATAATGGTTTTCTGGAAATGTGGTAGTGGCAAAGTTCAGATGGAGAAAAGTATCTTCGGTACAGAACTCTCCCTACTGTTTGTCACTTACTGTAATGAAATTAAGAAAATCTAGGGAATTTCCTTCATATATTGGAATCTCCCAATTATGTATTTTTAAATAGGGAATGTCCCTTACCACATACTTCACGAATTGTTATAAATTAAAGATTAAAATCAAAGTACCTTGTTTAGAGAACACATTTTCTTCTGAGCAATGCTGGAAAGTGGCCAAGTCCAAACCCCAGATAGAGATATTATTTTTAAATGAAAAACACATAAACTTTAATCTCTAACATATTGTGGGTACAACTCAACTGTGACACTAAGTCCATAGGGCATGATAAAAATAATCTCACCTTCCTTGCATGAATTTATTCATCTATAGCACAGGAGTCAGAAAAAATGCACCTAGATCAGTTCGCATAGGTGATAGAAAGATGAGAGAGTATAGACAAAGTTTCAACCAACAGCACCCATTAATTGGAACTATTTTGTGCTTTGTCAGGGAGAATGACTTGAAGAGCCAAAAGATGAAACATCCAATACCTGAGGTTACCACCTAGAAAAGGAAGCTATACAAGTTAAAGATAGACATCACTCAAGCCCCACTTTCAGCCTAGGGCCAAACTAGCTTGCTGTCTGTTGTTGAAGATGAAAGAAGAGCACTCTGAAATCCTGATGTGAATGGCAACTGTGGGTGTGACAGCCCAAAAGCCTTACTCTGCTAAGCTGCAGGATGCATAACATCACCAGTTCACTGGGATAATGCATAGTTTTCATTCCCACAGCCAATTTCACTCAAACATCACTACATTCTCTCCTCTGCATTGGTGACATTAAAAACAAGCAAAGTGAAAGCCACCGTTTTCAAGTTATGTCTCTGTTGCCCAATATACTTCAATCATTGCTAGTTCTGAGAAAACCCGCATTCTCCCCGAGTGCATAGAAAGCTTTGTCTTCCATTAGTGTCCTTGAAAAGCCCTGATGTCTACAACTCAGCAAGCAATGTCTCCATGGGAGGACTCTGCTATGTTTTTCCTAAGGGAACCAAAGCATAGCCTTGAGACCACCCTCCCAAGTGGAAGATGGAAAACATCAGGAACGGTGCGGCATCGAGCACATCTCCACAGTGGAGCTGCGAGAAGTTATTTAGCACAGGTGTTTAATTATGATGCATTAGGGAAATGGGTGACGCTCAATGGCCCTCAAACACAAGCCTCCACCTGGGAAGTGGCCGACCATTGGTTTGTGCAGGGCTCATATTGGGAAAAATGATCCCGTTCCAGCTCTGCTCAAGAGCCATTCTTGTCTTGGTGTAGCCAAGTTCACTGCCAGGAAACCACAGGTTTTCTCCACATGAGCGGGTCCATTATGCAAGTTTATAATCTGCATCTGGGTTGTCTCCCCTGGAATTAGATACTTTTGAAAGCAAGGGCACAGCAGAATAATTCAAGAGGTCCTGCAGGGAAAAATCTCTCCAGGTACCTTCCATGACTAAATCTGTGAAAAGCAAGGCAAACAAAAATGCTGGTCAAATGACCAAGGAAGATCACGGTAATTCATTCTGAAATAATAGTCTGTCCTCTACTGTTAACTTGGTCATTAGGGATGATATTTATTGAGCTGAATCTAGCTCAAGAACTTTTTAAATATTATCACAAATGAAATTTTATTGGAAAGATACTATTGCAAAAACTAGCATTGATTCTGGAGATAAGCGTCAATGTTTATCTTTTGTGTGGCTTTCTCAGACTCTTTGCATAAAATTCTGGAGCCAAGACTGTGTGAGTGAACAGTGGAGTGGGCACAATTTGTTTTCTAAATTCCAAAGCCTACCATCTACCCATTCTACCTCAGCATATTTTATTTAATTTTCATTTATTTTGTATTTTATGTGCCTTGGTGTTTTGGCCGCATGTATGTCTGTGTGAAGGTGTCGGGTAAACCTAGAACTGTCGGGTAAACCTAGACAGTTATGAGTCACAATGTGGGTGTTAGGAATTGAACCCAGGTCATCTGGAAGAAAAATCAGTGCTCTTAACTGGTGAGCAAGCCAACTCTCCAGCCCACATATATGTCTTTTAGTAATAAATATTTGTATTTTATTACATTTGTGCCTGTGTGTGCATGCTTGCTTGTTTCTATGCATAGACCGAAGAACTCTGAGGAGCTGGTTTCATCCAAATAACATATAGACCTTGGGGATAGAATTTAGGGCTAGTTCAATAAAGATAATGCAGAAGATACAGGATGCAGAATACCCATCCAATAAATTCCACAGAATAGTTGTGTATGTGTTAATCCATTTGAAGTGAGGAACTGTTAGACACAATTTCAGAATCTAGCATTTACATTCAAGACAAGGCAGTACAGTATCTGACCCTATACCATGCCTGATAATGGTTTTATAGGTAGCAGACACACAGGAGAAATGCCAGAATTCAGGAGTCCTCTGGGCAAAAGCTACTGCTGACACCATGGTAACTGTCAATTTCCTCTTTTAAGAGGCAGAATTTTTGTTTTTGGAAGTTCCGAAAACAATATGGGGGAGAGTTAATCTTTTGCAAATAAAATGTTTAATTTCTTTGTAATCTATTGGTCAAGATGACCCAGTTCCAAAATTTTCAAAGTACGTAAATTAGAAATATATGTCAATTAGTTTGTTTTATTCCTCCCCTGAAAATAGATCAGAGGAGATTCATCAGCACACGCCATTTCAGATAATTGCTCAGAATGCCTGATGTTGACTTGAATATTTAGTATCTATGGATTTTATTATACATTAATTATACTTCAGTTTTTAAAATTCTACAAACATTCAGAATGGCTACATGCTAGTAGTTTTTAAAGCTCAACGTTATTACATGTGATGAATGCTGTTCACAATGAACATGTGGGGTATGAATGCTTTTTAATGGGAGAACCTAGCTATCCCTATCTTTGGGGATTCAGAGAATGTGAAGTTCAGTACTGGGGTCAGTGACATGCTACAACATTTGAATTCTCCCCGTTGATGCTGCACCAGTTTTCCCTCACCTCAAATTCTTCGCTGTGACTGACAGTTTCATCCATTCCTTCCTGGGGCTACTATTGAAATTCCTTTGTACTTGTAGAAGCAAGTTTGCTGGTTCAAGAATTTTGTTTTAGCTCTGCCTTGAAGACTCGTCAGCAGCAAATGAGGATAAGGAATCCTAATTTATGTCTCAAAGGCCTTGATGGGAGTGAGAAGCATTTTTATTTACATTCTTCACCACAAAGTGTGTCAAGTCAAGATGATGAACCGCAGCACACTACTGTAACAATTATTAGAAAATTCCAGAGGGAACTGTGAAATATGAGAAACAAGGGCAGATGGAGATAATGCCAACTAACCTAGTAAGGCTCCTATACTATGTGCTGAAGCTGGGGACTGTGTGGAGCAGACTGAACACTTGACTTTCTGTTGTTGACAGTTTGGTACATATTATGTATGTGTGTGCATTGCATTATATAAAATAATGCAAATATTCCAAATATTTCTATAGCTATATAATTGAGCCCAAATATCACAATATGATTAATACAAAGAGTGACTTAATCTTTTGTTTTGTTGACATCAGTACTGTGCATAGAAAAAAAGTAAGGATTACACAGTGAATGCCTAAACTATTATACAGAATCTGTAATTAATACTTTACTATATTTACTGTATCACATATTTGCTCATTGTCTGGCTGCGTTATATTTTATTTACTGAATCACTCAAAAGTAGACTATAGACTTTTAAATCTGAGGGATCTTTATTTCCACTTATCTAGATGCTGTTTTATTCACTAAATGCTAATACTGGTGAATTTTGCTTCTATTCCAAGGATGTATTTTTCAAGTATTTGGTCTGCTTGAATGAAGGTGTTTCATTTATTAGATAATGTCACTGTCAGGACCTTTGACCAGATGTGGATTAGATAGTTTTTTTTGTTGTTGTTGTTGCTTTTTGTTTTTTGTTTCTTGGGGGTTTTTTTTGTTTGTTTGTTTTGTTTTTTATCAACTTGACAGGAGCTAAAGTCTTCTGAGAGAGAGAACCTCAATTGAGAAAATTGTTCCATAATGTCAAGCTGTAGGCAAGCCTGTAGGACATTGTCTTAACTAGTGATTGATATGGTAAGGACCAGTCTATTATGAAGGGGGTCATTCTTATGCTGGAGGTCTTGGATTCTATAAGCAAGCAGGCTGAGCAAGCCATGAGGAGCAAGCCAGTAAGCAGCACCCCTCCATGGCCTCTGTGTCAGCTCCTACTTCCAAATTCCTGCCCTGATTGAGTTTCTTCTTTTGGTGATAAACAGTGGTATAGAAATGTGCTCCATAAGCCCTCATCTAGTACCTGTTGGAAATAGAAGCAAACACCCATAAATGAACACTCAGTCAAACTAGAATCCAGATGCAGAGAGAGAGGGGACAAGACCAAGTTGCAGAAACATATGAAGATGGCTGACCTGAACAAGGAGGAACTAATGGGCCCCTCAGATGGACAGCTGGGAATCCAGCATGAGACTGACTCAGAATCCCTAAATATGGGGCTCAGCTGGAAGAACTGAGCAGTCTGGGGGACCTCGGACGGTGGAAACAGGATCTATTCCTGGTGCACAAAAGGACCTTGAGGACACACACCCCATGGAGGGATGCCCCCTTAACCTAGAGACAGAAGCGAAGTCCTAGTCCCTACTTCAAATGACTTGACAGATTTACATGATCCAACCTGGATAGCATAGCCCTACAAGTGGAATGGGGGTGGGGGGATGGGAGGGTAGGGTGGCCAGGGTGCATATCACAGGGTAAAGAGGCTAAGAGGAAGGGAGGGTGGAAAGAAGGGAGGGAGGGAGGGAGGGAGGGAGAGAGAGAGGGAGGAAGGCAGGGAGGGAGAAGAGACTAAGATCAACATGTAACATTTTTAAATTATATTAATAAAAAAACACAAAAAAAGAAAGAAATGTGGTTCATAGTGTTTCATTACAGCAATAGAAACTCTGAGACAATGGGGATAGACAGGAATAGGAATTAGTTTCCATGTCCATTATGCACAGCAAAGCAAGTATAAGTTAATCACATTGAGGTGAACTCAGTTGTTTTCATGTTTCTAGTTTTACTTCAGCCCTCTCCCCTCGGGGTGAAATTAAGTCTCCATCAGTTTCTCCCCTGTGGCGGAATCACCAGCATCACCCTGTGCACTCTCCCTGTGTGATCCTTGGATAGATCCCCCTTCTATGTTAAGACTGGCTGAGAAGTAACTAGGAAGATGCTTTAGACCCGGGGGGGGGGGGGGCTCTGCACTTAAAGAAAATTTTGTCCTGACCGCTCACCCTACACATAGGGCTCTCACACCTCAGCTAATACCCATGCTTCCTTTTCAAAATCTCAAGCATATCTCTTCCAGCCCAGAGGGTTTGGGGTTCACATCCAATGCCAGGTAAAACAGGCTAGCAAAGCATTCTTCCAAATGCATTGTTTAATCAAGGATCTGGACCTTGAGTGATTGGAAGTGGAGCATTATCTCATTCTGTTTCTCTTTGCACTTCAGCTGTGACCTTCTTTTCCCTCCAGGCCAAAGTTTAGTTTAAACAGAAGAAAGGTAGCAGGATTTCAGACTTTCAAATAAGCAAAATAAAGTAAAACTTCATGTTCCACAGTCTACTCTCGCCATTTTCACTCAATGTGTCAGACTGTTTCAACAATAGGGATTCTCAACTAAGAGTGGGTTTGCCCCTTAAGAAGACATCCAACTGTAAACATTCATTTTCTCACAACTCCAACTTGTGGATGTTGCAACTTGATTAAATGCTGATCAGCCTAGGATGCACAAAACAATCCTGACCTCAAATTGTGTTCCATCAAAAACAACAGCAAGTTTAAATTGTGAAGGTTTAAATTGGAAACCCTGGTCTAAACTGGTGCTTCTAAAACAGTGCTTTAGAAGTCTGGGACTCTTTGAAGAGTCATTTCAAAAGCTGTGGAGATGACTCTTCAAATGGGAAAAGCAGACACTGTATTTAAGGCAGAGCACAAAGATTCTTCTGGGGAGGACACAGGGAATGGATATGCAATTATGTTTTAAAATTCAGTAGACGATCTTTTGTGCATTTTCTCCCACACATTTCCACAGAACACAATCTTTTTAAACATGGCAAAATTAATATTCTGTTTTGCCAGTCGATGACAATTTAAAGACTTTAATTTGGACTACTCTATAGAATTATTTCACAAAAGAAACAATCCTTCCCAGTAAAAACACAGGAAAAAAATCATGATTTCAGGGAAAAAAAATATTTAACTATTTTAGTCACTGTTCTCCTTTTGATGTCCTCCTTACTTTTCCTCATTTTTGTGCAAACCAGTAAAAACATGGTGAAAAGATGGGCAGTGGTGGCTCACTCCTTTAATCCCGGCCCTCTCGAGGCAGAGGCAGGCAGACGTCTGTGCGTTCAAGGCTAGCCTGGTCTACAGAATGAATACCAGGACAGCCTCCAAAACTCCAATGTTACACACACACACACACACACACACACACACACACACACACACACACACAAACTGTCTTGAAGAACAAAACAAACAAACACAAACAAGAACAACAAAAACAGAACATAGTTACAGGCTACCAATACTAGCAGACTGAAGTGAATCAGTACTACAGAGCTCTTCACCTCCAAGCACTCAAGGAAACCTTGTCCCACCTCTCTGGTGGCATTGGTTTTTTTTTTTCTTTCTTTCTTTCTTCCTTCTTTCTTTCTTTCTTTCTTTCTTTCTTTCTTTCTTTCTTTCTTTCTTTCTCCCTTCCTTTCTTCCTTCCTTCCTTCCTTTATTTCTTTCTTCTTTTTTTTCTCATAGTACTTTCTTCTTTGTCCAATGACCCTTCAAAGATTCCCAACCAAAACAGCAACACAGAAGCAGCCAATATTGGCTAAGACTTCTTTAGCAAACCAGGGCAATTAGTCTTGATTGTGCAGCCTTGTTCAATTACACATTAATTTCACACCCAGATTCTATTACAGGATAACAGAGTCCTCCGAAATCAAAGTAATCACTTCAATCAGAATAATTAGCTGCTGTGTTTCTGGGGGAGGAGGAGTATTTAAAACTGCATCTAAGTGTTAATAACTATAAAGAGGAGAAGTCACTCTCCCGTGCCTATGCATAAAGCTACTCTCCTGACTCCTGACTCCCTGACCAGAGTTATTGCTCTACCACAAGAGTTGGCTGCCTAGTGGGCTCTGCTATTGCTGTCACCGCAGATGCTGCAGCCAACAACAGTTTCCACATCTACCCTAAGGAGCACTAACTGTCACCACCAGTGAACTTTCCATAGAAAGCCACTGGGAAGTTCAGAGAAAGACTTTCAATAGGTCTTGGCTATTGAAAGTAAGTACAGAGATTGGACAGGAACTTCTAATAGTAATTCATGAGTTGCCAAAAGATAGACAAGGAACCTGAATCAGTAAATGGCTAGGAATCTTCATCTGGAATGGCACAGTGATTTAAATTGTCTGAATTACTGAAACTAGCAGTTCTCCCTTCCACCTGCAAATAATGACCCAAAGGTAGGAGAAATCATAATAATCCAGTAACAGAAAAACTGACATAATACTGAAATGAGCAAAACATTCCCTTATCATATCATCACTTATTTTTCAACTTACAAGTATTTACATTTTTAATAGTATTCACTTTGTATTTTTCTTGTTAAGCTACTGTATATTAAGTGCTATCTCACAGTGAAGGTCCTTTATGTCTGTCCTGTCCCTTTCAACACTTGTGAAAGTTATCATCTTTTCTACATTTCTAAGTAGGAAATAGAATCTACCACTTCGCATAATTCCAGACAATGTACTTTTCTCTCACTTATCTATTTTTTTCTCTCCCCTGCAGTCTTTTATTTCACTACTAAATACTGATGCTTTTTGCCTTAAGGTAAATCAACAAACTAAATTTTCTCCAATCTATATCTGAACATCTCTATCTCTGAACCTCATTACAAACCCAAGTGATATGCACAAGTATATTCTACTGCAAATCAATGTTGGGATTTCTAGCCAACCCTTAATGGGAACTATGGCCATGTGCTTCTATAAACTACAGCAGGAAGCATAATTCCTAGTGAGGACATAGTTCCAGAAAGACTCACATGAGAGAACAAATCAAAATGGTGGGGAGGAAAGGAAATTAAAACTGGAAGTTACATCTATCCCCAAATGTGGGGAAAAAACACATCAAAATATCACAAAGCACATTTGATAACAACTCATTATACCATATCCATAACCTCATAACTCGATAATGGAAATTAAAGAAGCTAGTTAAAATGCCTGAGAAATAATTTAGAGTTTGACTTTTCAAGAAGATCAGTGACCATATAGAGAAGGCAAAGGAGAGAAGCAAATCAGGACCTAGATAAGAAAGTTTCAAAATGAACAAAAATAGTGACTTGATGAATAAAATTAGAATTCCAGCAAGAATTTTGAAACAATAAAAAGAAAAAAAACCAGAAATTATAGACATGAAATAAAGAACTAAAAACAAAGCAAACAAATAAGAGCACCAAAACATATCCTCAACAGTCAAGACTAAGGAGACAGAGCAAAGTTAAGACAGAAATATATTCAAACACATCCGAAGAAAACAGCATACATGAACAAAACTTCCCAGAAGTCTTGGATACATTCAAGATATCAAGTCTAACACTCTGTGAGATCAGAAAGACCAGAGGGTGTTAGTTATGAGGTCTGGGCAGTCTATGGGGTATCTGGTAGTGGATCAGTATTTATCCCTAGTATAGGAATGAACTTTGGAAGCCCATTCCACATAGAGGGATACAGCCTAGACACATGGGGGAGAGGCTAGGCCCTGCTCCAAATGATATGACAGACTTTGAAGGTCCCCCATGGAAGGCCTTGCCCTCCCTGGAGAGCAGAAAGGGGATGGGATATGAGTTGGGGGGCCAGGGAGGAGGGGAAGGTGAGGGAACTTGAATTGACAAATAAAACAAGCTTGTTTCCAATTTAAATTTAAAAGGGGGGAGAACAGACATAAAGACAAGTGGTAAAAAAAAAAAAAAAGAAGGGGGGTGGATAAAGACCAGAGATAATGTCAAGTGGTATACCCAGTTTATTTAGAAATTATACAAGGAAATTATCCAAACCTAAAGAAAGAAACCACCATCCAAGCATAGGAGCCAAACTCTAAATAGACATAACCAGAGAGCAAGTTCTCCATGAAATATCATAATTATTGAGACATTGTGCTGATTAGTATTTTGTCAAGTTAACATAGGATAGAGTTGTTGGGGTAAGGGAATCTCAATTGAAAAAATAACCCCCAACACGTGGAGTGGGTCATTCTCGACGTGTGTGTGTGTGTGTGTGTGTGTGTGTGTGTGTGTGTGTGCGCGTGTGCGTGCACGCGTGCATGTGTGTAAAATCAGGCTGAGAAACCCATGGTATTAATCCAGTAAGCAATGTTTCTCCATAGTGTTTGCTTCAGTTCCTGCCTCTAGGATCCTGCCTTGAGATTCTGCTCTGACTTCTCTGCATAGTGAACTGCAACTGTAAGCAGAAATAAACAATTTCCTTCCCAAGCTGCTTTCAGTTATGGTGATTTATCACAGCAATTGAAACCCAAAGTAAAGCAAACATCAAAGTGATGCACAAAGAAAACAATTATAATAGCTATGATGGGAAAATATCTACTTAAACACAAAGGCAAGAAAAACACGGGCTAATATATTTCAAACCCTGAAAGTAACTGTGAGTTATGCCCAAGGCAATTCTAAAAGGAACATTTTGTAGGTATAAGGACTCACATTAAAAAAATCAGAAAGAATGCAGATAAATAGCTAATGATATACTTCAAGACAGAAGAAGAGGAAGACGGGGGAGAAGGTGAATGCAGCAGACAACATGGCAAGCAAATAAATAAATAAATAAATAAATAAATAAATAAATAAATAAATAAATAAATAGATTAACAAGATTGACCAATCTCTAGCTAACCTAACAAAAAGAAGAGAGAAAATAATAAAATTAGAGATAAAAGGGGAGTTGCTACAACAGACTCCAATCCAGGGGATCATTAGGGAATGCTTTGAAAAAATTCCAAGAACCCTGAAAAATAAAAGAAATGGATACATTTCTAAACTCATATTAGCTACAAAAATCAAATCCAGATGATACAAGCAATTTAAACAGACACATAACAAAGAATGTTATTGAAGCACTAATTAAAAGTCTCCCCCCAAAGAGAAGCCTAAGATTAGATGGATTCACAGCTGAATCTCCTGAACCTTTAGAGATAGATGATCAGTACTTCTCAAACTCCTCCACAAATCAGGAAGGGTCTAAGAATACAACAGAATTAATTCTATGAAGGCAGTGTGACCTCATACCAGAGCTGGATAAAACATTAGAAAAAAGGAAACTGCAGAACAATTTTTATATTAGGTGTAAAAATTCATAACAAATGCTTGCAAATTGAATTCAGGAACATACTGGAAATATCACAAATTATGACTAAGTTGGCTTCCTTCCAAGCATGTAAGGTTGATCAGAATAGACACATTAAGTAATATAACACACCATATAAATGAACATAAGGGCAACTCTTTGAGAAGCCAACACACATGATTTCAGGTTTGTCTTTCATTCACTAAACACCACTCTTTCTCATATTTTTCATTTTATTTTTTAAATAGATTTTTTTATACAATATATTCTGATCACGGTTTTCTCTCCTCCAATATTCCCAAATCCCCTTCACTTCTCACCCACCTAATTCCACACTCTTTCTTTTTCTCTCACTCATTAGAATATAAACAGGCATCTAAAAGTTCACTAATAACATAAGCTTAAGTAAAAACAGACAAACTAGAATATGACAAAGCAAAAAAAAAAAAAAAAGCCAAAGAAAAAACATAAGAAATACATATAAGGAGATTCAGAGACACACAATTGCACACACAGAAATCCCATAAAAATAAAAAACTGGAAATGACACTGTATATTCAAAGGATTTGTAAGGTTAAAAAAAAAAGCCTGACAAAACACTATGCAACAAAAGAGCCTCCAAAAAGGCCATTGAGTTTGTTTTGTGTTGGTTGTCTGCTACTGGGCATGGTGCCTGCTCTTAAGGCCACTCTTTCTTTCAACCTTCATGCTTTAGATGATACATAGATAGATAGATAGATAGATAGATAGATAGATAGATAGATAGATAGATAGATAGATAGATAGGTAGGTAGGTAGGTAGGTAGGTAGGTAGGTAGGTAGGTTGGTAGGTAGGTAGGTAGGTAGGTAGGCAGGCAGACAGACAGACAGACAGACAGACAGACAGACAGACAGACAGACAGACAGACAGAAGGAAAGGAAGAAAGAAAGAAGATTGATAGGGTAGGGAGAAATCACAAGATCATTTTGTTTTGCGTACCACCCATCCATTCCTCAGAGAGAGTGAAGTCTCCCATGGGAAATCATCAAAGTCTGCCACACCATTTGGGACAGAACTGAGACCCTCCCCGCTGTATCTAGACTGAGCAAGTAACACCTCCATAGGTAATGAGCTCCAAAAAGCCAGTTCATGCACTAGGGATAAATGCTGTTTCCACTGTTAGTTGACTGACTGCCGAAGGTCCCCACCTGACACCCATGTTTAGGGGGCCTAGTTTGATCTTATACAGTTCCCCAGGTGTCAGTCTGGGGTTCATCAACTCCCACTTGTTCATATCAGCTGTTTCTTTGGATTTCCACAACACTGTCATGACCCCTTTGCTCTTCACTCCTTCCTCTCTACAACTGGATTCTAAGAGTTCAGCTCAGTTATTAGCTGTGAATCTGTGCTTCTGCTTCTATTAGCTACTAGATGAAGGCTCTATGATGGCATTTATGGTAGTCATGAATCTCATTATAAGGGAAGGGCATTTAAGGTACGCCCTCCACTATTACTTTCTCTGTGTATCTATTTAACATGGTACTTGGAGTTCTAGCTAGAGCAATAAGTCAACAAAAGGATATCAAGGGGATACAAATTGAAAAGGAAGAAGTCAAGCTCTCACTATTTGCAGATGAAATGATAGTTTATGTAAGTGACATGAAAAACTACTAGGGAACTCCTACATCTGATAAACACCTTCAAGAATGTGCCAGAATGCAAGATTAACTAAAAAGATCAGTAGCCTTACTATGTATAGATGATAAATGAGCTGAGAAAAAAAATCAGAGAAACACCACCCTTTACAATAGCCACAAACAACATAAAATATCTTAGGGTAACTAACCAAATAAGTAAAAGACCTGTATGGCAAGAACTTTAAGTCTTTAAAGAAAGAAATTACAGAAGATATCAGAAAATAAAATGATCACCCATGCTCTTTGAATAGGTAGGATCAACATAGTAAAAATGGTAATCTTGCCAAAAAGGAATCTGCAGAATCAATGCAATCCCCATCAAAATCCCAGAACAATTCTTCACAGACTTTGAAAGAACAATATTCAACATAATATGGAAAAACAAAACACCAAAGCTGAGCCAAAGTGGTGCACACCTTTAATCCCAGCACTCAGGAGGCAGAGGCAGCCAGGTCTCCATGAATTCAAGGCCAGACTAGTCTACTAAGCTATGAGAAAACCCTGCCTCAAAAAAAAAAAAAAAAAAAAGGATAGCCAAAAACCCTGTATAATAAATGAACTTCTGGAGGCATCACCATCCCTGACTTCAAGCTCTACTCTAGAGCTATAGTATATAACAAAAACAGCTTAAAAATCAGAGAGTGGACCAATGGAATCAAATCAAAGACCCTGATATTAATATACACACACCTATGAACATCAGGAACAAAAATCAGGTGATTTTTAACCAAAAAAAGGCTAAAATTATACAATGGAAAAAAAGCATCTTCAGCAAATGGTGCTGGCATAACTGGTTGCTGACATGTAGAAGAATGCAGACAGATTCATATCTATCACCATGCACAAAACTTAAGTCCAAATGGATCGAAGACCTCAACATAAATCCAGTTACACTGAATCTCTCAAAAGAGAAAGTGGGAAGTACCCTTTTTGCACTGATACAGGAAACCACTTGCTGAATAAAAGATCATTTTTGTTAACTGCAGAAAAGGTACTTGACAAAATCTTATATATATTTATGATAAGAGTCACAAAAAAATTAATGATAAATGCAAATAATGCACAATACTGAAAGTTAAATAAAACAAACCTGAGACAACATTATATTTCAGTGGGGAGAAACTGAAAACACACTTCCTCTAAAATATGCAATAAGACAAGCAGTTTACTCCACTCCTATTCAGTATAGTGAGTGCTTCAAGTCTTAGAGCAATGAGACAAATAGAAAATATAATAAAAAGGAATACAAGGAAAGGGGAAACCAAATTAGCAGACAACATTGTATTATATTCAAAAGACACTGCAGACACTTCCAAAAAAGAACTTTTAGATTTGATAAAATCTTTAGGTAAAATTGCAGAAACAAATCAACATACAAAAATCAGTTATCATTTATAAGTTTCAGTGACAAACTTCTTGAGGAAAAGCATATGAAAATTAACTCATTCACAACAATTTTCAACCCCTGAAATGAGAAACGTAATATGCTGAAGATGCAGCTAGATTATGGAAGAGCCTTTTGGACTGTCAGAACTACTACATGAAAATATATAACACCACCCAAAGCGACCTACAAATTCAATGGAATTCCCACGAGAACCACTTTCCAGAGATCCAGAGAAAAACAGTCGTAAAACTAATACAGAAACACAAAGGATCATTATTGCGGTTTAATAAGAGTCAGGATAAACAAATAGGCCAAATAGATGTTTATTAAGGGAGAAACAACTCACAACACAGATGAACACAGCAGTTGGAACTGGATGCTCCTCTCTCTGTGTCTGCCATAAAGACAGTGTTCCTGGCCTCCTTTGGAGCCCTAGTCCCATAGGTCACTTCCGCCCCTGGCTCCACCCCTCATTGGGTGTGTGGTCAGAGCCACAGAAGCAGACACAGTGAATACCCCACTACAGATCATTGATAACCAAAACAATTCTAAGCAGGAAGACCATTGCTGAAAGTATCACAATACTTGACCTCAAATTATACTACAGAGTCATAGAGACAAAGACAACATAATATTGGCACAAAGCAAAAAAATGCATATCAGTGTAA
Organism: Cricetiscus sungorus; assembly: GCA_030556225.1. Classification (NCBI taxonomy): domain Eukaryota; kingdom Metazoa; phylum Chordata; class Mammalia; order Rodentia; family Cricetidae; genus Cricetiscus; species Cricetiscus sungorus. The sequence continues at coordinate 20,097,631 of JANBXA010000641.1, forward strand.
AAGAATAGTTTTGAGACTTAAATCTATACAGCTATAGCCACATAATATTTAACAAGGATGCCAGAAACATATATTGGAAAAATAAATAACCAAAACAGCCTACGAAACAATGGTGCTGATCAAACTGGATATCTACCAGCAAAAGAAATAAATTAGATTCATATCTCTTGGCCTGCACAAAACCCAATACAAAATGGATAAATGGCCCAATTTTACACCTAAAATGCAGAGATTTCTAGAGAAAAGCATAAACAAAATATCTCAAGACAGGCAAGAATTTTCTCAATAGTGCTTTAGTGGCATAGGAAATAACCCCAAGACTTGGAAAATGAGATTAATTAATAAATTTCTGCACAACAAAAGAAACTATGAGCAGAATGAAGAGACAGACTACATTGGGGGAAACTTTTTTCATGGCAATATTTCAAATAAGGGTTAATATCTAGAATATACTAAGGAAGGACTACTAAAGCTAAACAATAAAAGCCAAATCACCAATTAACAATTTTTCTAGTGAACAGAATAGTTATGAAAGGAAGAAACACAAGTGACCAAAGAATTTCCTTAAATATTCAGTATCCTTAAGTATCACGGAAATGCTAATTTGAGAGTCTATCTTAATTCAGTCATAATAACCATTATAAAACAAAGGGCAATGAATGCTGGTAAAGATTTGGGGGAAGGGGAAACCTCTTTACTGAAGTTAGAAGTATCAAATGATGCAAGTACAGTAGAAATCTGTGTGAAGATTTAATTTTTACATGTATGTGGTGGGTATGGGTCTGGATGTAGGTCATGAGACTAGAAAGGGGTTCATAGAAAAGGAAGACTATTTTGAAGAAGGGGGATCAGTAGAACACGAATGACATGAAACAGAAAGGGTATTAGTAGGTGTAGAAGAGTATAAGTGAGAGGGAAAAGAATGGGAAGACAAATAGTAGAGGAAGAACAACAAAAATTATGCATGAAATTTCACAATGAAACCTATGGCTTTGCGTGTTAACTATAAGATAAAAAGTTATAATCACATTAAGCGTAAGATGATTAATTGATAAAGAACATGAAGCATAAACACATAAAGGAATAAATAGACCTTTGAAACAGAATAAGTAAATAAATAAATATTTGCTTAACCTTAGTCCTCCCTAGTTCAATCAGCAGTCCAAATGTCCTGGAACCAATAACCCAAATACAGATAGTTGGGACTAGACACAGTAACATAAGACACATGACTAGGTATCAAGATTCATTTTAAGGGATGAGAACATATCTCAGTGATAGGTCAGCACCATACCACATAAGATTCTTGGCTCAAGACTAGACATTCAGGGAAAAAAATTTCTTAAATAGTGTGACACCTGGTATATCAACCACATTCCAGAGTGAGCCCCATTTTCAGGAGCCCATGAGCAGTGTGCCAATTCAAACTAGACTGCATGAGTTTTTTTTTTTTTTTAAAGACAGAGGGGAGCTGGAGGGAGAGAGAAAGAAAACACAAATGCATTATGTTGAAAATGGAGGAAAGTCTCTGCCAGCAGTTCGGGAAGAGATATAAATAAGAGATACTTCAAATGATGATATTTCAAGCATTACAGTGTTTGAAATTCTAAAATGACTAATAAACTTGTTATTTTTTTTTAAAGGACCAGTTTAAAAGTACAAAGAAAGGAAATACTTGGTATTGTATTTGACTTTGTGACTGTTATCAAATCATTAGATTGACAATTTGCAATTTGATATAAACAATAAAATACTAATTTATTTTCCAGTATTATTTCATCTTGAAGAACTTAATAAGTTTGCATGTTTTTAAAGTTGTATTGAATGGAAAATTCTACATATCTAAAAAACAAAACAAAACAAAAAAGACAAACACAGACACACACACACAAGTGTGAAACATAGTCAATTTCACTCCTCTTGTTAATATCAAAGATGTGAGGAGAAAGACCACCAATCCAAATCATAGTGGCCAAATTAAATGAGGCAGGCAGTTAATCAAAGCAAGTATTTTAATTCACATACATGAAATGTCTCTCCCTAACAGCAGATGTCAAGAGATCAGTATGAGGAAGGCAAGGTTTTTATAGCTCAGGGGTGAGGGTTTTCAAATGGCAGATTTGCCAGGCAAAATGGGAGGATTAAAAAAACAAGAATATAAGCATAACAAATGAGTCATAATGACCTCTTAAAACAAAGATATGATTACAAAGTGGTCATACCAAGATTGTCATGATAACCTTTTGAGACAAATGTAGGGTTTCAAGATGGTTATTACAACCGTTTGAAACCAAGGCATGGTTGCCATTTTCTACAACAGGTGGTATAGAGCCATTTGTAGTTAAGGTTACAGGTGGGGCACAGCCCAATCATTAAGAAACAGAAATTTGATCATAAACAGGAATGAGCCTAGTTTGTTTTCCCTATAACATGGCTTTTAAGCCTAAGATGGAGAAAGGCTGGTACTCTGCCTTCCTATTCATTCACAGGCCCTTTCTCAGCTTCTCCCTCTATGATCTACATTATGAAAACAGTTTTGTCAATGAACAACTCTGAGAAGAGACCAATTAAATCATAGCCCAAAAAGAATTCTTCTTTATGGGTTTCAATGATGTCATATCTTACAATGCTAAAGTAACTTACATCACCATTAGTGTTAATGAATCATCTTCAAATGGATGACAATGTAGGCTACAAAATTAGCACAAACTAAAGACAGACTTTTAATTCTTAAAATTTTAAAGCCTAAGAAAAAATTCAACTCATGTATAACACATCCAGATGTTATCAGGTAATTGAACTCATGAGTGATTCACACATCTGCAGACTTCCAATTACACTTTAGGCTTTGATGCTCTCAGCATTACTTCATTTCATCTTACTTTGCTTTGCAGATACATCATAATAGAGAAAAGGTGGTCAGGAGTAGAAGGAAAGCAAAAGGGGAATGGAAGCACAACCAGAACCATTCCATTTATATTCTAGGTCAAAGACTGTGCTTAATTACAGTTATTTGCACACAAGGTTGGAGCGTGATGTATGGAGAAATGAGAAGCTCATAGAGGCTTCAGAACACACCCCTTTACAAGCATCAGCTCCCACTAAGTACACCAAGTCACTCCATTATGCTAAGGAGAGAGTGCATTGAGTTGCCTTTCTTTTACAAACTGGTTGCTACATTCTCCTTATTTCATCATGATCGCCCAAAACAGAAACTGGGAACACAAGGAAAGCTTTTAAAAATTCTCTCATTCCACATATATTTATTCGCTTGCCTTTTACCAAATTAAGTAAAGTCCCTCCTACCTGAAAAATGCTCGTGTATAATAAAGTATAAACATTAATCTATTGCTGACACACTGGAAAACAATCCTGTTGGTCAGTTTTCCAAGAATGGCTTCAGCACTGCAGTTAGTAATGCCATATTGCAGGATATACATGATTCCCAAGTGGGTGCATTTTTAATCTCAGAATACTGTTTTCTGGGCTCTTTCTGAATTCCCTGTCTTTATTGATCTGTCACCGCTTACATACAACTTACATATTATAAATTTATTTTACTTTAATAGTTCATCAGTATGTTGTGAAAGACTAGGATAAGCCTGGGAATAACTTTCTTCAGAAGGTAATAGTCTTCTTTTTTTTCATTCCAGACAACCACTGATGTCTTGTTTTTCTAGAAGGAAATTTAGAAAGCATTAGTCCAAACCACCCACTTTAATCATAAGAATCTTAGGACACAGAGAGAAGGGTTTGGATTGTATTACTCTTGTGATAAACTAACAAAAGAACTAAGGCAAAAACTCAAGTCTCCAAAACCCTGGGCTTGTGCTATTTCCAGTATTACCCACCCCTTCATTTGGAATCAAATCAGTTACTTAGGTAGAGAAGACTTTTCAACTAATAGCTCTAATTATAGGTAGGAGAGTCACAAAAATTTCTACCTATTCCCATGCCTATTCTCTAATTAACCAAGTGATAAAAGATGTGACTGATGTAATGAACATCAAAAAAAAAGGAGAATTAATGAAATAAACATCGTGAGGTTATATGTTGGCTTGAGATCAATTCACTGGTCTTCATTATAGTTACTCAAACTTGGAGTTGTCCCAAATGAGCTCGACTCTACATTATAATTCAAACAGAGGTAGCTTCACAGATTTTATGTATTAAAAAAATTGTGAACATAAAATTCCATCAAGAATAGTTTATTCCTTATATACACATAACATTGTCCTAGATAACATAGTCTTTCTAAAACATAGTCCCTGCCCTCAAATTCCTTATGATTTATAGGAGAAAGACCCTGAGCTTTCTAAGAAGAGGAATCATGTCATTTGTCCCTGCATCATTTAATTTTTCCTTGTTGTTATTTTGAACTTCTGTAAGATATAATCACTATAAGTACCATCAGCAAAGAGAAGCAGAAATAAAGAAGAACAGGTATAGGCAGGTATATCTTATGATTTCTATTGCACTGAAGAGACACCATAACCACAGCAACTCTTATAAAAAAAAACATTTAATTGGGGGTGTCTTACATTTTCAGAAGTTTAGTCTGTTATCATCATCATGGGCTATGGTGCCTTGGCTCTGGAGGAGTAGTTGAGTGTCTTACGTCTTGCACAGGCAATAGGAACTGGTCTGGGATACTAATTATGGCTTGAGCATATATATATGAGACCTCAAAGGCTGCCTCCGCGTCCTCCAACAAGGTCAAACTTATTCCCAAATGCCACAATTCCCAATAGTGCTGCTCCCAGTGGAGGAGGCCATTTTCTTTCAAACTACTCTACAGTGAATGCATGCCTCACAATTTTTGTTGTTTGGAAACTGAGGCGTGATTCAATTGGATATGTCTGGCTCAAAAGTCTCTCATAGGCTGAATCTGTACTATCAGTCAGAGCTTCTAGTTTATCTGAAAATTCAACTTCATTGTCAGGAGGATGTTCTGCAACTGACCTCATTCACACAGTAATCTGCTATCTCAAACCCTGCATAGGTGCAAACCTCAAGCCCACCTCGTGACAAGACAGCCAACGACTGCCCTAAAGGAATAATCCAAGAAAATCCCCTACATCATCACTGCCCTTTAAACTGAGAAGTTCCACCTGAACTGCCTCATTCTCTTCATCAGAAGCAACATAGTAACTCGAAGTCATGCTCAGGAGAAGTTTTTCTATCATTGTACAGACTGTGAAACCATTGGTCTTTGATTTTTTTATATCGATTTCTTTATTATGTTTTAAAAGCTTCTGAAGAGATATTTGTAGGATACTCAGTGATAAATTTTTTTGAAGTACACAAGCTAAACTGAGAAGGACCTAGGGTTGTCTATCTACTCTGCACTTAATTCAGATGAGGTAGAACCACTCATTGTTACAGCCTTGAGGACCAAAGTAATTGCACATCACAGCATCTCCCTTAATACCTGCAGGACACAGAATCCTGAGAAGACACTGTTTACTTTTGCCTTTAGTTTAGGCTTTGTTCAAAATGGAGCAGAGAGGGTGCGCTGCTTTGTTGTGTAGGCTTTTCAACTTGATAGAATTTGAGGGAAAGAATTGGGATAGATGAGAGAGGAAAAAGAAAGGGAGAGACCATAAAAGAAGGAGCCATTATATGTTTGAAGAGAAAACTGACTCTAGAGAAATGTCCAGAGACCCACAAAACTCACCCCAACTAACAATTTGAGCAGCAGTGGAAAGGCTACCATAAATGTCCTTCCCTGATAATGAGAACGACGAATAACTTATCCACCATCATAGAGCCCTCATCTAGTAGCTGATGGAAACAGAAGCAGACATCCACAGCTAAACACTGAGCTGAACTCCTGGAATCCAGATTGCGGAGAGGGAGGACAAGACCAGGCTAAAGAAACTCACAGAGACAGCTGGCCTGAACAAGGAGGAGCCAATGGGCCCCCAGACTGATAGCTGGGAATCCACCATTGGACTGACTCAGAAGCCCTGAACATGAGTCTCAGTTAGAAGGCCTGGGCAGTCTAAGGGACCTCTGACAGTGGACCAGGTTGTATCCCTGGTGCACGAAAGGACTTTGGGAGCACATTTCCCATGGAGGGATACTAAATACTCCCTTAGTCTAGAGGCAGGAGGGAGGGCCTAGTCCAAATGACTTGACAGATTTTGTTGACCCCTCCTGGAAGACACCACCCTCCCTGTGGAGTGGGGGTGGGGTGGGGGATGGGGGGTGGGATTGGAGGGTGGTCAGGGGGCATAGGAGGGAGGGAAAGAGGGAGGAAGGGAGAAGGAACTGAGATTAATATGTAAAATAAGGATAAATAAATTAATAAAAAAGAATTGAGCCCTCCCCATGCAAACAATGACTGAAACTAGTTTCATCAGATTCCTTAGTAAGATTTCATAAAGTGTCCATTGTGAACCATACAAACACTGATACATTCTGGGATACAGTTGGGGAGGAAGGCATAAATATAAAGGGAAACTATCCATAGCACTGTGTTAGCAAAAAAAATTAGCATTCCTTTTATAAATAATCAGAACATTAATATGTTCCCTTCTCTTTACATAAGGGTTGATGTGTGTTATTTGGATTTGAATTGAATTCTTTTAAATGAAAATAAATTTGAAAGTTAAATGTTAAAAATCTATTCTAATAAAAGTACACAGTGTGCTTAAGAACATGTAACTTTAGTAATAAAATGGAAGTAACAGAGTATAAAATGCTTCCCACTAGGCCACCCACTGAGGCAGCAGGAAGGAGGGGCGATGGGTCTCACCTGGTTGGGTTCAGTCCCTGACCCGGTACAGGCTGAATTTCCTCCTTCTCAGGTGGGCATGGGCTAGGCGCTGTGGGCCCCTAGGTGCTGTGGAATAAAGGTCGCAGTAATGCTAAGGCTGGCAAGCAAGCAAGCTGGTCTCCACAGATCCCGGACATCAGTCTACTCAGAGAGTTTCTGTGAGAGACAAGTTGCTTATTAGAGAGGTTGCAGAACTCGAAGCTAACTTAACATGTACATGTAAAGAACATTTTCCTGACCCAAACAAGCCTGATTGCTTTCAGCTGACTGTAAGCCCAGATGAGGGTAACTGCTAGGAAGGCAATTTTCAGTTTAAAACCGAAGTTCCTGATGCCTACAATATGGTCCCTCCCATCGTGAAATGCTTGACTAAAATCTGGCACCCCAACATTGCAGACACAGGGGAAATATGTCTAAATTTACTAAGAGAACATTCAATTGATGACACTGGCTGGGCTCCCACTAGGACACTGAAAGATGCTATTTGGAGATTAAACTCATTGTTTACTGATCTTTTAAATTTTGATGATCCACTGAACATCATTTAGGAGACAAGGACGATTTCCGGGACAAAGTGGGTGAATTCATCAAACACTATGCCAAATGATAAGAGGATAGATTGCAGGTCTGAGGACTGTTACAGTTGTCTCTGATGTGAAGCAACTCGAAGTAGCCCTCCTTCCTCCCCGTCCACATTCTCTCTTTTTGCCCCTTGGGATTGTCCCAGTCTTGGGACCATGTTGTCCTGAGGAAGACCATCCACCTGACTACACAAGACAGCAAGAAAAATGTGTCTGGACCTCGAGAGCTTTGACTTTTTCCCTTTGCATATTTACTGTCTAGGCTGTGGGATTCCTCCGAATTTGTAATGAACTCACCATTGAGGATGGCGCTTGCTTCTCTTCCTCCCAACAAAATCAGTGCCCCGTACAAGTGATTTGAAACTCTCAAACTGCTGAAGAAACAGCAGGGGGGGGTATGCTTTACAAAATCTAAGCATAAGTAAACTGTAAGCATTTGTAGAGTAGCTTTTGCAGAACAGTTAGATAGGATGTGTGTATCATATGAGAAAGATTCATCACTAGAAAATTAGGAATATTTGTTCACCACATCTCCTCTCTTTTCTTTGTCTAAGAATATCTATTTCTATAGTCCATTGATTCCATCTCCATCTTTGGCCAAAATTTTCTTGCCAATTCAAGACTTCTTGAATTGGTGCTGACTTCTTCATCTAAGAAAAGATTGTTAGTATTGGTAGTGGGGTGAGAGTAGTATAAAAAATACATTTGAGCTCAACAGTGATATAGATACTGAATCAGCAAGCCACATCTCTCCGTGATACATATGAATAGCTTGTATATGGTAACCTTACAATTAATGAAGATCCTGTGTTTTCTCCCCATTCCCTGTCTTCTTCTATCCCCACTGTTCTTTGTATCAAATCAGGGAGAGGAAAGCCCTTTCTATTCATTGGTAACACTTGAAATACTTTGGACTACATTAAGAATATCTAGCTGCATTATTTAGTGATCAACCAGACTGGCTTTGTCAAAGAACAATTAGAAAGAGGGGCAGGGAGGATCTATGGAGATGAACTGAGACATACAAAGCAGGCACTTCCTTTACTCAGCTCTCCCTGTTCTCTCTCAATTTTGTTTTCAAATATAAATAACAGCAAATATCGCATCTTAACCAGTTTAAAAGTATGTTTCAGAGGCATAAGTCCAACCCCATTGTTGTACAACTATACCTAGAACATTTTCCTTATATAAACTGCTTCTCTGAATATAACCCCATTTTACCAAAAAAAAAAAAATGTAATGGCCAACATGTATACTTACCATCTATTTATCTGGCAAAACTATCAGGAGGGAAGTTGAAATGTAGGTTAAGACATAAAAGTGGACAGAGACACTATAGCACAAGCTTCTTACTGAGTACACACCTGACACTTAGGCAGAAGTTACATGTAAGTAAGTATCCAAAGGGAATAGCTGATATTTGTGTTTCAAATTACTCACTGGAAATACAAAGTGAAACAGCTCAAATTTGCTTTCCAAGTCATAAATTCTTTCTAGTACAAGGAGTGATACCATTTTAATTATACTCCTCAGAGTAACATTCCTGATTATTAATTGTGGTTTGTTTTATAAATGATCTAGAATAATTTAATGTCAAATGAATCAGACATTGCCAGTTCCTGAAAATTCCTAAACATACTGCCTGTTATAATTTTGTTCTTGACTATATACAAAGGTCCATGTGTTTGATGTTTGGTCTATGGGGTAGTGTTCTGGCAAGTTATTAGGATCCTGGGAGGTAGGGTCTAATGAGAGGTGCCTAGCTCATTAAGGGCATACCCTCAAAGAGGATTGGTGAGTACTGTATCTCCCTCTCACCCTCTGCTCCTGGCTACTGAGGTCAGTGAATATGTTCAAGAACAGACTCCTACTGTGAAATGACCCTTAAAACATTGGACTAGTTGGTCCTAAATGAGCACATTCAAATCGGTGAGCCAAAATAAACCTTCTCTACTCAGAAGCTACTTAGCTTAGATATCTTTGCTGCATAGTAAAGAAATGCTGGCTAACACACCTCCTAACACATCCCCTCATCTCTTAAGGCTACAATGAAGAGAAGTAGGGATCACAGAGAATCCTTGTGTCCCCAGGCCTATGTGTGTGCCCCAGACCATTCTACTTTCTAATACTCTTCCATCATCACATGATAATCCTTCACATAATAAAAGCCCAGACTTAAAGAAGGGGTTGCAATGTGATTTGTGCTTGTTAATAAGCTGTACACCTCTCTGAAAACGCTGCCCCTTTCATAGGTTCTTTTTCTATTTCCATCTCAAGAGGTTGCCTTGCAAATCCGAAGTCTACTATCTCTTTTTATAAATGGAAGCCTTTTGGGAGGGGTTTTATTTCCTTAAAATGCATCTTCTTGTGCTATGGCAACAATCCAAAATAGACAGGCAGATTGATTCCAAGTGAGATCCCTGGCTTTTCTTTGGTTATGATCATTAATTTCATCTGGATGCTTTTTCCAGTAGCTATTTGCCACCATGATGAATGAGAAGCACATTTTGAAGTTGTAGGCTTTAAATCGGTGGAAAGAGAGATAATTCTCTCAGAAAACATACTCTTCAAATTCTATGTTTGGTTTCCAGTGATATGAACCATAAAATCATACTAGCTAGCCCAAACTGCTTTTATAGAAATCTTGGTTTGGGATAACAAGAATTGAGTCCTTGATAACCTCCTTCAGAGTACAAACATTTGGGCTCTAGCTATCGCACATTTCTAAAGCCATTTAGAATTTACGAAGATAGCACCAATGGAAAAGCATATTTCTTCGGTTCAATTTTCTCATGGAAAATTACATACTTGTTGATTCAAATGACTGTTCAGGCTTCATGATATTCTTCAATAAATGATCTCCTTAAAAGAATTTTGTTCTGCACACTGTGTTTCTGCAGAAGTTCCAAGTCTCTGCCTGAATTTATATGGAAATAGAAATTGATGCCCACATTGCAAACCTAGTGATTTACAAACTTGCTTTCACTTGGTGTCATAAAAAGTTGTGCAATTGATCTCTTTGGACCTTTTAATAACTTGTTTATTTCTAGGCTTCCCCCTCTGGCCTAAAATAGTACTATAATTATGCAAGTCTTCGACCTCAACAGTATATAAAAAGAGCATGTGCCATTAAAACAGGATTACCTGACAAACTTACCTTGAAGAAACAGCAACACTACCAAAGAGCAAGGAGACAGACCATCTTCTGGGACTGGATCTTCTCACCATTGCCATTCTGCGTCAGCTTGAAGGGCTTCTGTTAATTGCAGTTAATTCAGGCTTTGCCCAAGGTAGACAAAAATAAGTGTACCAGGTGAACACAGAGAAGATGACGTGGAAGGAGGGAGGAAATGAGGGAGGGATGAAAGGGAAGGAGGAAGGGAAGAAGGGAGGAAGGAAGAAAGGGAAGGAAGTTATTTAAAATAGAAATAGCACAAAGATAAGATCCATTCCAGCATCTTGTATTATAGGTGAAAAACGTGAGGCCTAAACTGTTGAGTTATAGATAGGAGCTGTAAAAACTAAAACTAATGTGTCAATGATCTATTATCTTTCCTCGCAAGTGGTTAACATAAGGAAGCCATTTTTGTTTCTTCCACAGGAAAGAAATTCCACAATACCAGGGGAACTAGACAATCTTTTGTGTGTGTGGGGAGGTATGAACTAGATTATCAAAATTGTTTTTTCTATCTTTAAAACACCTTAAGCACTCTTTTACCAGCTGTACAATGTTAACCTTTCTTAAAGAGGCAAATATATTAAAGAAATGTATCTATCTCTATCTCATTGTGTCAGACTAAGTAATGCACTAATTGAAAGCTTAAAAGAATTTTTGTAATACCTCACTATTTTCCTGTAATACCCTCTAAAATTAGAGATGGAGCCAATTTCCTTTCTATATACAGAATGGAGCAATTTGGAGAAGAATATCTGGTGAGATTTGCAGATGTGTCTTTTAAATATATGTATTTGAGGGGATGCTCTCACAGGGATATAGTTAGACATCACACTTAAAGAAAAGCTTAAAGCAATGTAGTCATAAAAACTAACAGCTCTCTTTCATCAATCCACACCTGGATCTGTGTTTCAAAATACCCTGTTCATAGCTGATGACATCAGAAATAGTTAAAATGTCATAATACGTTTTTGTGATGGCATAGTCATAATATTCAAGGAGTCACCAAAAGACTCAACTTATAACCTTTAGATAAATGTATATACTCTAAAGGTGATTGCTCAGTTAAAGTACATCACTGCCTATAAAAGAAAGATGTGGCGCTGTAACAAAAAAATAAAAAAGAAGTGAAAGCTTGATTATAATGCTTCATATTCCCAGAGCTAATCTGAAGTTTTAGTCATTTGCTTAGGTTCTAGGCCCAATCATATTGTATGACTGACAAATCATTTCTGTGGGTCACATATAAACTTTTAATTACAGTCCCATTTAATTTTAGTATTTGTGCATTCTAGTCATATGCAAAGAACTTAACACACACAACCAGCTCTAATTCTAACAAACCTATGCAATGTTTAATAATTATTCCTTAGTGGGGTACAGTTGAGAAATATTACATTTGAGATGGGAGCCTAAGCAATCGCCAACAACCTTATTACTGTCCCTCCCTTGCATAAAATAGAATATGAACTTTCTCATATCAGAACCAGGCTTTGCTCACTGCTCTCTTCTCAGATGCTTTGGCAGACATAGCCTAGAGGAACTGACCCACACATGCACAGATGCATTTCAATGATAAGAAGGCTGTCAGTCCCCAAGGAAGCCACAGACAGAGTGTGTAACCCCCTCGGGGAGACAGTGATTTCTGACACAGTCTGCCTCTGGCAACCCTTTGTCAGAAGATGATTTTGTTTGCAGGGACTTCCATGTTCTGTGACGCTGAAACTCACCAATGAATAGGCATGTAACAAATGTGCACTATGTGAAAGGCCTCACAGGTAATGTGGGGATATGATCAGTATTCATTTTTCATTCTTCTGAAATTCAAATCAAGTGGATCATCCTGGTTTCTTGTTTTCTTTATTTTTGTTAAATATGGCAGCTCTTCAAGGGAAGAGGTGAGCACTGACGATATATTTTGTTTTGAAGTACCCTCTCCCTCTTGTTGAAACTACTTCTAATGGAAGGGAGAGGAAGTCATCCACTGAACAAGTAAGTGTAAAACTGCACAGATTCTATGCCTTTCTACAGAGATTCAAAGTCCTCTGAGAAATAGCCTCAACTAAATTCCTGTGTGCCCAGAAACCCATCCAGTCTAGATGAGCTCTCAGAGTTGGGTTGCTTTTATGTGGCGATTCATTCTTTCACTTATTCAGTCATTGTAGAGTCAAAAACCCAGCAGGAAGGAGATGACATGCTCAGGAGCAGTTAAGGAGAAAGTTTTAATTGAGCTTTTAACAACAGTACAGTTAAAGAAAGCAGGGAGAATGAGTAAGATCTCCAAAGAGAACCACTTTGAGAACCTGGTCATTCCCACCATCTTGTCTGTGACAGTGGGAGCTACTACTGGACTGCAAGGAAGGTTTAGTCTTAGCAAAGGCTCAGAAGATGATGAGGAATGCAGGCAAGAGCACACAATTTTATAGCATACTAGAAATAAGGGAAATAGAACCTTGCTTGCTCTTGGTATCTAAGGAAACTGTAGTAAGATGTTAAAAAAAAAAAAGTTTGCTGTATGGTCTATTCTGCTTCTGCTTTCAAATACACAGTGCAGGAGTGAATTGATGACAGGACCTGAAGCAGGTAAAGAATCTTCCTTCCTTGTTCTCCCACATGGTACATTTGTGCATTTTCTTAGCACGATATATGTATGTGCATAATATTGATTCCGTCATACCATGTTTCTTTCTTTCATTACAGGTCTCAATCATGTATGTACATCTTTTTAATTCTGCCATTAAAAAAGATAAGACAGAACACAGCTTACCACATCCTGATGGCCAGTGTCAAAGGAGAACAATAGAAAAGGTGGTGGACTGACTATCTTCCTGCCCTGGGATCCGAGGTGTTCTTGATAGAAACCCAAATGCAGAAACAGTGCGGTAAGCAGAGAGAGAGAGGCACATGGAAAGGCAAGCTTGGTCCTCATAGCAGGGTATAAAAAGTTTGTACCCTACGGCCTCTTCCCTGGGAACCCACTTTTTCATATAGTATAATATAGTATAGCGATAGTATAGTGTAGTTTTACTTACGTGTGTGTGTGTGTGTGTGTGTGTGTGTGTGTGTGTGTGTGTGTGTAAAGATGATGGTTTCTGCCCCACCTGGTCTCACAGCCTATTTGACCCAAATAAACAAAAGATTTATATTAAAGTAGAAAATTTTGGCAGATGGCTCAGGCTTATGGCTAGCTCAGTCTTTAATGGAGGAATGTCCTTCTGTATATGTATTTCTCTTATTGGTTTATGAATAAAACACTGTTTGGTCAATAGAATAGAGGCAGGAAGATAGGAGGAACTAGGAGAGTAGAAGAGTTCTGGGAAAGGTAGGCAGGGAGAGCCCACCAAAAGGCTACAATGGAGTGACCTGGAGGATAGGATGCACCAGGTGTTCTCTAGTAAGATGATGCCATGTAGAAATACATACATTTATAGAAATGAGTTAATAATCAAGACAGAGCTAGCCAATAAGAAGTCCTAGCCATTGGCCAACAGTTTAATAATTAATATAGTGTCTCTGTGTGTTCGTTTGGGGCTGAAGCAGTGGGACCTAGCTGGAAAGAAACCTCCAGCAACATGTCTTAATTACTAACCCATTTCTATTAATCTATGTATTGCCAGAAAGTTGTGACTTGTCCTTAATCCGGCATGTTACCTCTTCATCAGCATGGTATCTCTTGGCGGCCACTTTCTGCCTCCCTCTCTCCAGCCTTTTCTTTGTCTCATAGCCCCACCTATGCTTTCTGACTGACTATTGGCCAATCAGTGTTTTATTCCATAAGAGAAACCAATAAGAGAAACATATATACTGAATGACATCCCCCCCACCCTGTGTGTTTGTGTGTGTTCTTCATGTGTTAGGGTTACAGTCACTTGTATATCATGGCTTACCTATGGAGGGGAGAGGACAGCTCTTGTTACTTGGTTCTTTCTTTCCACCATGGGACCTATGGAAAGAGTTGTCAGGCTTTCATAGTAAGTCCTTTGACCCTGCTTGTGTCTTTTTGTAATGTAGATCACTCTTTTATCTATGCTACAGTCTGTTTTTTGGTTTTTATTCCTGGTGATCCATCCACAGTGGTGGTGCCTTATAGAGATTAGGAAAAATGCTGATAAAAGAAATGAGTATGAATGCTGAGAAGATGAAACTGTTTTAAACCACTTGAGGCTCCTTAACTGCTAAATACATGCAAAGATCTGATGCATGTCAGACAAATTACAGATGTGCAGCTCAACTTCCCCTAGAAAGAGCATCATTTGTCTTGTATAGCAGAACTCAGGGGACGTCGTGATGTGGTATTTGTTAATTAGCACTTGTCCGAGATCTCCTAACTAAATTGTATCAAATGAGCCTCTCCCCATGAAAGCTGACCAAATCCTTTGCATAATCAGATTGTTGAACAGTAAGCACAGTTTTCTAAAGGAATTAAATGAATTTGGTTTTGTCAAATATATGCCATTTGTTATCACAAGATATGTCTGTAATTAAAAATAAAAAGCAAGTCTTTAGATACAATAATTTTCACACTTTTTTCCATCTTATGCATATTACCCAACTCAGTATAACAGATAAAAGATTCCATACTGACATCCATTGTGGATGCTTTATTGGCTGGCTGCTGTTTTGCCCATACCCTTTCTGGGATAATTGTATGAAACTGTATCCTTTCTCTGTGATTAGACTCTTTACCATGGGTAGGAATGTTAGTTTAACATGTTTTAATTCTTACATACTACCCTGTGTAAGACTGAAATCTCTGTTTGTGACTGGCAACAATGGTACCCACATGTTCAGACAAACTTGAACTCAAGAAGCCTTCTTGATTTCTCTTCTTGCACTAAACTGACAGTGTAGCTCATGCTCCAGATGGAACACTAGACTGAGGAAAATTAGATTCAAAAGTATAGTTTATGTTTATGAGAACACCAACATTTAGGAAATCAGCAGCTAAAACAGGTATTATGGAGGTACCAGCAGGTAGGATAACAGTTCCCAGAAGGCAATGTTAAGCAATGAGGAATGCAAATAATGCAGTTTAGGCAAAAGAACCCTAGCATAAGTTAGGTGCCTTCTGTATGTCAGACGCTGTCATGGTTCATTTTTACACTCATGCAGCAAACATTTACTGAAGGCTAACTATGTGCCTGATGCTATGCATGTTCATACAACAGCAAAAACAAAGACATTGTCCTGTCCTTGGACTTTACAATCTAAAAGTAGAGTCTTTGATCCTCATAAAAGTTCCAAGAGTGATATTATGTCTTTATCTTCTAAATGAAGAAACGAAGCCACCAATAAGTTATTTAACCTAGTAAAAATGGTGTCGTTATAAAAAGTAGAGAATGTGTTTAAAGCCTGGGTTAGACTTAATCTAAGATTATGCTCTCTCTACAAAGTGAAACCACCTTAGTCGGATAGACTTTAGGTGTTAATTTCTAGAGCTGGTGTCCATATATGAAAGAGTTAAGTGTCTGTGAGGCAGTACAAGCACAAACACCACTCCTTCACAGACTATGGTAATTCTAAGATCGAAAATGGTCCCAAAAAGCATCCCCACCCCAACTCAGTGTCAAAATATAACTAAGAAGTAAAACTATATTCTATACTTGCTTTTTTGTAATAAAGAGTTTTAGCACTGGAATGAGACATATTTTATTTTATTTCTGGTTTTGTACTGCATAACTGTGTATTCCAGGGAAAGTTACTTACCCTTTCCAGGTTTCCACTACCAAGGAAGGAATAAGGATAACTGCCTCCTAGAGTGATGAGGATTAAGGGACTTGAAGCATTTGCAATGGCACTGCTGTGCTGCAGGATACATTCTCTGAATGTTGGCTTATTAATTGTTTCACAAACTAAAAAAAAAAAAAAAAAAAAAAAAAGAACAACAAAGACAATGCTACTCAGAGCTTTCATCCAAATGGAAAGGACAGAGCATACAAAGCAGAACTCTGGACAGAATGTGATAAAGTAGAAAAGGTATACAGGCTGTTTCTGAATGGAAGGCAAAGGAATAGTCAATAGTGTCATAAAGACGTATCTCCTGACTACACGATATGGACAAGAAATAATTCAGTTTCTTCGTCAACACAATGGATAGTTCATGTAAATTTACTTCAGAAGTAAGTTTTCAAAGATTTATTTATTTTTATGTGTATGTTCTTTTGTCTGCATGTATGTATACTACATGTATGTATGTGCACCACACATGTGCCTCATGTCTGCAGAAGTAAAAAGAGGGTGTTAGGCTCCCTGGAACTGGAATTATGGATGGATGGTTGCAAACTACCATGTGGGTACTGAGAATCACATCCATGTTCTGTGCTAGAGCAAGAAATGCTCTTAACCACTGAGTTAGGACTCCATTTCCACAGGAGGACTAACTTTGTTAATTAAAAGCACTCAGGTAGATGCCTTGTAGTATTTTCCACAAGAACATTCCAAAGCCACTCCTTCATACTACTACAAATAAAAAAGATGATAAGAATTATTTCCCAGGATGTAGGAGTAGGAATCATGTACCTGGGTGGAAGAGGGTTTAGGAGGAGAATCCTACCTTGTCTGTGCTGCCTTCAAAGGTGTTTTTTTTACCATGAAAATGTAAAATACACATGAAAAAGAAGGAGATGACATTGCATAATCTTGAAGCAGTATTCTGAGGTTTGTTGTTGTTCTGTTTTAAAAGATAATAAATAAATGGTACTAAGTGAAGTTACCTACATTGTCATATGTTCTACCTGGTGCTATAAGGATGTTATATGAGGACATTTGTCTTGGTATTGTGGACTTCAAAAGAGAAGAGTTATGTATGAGAACACAAATCATGTGTTCTCATAATACGAGGTAAATTTACATCTTGCTCAATTAACAAAGGAATTAACAGCAACATTCAAGTCTATGTTAAGTGCTTTGTTTCAGTTAACTATAATATCTTTACTTTAAAATGCATACTAATTAGAAATGGTTACCTTTGGTTGCTTTTATCTTATGTCCCTTTATTTTCGAATCTGAGTCTCACTATGCTTCCCAGCCTGACCTCTCACCTCAGCCTCTCCAGTAGCTGGGACTACAGGCACACAGAGCTTACTCTTTTCAATGACTGAATAGGCGCAAGTTAGAGAACACGTACAGCTATTTAACATGTACAGGGAGGCGTTACATAATGCTCTGTGTTCCATGATAACTAAAATCAGAATACTTTTTTCCTGTCAGAGACGTGACGCTATCCTTTCAAAAGAAACCAACACAAACATTATGACCAAGTATGAAATAATCCTCTAAACAGAACACTTGGTCACCAGATAGTAGCCCTGTTTAGCGAGGTGCAGGAAGTTTACAGAGACAGGGACTTGGCTGAAGGACGAGTTTGACCTTCAGTACCTTTGTCTCTCTCTGCTTTCTGGCCACCATGATGGGAATCATTCCTGCATACCTTTCCCACCATAAGGAACTGAAGCCTCTGAAGTCATGAGCTAAATTAATCTTCCCCCTTTCACTTTGCTTATGTCGGATATCTTATCATAGCAATGGGAAAGCAAAAATATAACCTCTTCTAATCAGGAAAATCTGATCATGTCACTCAAACACAGGCAACGGCAAGAAGACAGGGGACTCGTCCCCAAAGCAAGGTGCAATGACTATATCAGAGAGGCCAGGGAGGGATCATGGATGAGCAGAAGATAAAGACCGTGTTACAAGAAGCTGAAGCTACAGTTTAGGTGGAATCTACAGACTGCTAGTAAGAAGAATATTACACTCGCTGATGGGAAACGCCATCTGATGTTTGTTATGTTGACACAAATTGACACGGTATAAAATCCACGTTCCACGTATGCTGGTATCTGTCTTTGTCTAAGCAGCAATCCTTTCTCTGTCTTATTCATTTTGCTTCATGATCAGTATTCCTTGCCTTATAATATCCAGACGAGAAAAGCTTGCAATATTGAATCCTTCTGCAGGCCAACTGTGTTCTCTGAAACTCTCTGGCAAAGTCGAGGAGAAGCCATAAGCGCAGGAGGTGTTTTACAATGATAGGTGCTCAGGAGTGAAGCAAAGTAGAGAAAAGTCCCTCCTTTGGCCATTTTGTTTCACTTTCCACGGGGGAAAGTATTTTCTTCATCACTTATCCCAACTGACAAGTACAAGCACTTTGGGCCCTAAATGAATGTGAACATTGTCAAAAGGAATTGGGCTAACAGGAGGCATCCGGGGCTCCATTTCCATTGAATTCGTTCGGGGCCACGCTGGCGATGTGGCAGGGAGGCTGGTGGGCACACACCCCCGCAGCTGGGTCCTCACATACTGTATGCATCATGACTAACCATAAAAACAGTCAGAATAAATCAGCTGTGCTGCAGAGAGGCTCCTTGGAGCCTTCACATTCAATTTCCATCTGGCTGACATTTGCAGGTTGTAGACAGTGACTCAATGAAGCAGAGGTTCAGAATTCAACCACAAGTCCCCAACCTGCCGTCACTCGCTAGCTGGCTGAGCCACGCGAGCTTGAAAGGTTCTGCTTATCTGAGGAAGTTCGCGGTAAATGAGATTTTATTTGGAGGTGGGTAAAGGCTTCGTTTTTAAAGAATGTGTGTATCCACGAATGCCTTCTGACCTTTTGAACGGTCAGAAGGGGCCTGAAATCTTCAAGAAGACAAAACTATACTCGGTCAAGAATTCCACTACAAACGCCAATTTAGAAAATGAGCAAATCCGCCTTGACAATGTGTTGTCACTGCAGAGTTGCAAAGAAGAAGTATCACACATAAATACAACTTAAAAAATCAGAGGTCTCCCAATTTAGCAGCTTAAGTTTGCTTCAAAGGAGTGCAGGAAAGGCCGTAGCCTGTTACAGCTGACAGGTAGGAATTCGCCCGGTCCTCTGCTCCACCCAGGTACAGCTCTCTCACTGCAACATGAGCCTTGCAACTTGTTTCAAGCTGAAGTATTATGAAAAGGTAAATTATGTTTTGTATTCAGGACTGAAAGCATTTTACTTTAAAGCCAGCTCGGCTGACGCTGTCAAGGTAGAGATTCAAGTTTTATGTACAATGCCTGCAGCCCAGCCGAGCTGAGTGAAGCAACATGACAGCTTGTAATAAGTAATTTTTATACAGTTACATTTATCACTCAAGTAGGCTTGGCAATATTAAACACAAGCCTTAAAATACTACCAAGGAGGAGGACAGGGGCTCTAGGCCATGGAGGCTTTTCCCCTTTTCTGCATCAGCATCAGTGTGGGTACAGAATTGGATTTTTTTTTTTTTTTTTGCTTCTGTATTTTCCTGTTAATAGGGCACTTTTTAAAATATGCATCCAAATGCTTTCCTACTGTTAATGTATCACTAAGAGGCTAAGAATGGAATGACCCCATTTGGCCCAAAGGATGTTATTTCAGGCTTTAATGAATTAGATGTTGCTACCATTTTCAGGTGAAAATCAATTGCCTCAATTAATAAATTTCCACCAATCCAAATATTTACGAAATGGAAGGTCCAGAGTCTGCAATTTTTGCTGCATTATACCTTTGTTTCCCCTAAAGCTGTTCCTTCATTACTGACTCATTTTTGCTAAAGCCAGGAGGCCAGATACATTTCTGTAATGGCAAGAGGCTCCCCTGCCTTCTGAAGCTAATCATTTGGCTATTCTTTCTCCAATATTTTTTTTAACCAAGTGAAATTTTACTTTACTTTCATCATTTACTCAAATACATTTAAATTGGAGAAGTATTGAAATTAATCCAGCTCTTTTACTCAGAAAACCTGACCAAGGAAATCACCATTTAAAGGATATGCACTATTCAAGAGTTTGAAAACAACTTCATCCATTTTTGCTGATTTAACACTCCTGGTATTTTTATGAGGTGGGTACCACTATAGAATGTCTGTGTCTGGTAGACAAAAAGTTAAGGAACATGACTTAAGAAATTATTGAAAGATTACACATGCAGGATCAGGATACGAACTCAGATGGTCTAACTATAGAACTTAACTCTTATCCAGAATCCTAAAACTGCTTTACAAAGCTAAGTACAGGGAGAAAGCGTCACATAAAATAAAGTGATTATTGCTTTCAGATGAAGTAGATATTGAAGCCACAGCTCATCAGGAGAAACTACTGTTACGCCAATTTCAGATACCCTAAAAAAACATCAGATGTTTCTGTAAGCATTACCTTGCACTTCCCAAGTCTTTGAGAAGAAGGTGCATTACCTGTAAACAAGGCAAATCAAAAAAGCAGACAGATTAATTTTCATCTAAACTCTAGATGAAACATATTAAATAAGTTAGTATAGTGTTATTTGAACCATGAAGCCAGAAATTTATTTATTTAATTGATATCCTCAACATTTGTGTCATTTTATCAGGAAGACTCCCAATTGCTTGCACCACAAACGTGCTAGATGCTGGTTTTGTGCTGGGTACATCCTACTCCTGTAAAATGTGATGACCAAAATTAAGTACCATTATTTTCTTCTTGAATGTGTTGGCTCAGTATGTTTCAGCCACTGTGCTAGAAAATGAGGACAAATATAGTTCCTGAATTAAGAATCTTACATTTGGAGACAGGCAAAATGGCTCAGTGAGTGGAGGTCACCAAGCATGATGACATACTTTCAATCTCTGAGATCTACATGAAGGAAAGAAGGGACTGTTGCAAGATGTAGTCTTTCCTCCACACTGGCATCAAGGTTTGCACAGACTCACAAAAAAAAATAACAAATAATTTTACTAATTAGAAGAAATGTTCCTCTACAAGTAACAGATAGATAGATGATAGATAGGTACATAGATAGATACATAGCTATATAGATGCATAAATAGATAGAAAGATAGGTGATAAACAACATTAGTATTCACTTTGTCAGGAGTATATATACCAAATAAAGAAATTTGAAGGAAGAGTTTGAAAACAGCCAGAGAAAGAGCTCCACTCTATACCACATCTGCCAGTGTTTTCAGTTTGAGCTTCCCAGTCTCCAGAATAACATTTATGTTTATTTAGGACCCATCTAGTCCTGTCATATTTTATTACAATGGACTCACAAGACTGTGTATGCATTAGTTGTAATTTTTATCAACCCCAAATATAAATCTCATAGTCATCTCTAGAGAATATATCTGTTGTTTTCAGGGCGCTAACTACATAAACCAATTATATGGAAAGAAACCCAAACAGATTCTTCAAATTTCTAAACAAAGTAAAGTTGCAACTATTCTATAAGCAGGGAAACTGAGTCAAGAGAGTTGAGACTCTATTCTTACTCTACCCAAATTAGGGAGCAGCTTTACATAAGAAGTTAATGTCTAGACCAGTCTATCAACTTGATATTTGGGTGAGAATAAGGAATTAATTCATCCAACGGACCATTTTTAACATTGTCATCCACCTCATCATCATTGGAACATTTAATAAAACTCAGTATCTCTATAGCTGCAGTTCTCGTACAAGGGTAATTTTGAACCCTTGTGGATTTTCAGCCATGTGAACTGACAGATTCATTTTTTAAATTGCAAGTGCTGCTACTCTGACCTATCACACAGTAGCTGAAATAACTGTAAAACATCCTTCAATGCATATGACAACTCTTACAGAAAAAAAAAATCTGGCTCAAAATATTGACAGTGCGAAGGCTGAAAATCTCTATAGACAGAATAGATCTGGGAATTATTTGGATTCTTAGCACCTCCAAACGCAAGATGTAGACAAGTCCTAGGGGACCACTGTGGACTTCAGCTCAAATCGTATCAAGTGGCATCTTGTGGACCTCCGGGAAGTGTTGCTAGAAGGTGGTCAGAGAGCAGGAAATGGTTTCTAATTAGTGTCCTCGCAGGATGCAACTGCAGAAGACAATTTCCTGTCCCCTTTTTGGATGGAAAGATTAATCTGTTACTGAATTCCAGATGAGAAAGATTTTCAAAAGTTTCAAATGGCAGGAGCATAGCCGTAGAGAAGGTAATTATGTGCAATTTGTACAGTGTTCAACAATCAAATTGTAAATATGACGGGTTTATTGCAGTAAATGCATGTGGCATGTTTACTTTAAAGAACATCAGACTAGAAATTCTAATGATTGCTGACAGTTGACAAGAATTATCTTTTTGTATTACACTTTTTTTTCCAGACCTCTGTATGAAATGTAAAGGTAAAATAAAAGGAGACAGTTTGACTTCTAAGGAACTCCTTTCTCTGGTGTGTTTTTCCCCCTGGCTTGGAATAGATGAACACTTGATAACTGCAGTGTTCTGGGGAGGATTATCAGCACAGATACAATTAAGGTTTTGGTATCCACCATGTTCTAAGCACGCCTAAAACATGACCATCTCCTCCATAAATGTCCTTCCCTTTCCAAAGAGAATGCATGTACTTACTGCACCATTCAATTTCTATCAACTTCTTCTGTCTCAAAGGTCTTCCAGAACTTTAATAGCAAAAGGAAAAGATAAGGAGGAAAAAAAGAGAATGGGGTGGGAAGGAAATGCAGAAGACTAAAATGTCATCTCCCACAGGGAAATTAAAACCTAGCTTCCGCCATTGGTTATCTGTAAAATAAGTCACAGTTTAACAGAGAGTAGGCATCCAACAAATAAAAGTTTCGGTTCACCCTCCCCTTCCCCATCATTTTCAGAGGTTTCTCTTTTCTTCTTTATTGCTGAAATTTCCAGAGCCAGAGTAAAAGCCTGCGATACTCATTTAATGGGATGGCCACAATCAATATGTTTTGATTCAACAGCAACCTCCTGACAAGCTACCAGATAATTGTGGTTTTGCAATAAGACGCAATAGAAAACTCCGAGCACCATGAAATACCACCTTTGCTGCTGATTTTAAAAGCATGACGCCCACCTGCTCTAACATCAAACCAGAACACGCAGGACGATTCCACCTACTCCTGCTATGATCAGCTCTCCTCCCACTCTTGTCTATTAGCATCTTTACCATAGTTCCTATGCTCTGCACATAAAATGGACAATCTCTTTGTGGCTTGCTGACAGTGCCTGGCAATTGGAGTAGCGCATTGAAGCTACTGAAATAACTGGTAAGCCAGTGCCTTAGCTGTTCCCCCTGACAATGGTTAGTCCAGCGACAATCTGCACTGTGAGTCTCTAGCTTTCATCATAGCTGTGGTGAAATGTGATGACTGTGAGCTGAGCACATCACCTGACTGTCTTACTGGACTTTAGCTACCACCCAACTCTCCCTTCAGCTATATTAAACATTATTGACAACTATAGAAAACATACTATCATATTTCCAAAGTATTTGGAGGAAGATCCCTTATCAATTGCTGTCCCCTGCTCCTACTCACTATAGATTTGGAAATGGCTCACTAGGCATAATTGCCCATCAACTGTTTCCAAGGTCTGGCTCCTTTTCCCTTCCCAACCTCCCTCCAGCTCCTAGGAGGCATTTGGTCAGCATTCAGAGAGAGTAAGCCAACATCTTGAGTGTGTTGGTACAATCAGTCTAAAAACCAATCTGGTTCACAGAAACTTCATTTGCACTCATGCACCTTATAACAACCCTTGTTCATGACCAACGTGAAATATGCTGAAGGCCACTTGCTTGAAGGATTGTTAAACAGTCCAGAAGCCCATCAAAGGCTAGCTGGTGAAGTAAAACATACAGTTCAATAGAAAACTATATGGTTATAAAGAAAAGGAGAGAGCCCTGTGTCCTTATGGAAAGAATGCCAGGCATCCAGAATGTATTACTAGGAGAAAAATAAGATTCTTAGGAAAAATAGCATAGAAGAAAATTTTGTGCTTACTTTTACATATAAGAAGTTATCTAAGAAGTTTATGCAAATGTTAACTGAAGCAAACAGAGGGGTTAAAATCTGATCCACAAACGAAGCTTCTCCAGGCAATATATACTTAACTATAACACTGTTAATTAGTTTATGTGGATGTAATATGTGGTTAAATGCATGTGCAATTACTGAGGAATAAAAAATGCAAAAATTAGTTACATGGGAAAAGTCAAAATACTATTTCCTTTTGAAATTATTTTTTGTTTTGCCAAAATATTTTGAATTTGAGGTTTTCCTATTATTATTTTGATTCTCTTTAGTGTTTTCTTTATTTCCTTTATTGGTTTTTGCTTCCACTCTAAATTATTTGTGTGGTCTACTAACCCTAACTATTCTCACTGAAAAATTCATTCACGAAAAAGCCCAGAAATTCCTGAATTCTTAAAATGTATTTACAATGCAAAAAATGAATGTCTTCCTTAATGGTCTTTGCTTCTCACTTATTTCAGCCCTTTGGCATGCTTTCAGCTACAGTGGTAAGATGACTTCAGATTGTCAACCCACTCCTTCTCCATAAGCTGGACTCTCATACATAATCCCAGAAGAACTCACTTGGTAAAGCTTTATCTACAGTTCTTTCTTTGTAGTCTATAAACTCATTTCATTTTTTTCTCTTGTGTCCTCTCTTGAAGAGTTATTCTGACATACATTAAATCTTTGAGGTACATGTGGAACTAACCTTGGAATCCATAGCATTATATGACATTGGATTTGAACCTGTTTCTTGGAATGACTTGAGAAGAATTTAGTTTCTTCTTCTGATAGTGGGCGCATAGCAGCGTGAATATTAGAAGACAGTTATAAAGAGCATGGAGGAAAACATCACTGAGATAGTAGCATAGAAGAAGCACTTTGTCACTGCTAATTGAACTTACACTGTACATTTTCCCTTTGCCTAGGAGATCTTAGCTAGAAATAAAATACCCGAATTGGGACCCATTGGTGAGTAAAATGCTGCATCTTCTACTATAAAAGTAGTCATTGTGTGTGAACTCTTCCAATTAGGTCCTATTCATTTTTTAATTCTGTCACTACTCACCATCTGTGCATCTCTTCACTGGACACTCTGGGGTGGCTTCTAAGGTGTCCCTAGAAAAGCTACTTGAGATCCATCTCAAAGAGAATCTTGAAGTCACCTCAGAAAGATCATCTATCAGGAAAACTGTGGGGTTTACAGCAATAAGGCTTCCATTGAGCACAAAAGCACCTAGATGATGTTCAATATGGCTCTAGGTAAGGCTAAAGATACCACATCTCTACCATGGTAGCTCAAGATCATGTAGTACAAAGCAAGTTCAAGGTGAGTTTCAGGGTATCTGCAAGAAAAATGTAGAGTCCTATTGCCTTGAGTTTTTACATCATTTAGTGCTAACTTCAACCACTAAGCCCATGACTTTTTCAAGACCGCCTTACTCCTACTCTCCCAAATTGCTATCATCTTTTCCTTCCCTTCCCAATGCCCTAACATCTGTCAAACTCATCCTGGCCTTGAACAAATAAACAAGGGTATATAATTATGAAATGACCATTATATTTTTAAGACAGTGCAAGGAATTATTTGAGAACATCTTTGTCAAACCAAGCAGAGCAGGCAAGTTCATCTTAAGGCTAAAACAACAGTCAGAAAGAACCGAAGTAACTGCACCTACCAATTGCAATACAGTTACTTCAATGAAACAATAAAATTAGCTTAGTTATGGTGAAATCTAATTGGTATTGTGACAGCTAAGTCTTAAACATCCTCTTTAATCAGTCATAGAAACCAGGACTCAGTATTCCCAGTGGTTAAATTTCTAAAGCCTAATTGTTTGCTCTAAGCCATAATAGAATGTGGATCTGTGATAAATTATGTCTTATTCCTGGTTCATCACCAACTGCATGCCTAACTGGGTAAACTTTTTGGCATTAGTCTTTCTAATTTAAAGCAATAATAATAATAATAACATGTTGTTAAGACATTAAGGACACAGTCATTAGGATAATTAAGGTAATAGTAAAGCACCTGATTCCCCCCTACTTTGAGGAGTAGCTATGTGTCATCCCCAGCTTCACCACCCTCTGAGGTGTGGGGGTACCTTATAAACTTGGTCATACAATATTTAGCTATCCTTTCTTAATTTCTGCTTTAAGAATAGGCAAAAAAAATCAGGTCCAATAATAAGTCAAGTGCTAGGAAAGAAATCAATGTTTGCTAACGCTTTCAGGTCTTCATTGAAAACTGCCTGGGGAAGAACATTTTTAAATAATTATGCTTGCATTCTATTCACATAAATTCACTCAGTTTTCAGTGTGGTGAAGTGTAGCTTGGCCTCTAGTTTTGTTTTGTTTTGTTGTTGCTAAATTCTACCTTGAGAAAAAAAAAAGAGTGTCAAGTATGCATAGAATGTTGTTGTTATCAATGTTTTTTTTTTTTTCAAAAAAGACTTTGAGAGATTTCTTATTTCTGGGAAATAAAAGGAAATACATATGATTGAACAGTAGTTGACAGCCTATGCACCTTCCCCGTAGACAAGGGAAATGTAGCCAACTGCAGCTGACAGTTCAAAACAGAGACAGACAGCATAATGAAAGCATGGATACATGTGGGCCAACAACTGTTAGACTGAACTCAGCCAATTCGCAGTTGATATTTTGTAAAGAACCAAGTCTTAATGCCAATGAAGGTTTCATCTCAAATCGTTTGTTTAACTTCGTGTGCAAATTATGAGAATACATCAATTTCCAAACTATTTTGAGGCAGATTCTGGACCCATGTTGTTTAAAGTGACATCAGAAACATCTCTTTTCAATTAGCTCTGAAGCCTCTTTCAGCAGCCTTTCATAAATAGGGCAACATTAATGGCACGCTCAG
Source organism: Cricetiscus sungorus (assembly GCA_030556225.1). NCBI lineage: Eukaryota > Metazoa > Chordata > Mammalia > Rodentia > Cricetidae > Cricetiscus > Cricetiscus sungorus. The sequence continues at coordinate 20,124,826 of JANBXA010000641.1, forward strand.
CCTCAGTACTGTTCTCTAATGGAAATGCACAATGGGCCTTGCGCCATGCCTGCAGGGGCAAACATCTTCCATTTCAGACAGACCCAATGTGAAATTTCGCCAGCTATTCTGCGGCTCTTACTTTTGGGTCTCAGGTTTAGCTCATTGCTAATCAATGCCTGTGTTTTTTAATTACATCGTGCAATCAGTAATGATTTGTCACTCACTGAACCTGGGCAAGCTTCTAAACCATCACCAATATAAACAATTGTAAAGACAAAGTAAACTTAGCTGCCAGGCCTCCACATTGGAAAAGACATTTCTCTGATAAAAAGGAAATGCTGAGTTGGAAAATAAGGAAAGAAAGGTAGCTCTCTTATATATAAGATGATCCAGACCCTCCCCAGTGGTTCCTTTCACTTTCTAGAACTCTGTACTAAAACCATGCTTACCCAAGTGTCCACATGGCACTGATAATTCTCCTGTCATGCTTCTCAGAGGCCTTGCTTACCTTAGGATCTCAGTGGATATTGACTGATATATTAACAAGAAGTTTTAACTTTTGCTATATAGATCAACATCTCCCTCTGGTAGATAAAAGGCATTCTGAAGTTGGTTTCATATTCCACTATGTACAGCTAAAATGCTGGGTTGATGCAGTAAACAAGGATGTAATTTTTGCACTTGAGAAGGAAAATTCTTATTTTTCTATCAGTGAAGTTTATAATAGTAACATCAGTAATGATACAAACATACTCATAAATTGCACAGGTGACTCAATAACAACAAATATTTAGCCTATCCAAATAGATTCTGAGTCATGGGTTGCAGCCAAATACTTTGTAGTAGGCAAATAGTAAATACTTTAAGCTTAAAGGCATGTGGTCCATGTTTCAGCCCTGAAGGACTGAGGTTATAATGCAAAAGTAGTGGAGAGAGGGATAAAAAGCAAAGAAACATGTTAACTAAGTGTCATTGTGTTCTTTAAAAACATAGCTTACAAATATATAGTCAGGGGAGCACAGTTTGTTCAAAATTAAAACCACCTGCATCATATTAATCCAATACATACCTAGACAAAGTGGTATTAATATCTGTTTGTGTAGGTAGCCACAGAGAATTCAGCCAAAATATTTGCAACACATCAATTCTAGAATGCAGATGTAAAAGCAATTAGAAAATTAAAATGTGTTCATTTGGGTGCTATGCCACAAACAGGTTGAACCCCAGTGCTATCTTAGCTGGAAAGATACTCTACTTATAAATTAATAAAATGGATAAAGGACAGGAGAGGTGGTGGTAGGCTTTTCTAAAGTAAATTTAAGCAGTATAGATATGAATTCTTTCCTGAGATAAATTGTCAGTTATTCCCTTTGCGAAACAGAATCAAATATATTCTTAGACTTTGAAGAGCAAGTTTCTGTAATGTCTTATTGGTTGTTGTTGTTGTTGTGTTTTTTGTTTTTTATTTTGTGGGGTTTTCCCCCTAACCCTAACCCTAACCCTCTGCCTCCTGAGTGCCGGGATTAAAGGAGTGTGCCACAAACACCAGGCATTCTATAATATCTTAAATACATCACTTTGGGAAGCACTGCAGGTATTTTTATTCAAGCTGGAAAGATAGTTTATGGGTTCCACTACTCTGAAGGCTACAACCAATAGTTTCAAGTATGAGATAGAAGAGGAATAACATTCAAAAAGAGGAAGCCAATGTGTCATTCTCTAACTACAAAGAGGTTATCAGGGCAAAGATGACTCACAGCTAAAACATATACTTAGAATCAGTTTACCAGAATGAGTTGCTTTTCTTCAAACAAGCAGTTGTACCAGTGTACTGTGGTTGTAATTCAATGAGACAACACTTGCATAGTGTGTGTTAAGTCTTATACTACACTACAAAATAGCAACATTAATGGAAATAATACACTTTGGGAAATTAGGAATTCGCGACTATATCAAAATTTCTCAATGTTTTAAATATCTAGAAATAAACTTAACAATATATATAAAATAAATGAAACTGGACCCCTCCAAAAATGTATCACACTTTGGTAAGAATTTGTACACAGAAAATCTTTAAGTGGGGAATCCATTAATTCACAAATGATATAAAAATACTACAATACCCTTAATTTTTTATAAGAACACTAAAATTAAATAGCAAGCATTATCTCAGTGTGGTAGTAAAGTACAGCAATAATTCCAGCATTCAGGAAGCTGAGGCAGGAAGATTGTTCGGAATTCCAACGTTACCCTGTGCTACATAGATATACTAAGTCAGCCAGGTCTACATAATGAGAAACTGTCTCAAAAGAGCTAATGTAAAAAATTAAATGGCCATTGAACCTCTAAAACCAAAGAAATATTGTGTACATGAAAATATTATTTTGTTAGTTTTTTATTGTTGAGAATTTCACACATGTATATAATAAAATACGTGTGTGTGTGTGTGTGTGTGTGTGTGTGTGTGTGTATACATTTCCTCCTTCTAACTCCTCCCAACACAAATGGGCTAATTTCTAAATACAGCTTTTTGAAAAAGAAGTAAGCTGTTCTACAAAAGCATTTCAAATCACTAGTTTTTCCTCTGAATGACAGTCACTAGATCAGCCAACATTTGGGAGGAAAAGCTAGGTCTTTAGATGCCAAGATAAACCTGGAGTTGACTAAAGCATTGAATGTAAAATGGGTTTCACAGATACTCCTTTGCTCTGCAGGTTGAGTGGTCTAGAGGTGTGGATCCCTCCATACCAAGCACAGCCTGCATTCAGTGTTGCTAATGCTACCCTACAAGAAAAAGGAGCAATCCTTGGAGAAGTGCCTGATTGAAAGGCGGGGAAGGAGAGACATAAAGGAAGCCAGAGTCAGAAAGTAATTACGTAACAAAGCATTGGCAACCATCAGGAGAACATGGGGGCCAACTAAATCATCACTTACTACCCAAACTGGAACGATTAGAGCAACTGCACTGGATTATAACCCAAAGCAGAAGACTGTCCACAAATCCCCATGGTGTAATTGAACGCTTGAAATAGATAAATAAACGAGGAAGAAAGGATAAAGCTCCTAGAAAGAAGCATCCAAAGTAATTTAAGAAAGTTATTTCTCCTCCCAAGAGAGTGGGGTTTGATTGCCCATGACTTGACTGTAAGCTGAAGAGTGAGAGAAGAAGGGAGCAACAATAAAGGGTGAGGCCTGATAAACACTGTTTTGCCAGATCAAAACCAGTATCTCCAGTGATATTGCATGCTAACCAAAACAACAACAAAAAAATCAATGAAAGGAAAAAATTGCCTCTTTTCCTGATCCCCCCACCCCCTATCTCAAGTCTAATAATAAGAAAAACATCACCAAATTCCTAACTGATGGATGAGCTACACCTCACATGATCAGCAAACCTCAAAAGTTGTCAAGACAAAGAAAGCGTGAGAAACAAGTGAGACAAAGAACACGAGAAACTGCATCACACACATGACAGCTAAGGAGATGCGTGAGCATGTGTAAGGAAGTGTTCTGAGTGCGACCCAGGAACAGACAGGGTATTAGGTGAAAGCATGGAAATTTGAATAGAGTCTTCAGTGAGTAAGGATATAACAGAGGGCTGGAGAGATGACTCGGTGGGTAAGAACTTACTGATCTTTCAGAAGACACAAATTGGAATCCCAGCACCCACATGGCAGCTCACAACTGTCCGTAATTCCAGATATAGGGAATCTTGTGTCCTTTTCTGACCTCCTCTGTCACAAGACACACAGCACACATACATGTATATGTGCAGTGAAAACATTCATACACATGCAATTAAGCTAAACGAATCATTGTTTTCAAGTAGGAGCCATCAATGCTGGCTCATTAGCTGTGACAAATGTCTCATTCTAATGTAAAATGCCAAAAATAGTAAACTGAGTATATGGGCTATGGGAAATTTTTGTATTGTATTTTTTTCAATTTTTCTATAAAACTGTTCTAAAATTTTTAAAAACATTAATATTTATTGGATTCTCAGTAGAGTAGGTTTTTCTGAGAAAAAATGTAAAAGGAAAAATCCTATATAACTGAAAGGTTAAAACACTTAAACACATGAGAATTGGTAATTCAAGGAAAGAACAAAAAATATTGAGAAGAATTTGTAAAATTCTTTTCATCACACATACACATACACAAATGAAAATATTTTTAACATCTAAAGAATATTTTTAATTTTCAGGTCAACCTTATGAATTGGCAGTGCTCAAAAGAAATGCAGAGGTCCAGTGAGTATAAGAGCAACTCTTAAGCTGCTTAATAAAGGTATGTCATGCTGGTTGGCTGAGATCAAACATGAGAATGTGTGTAATCAGAACATCAGGGCACATTAAGACCAGGCCTCTGAATGACAGCAGCTAGTAGATGCATGGGCAGTTCCTCTCAAAGCAGATTTTCAAAATGCCATGCTTATGTTTTGCGCATTTCAAATACATTAATAAAATGAGCTGGTTTCCTCTAGACATAATCTAGTCTTCTTGCCATTATAGCTTCCCATCAGGGCCTTTCCGTGTTGTTCAGAAGCTGTGAGCTTTACTCCTCTTTCCAGAATGAATTAATTATAAGAGCTAGGGCACATCTGAATATCAGTTTCTTATCTAAAAACTGCAAGTTGTAAGCTCAATGGCTTCTAATTTATCTTCCAGTTCTGTAAATATGTCTCCTTAGTCTGTATGAATAGAAGAACTGCTCCAGATATTTGACTAACCGAAATCACTTACTAAAGTAACCTCATTAAATGAGGCACTTAAATTCCTATGTTTACAGGAATTTTCCTGCCTTGGAAAAAAGCAATAGCTAACTATTGCTTGTTTGCTTAACAAACCAATGCCAATATCAGTGACAAACACAATTACTTATTGTCTAATCATGGGTCTGCACTTTGCTACGTTTATGTGCAGAATTCAGGGAGGCTGGGAAAACATTGCTCCCCTGTGTGTCTTATTTAGTAGTCCTAATGGAAGGGAGTGGCAGAGACCCAGAGCAGGATCCTGGATGACTATTAGTATAGGAGTTTGGAAGCTCCTAAAATAGCAAGAGTTAAACACATGCCTTCTAGGAGTCTGATTCATTTACATACTCCTATTGGCTAAAGTATGCCTCAGGACAAGGTCAACATAATTATACATACATACATACATACATACATACATACATACATACATGCATCCTTTTCTCTGAGGTTTAAGTAAATGAATACATCCAGAAAATATTCTAATCCACTGCAATGACAAATATTCCAAAGAGAAGAGGTGTACCACTCATGGGTGCCATTTTATATACAGATGTAGATAATATCATTCCCATAAAAAAGAAACATATTGAGAGTCATCAACAATGCAGGCATGATGATTCAGTATTGAGATCTGCCCACCATGGAAGGTGGGCCCACCTTCTTCCTCTAGGAAAACTTTCTGAAATACAGTGACCAGTTTCCTATGAGCCCGTGAACTCTAAGGAATGTTGTACACTAGAAACCTCTGTCTTATGTTCATCATCATGTGTTACAGCTAACAGGACACCCAGGAAGCACTAGAGAAACTAAGCAAATCAAGGAAAGTGTGGTGTGTGTGTGTGTGTGTGTGTGTGTGTGTGTGTGTGTGTTTATACATATATATATATATATATATATATATATATATATATATATATATATATGGCAAGTTTGGCTTTCTTTTTATTTTATGTATTTTGTGTGTATGTTTATGTGTGGATGTGGTGCACATGTCCCCTCTACATGCAGGAGGCAGAGGAGAACATCTGATACCCTGCTCTATCCCTCTCTACCTTACTCCTTCGAGGTGGAGTCTCTTATTGGGTTGTTTACTTACCATTTGGTTAGTATTTTTTCCAAATGGTACAGATCAAGAAATATCTGAATATTTTTGTTTGTCCTATCAGATATGAATGGCCTGTAAATATTTAAGGGGTTTAGGGAAAGTGAGGAATATGTTTTGTTGCCTGAGAAGTTTGAATCCAGCATCTTTATGCGAACTCAGGCTTGATCATCCAATTTACATACCAGCCTTGACTTTCACCCTCTAGTAATGGGGCAGTTTCAGAGGAGGCAAAATGGCCCTGCCAGACTTCAAATGTTCACCCCTTTTCAGAAAGTCTCCTGGAATTGCTATCAGATATTTTCAGAGGCATCTGGGGTATTTTTTAAAGTGACTAAATATATTTTAATAATTACGTTATATTTTTATTGCCCTGCAATGGCTACTAATTAATTATTTAATGTAAAGTAACATATACGCATGCCAAATATTTACTGCAAGATTTAAAGGGATCGATTACTTTCTATTAGCATATAGTACCTGTAAACTAGTGATTTTTGTTTTCATTATCACATCTTTGTATACGCACACCTGGAGGAAAAGGACCTACTATGTTCTGTCTCTCAAAGTGAAGCCCAACTATCTCTGTTTTAAAACGTTCCCCCAGGTCATTCACACACTCAGCTGCATTTGGGAGGCACAACTAGGAAATACTTTCTTGCCTTGGACAGCTACTGCTCCGGGCAGTTTGATTTCTGCTGAGTACACAAAGGTAGACAGGACAGGTAAGCCCCCTTCTCGTTCCAGAACCAAATACCCTGTAATCCTTGACATGGCAGAAGCCAGAGAAATGAAAACACTAAGGAATCAACGAGATTAAGACAAACAGGCTTCCTTTCTCTGCGTACACACGCTCATCACAAACCACACGTCTGAAGTGGGAGGAAACGGAGGATCTACTTATCAAATGCAAGGGTAACACCTGCCACCCACTCGATATCCTGCCGAAGAACTGCTTCCGCTTAGGACAAGGCAGGTGACAGCTGGCCTTAGCACGCCATCAGCATGAGTCTCAACAGGCTCATGGACTCGCTTCAGGATGAGCACTGCAAATAAACACTTCCACCCTGGGCTCTAAAGCCACTTTCTCAAACTTTTCTATCTGCTTTTCATGTCTAAGCCCACACTGAAAGTAAATCTAGAAAGCTCTCCTTCACTGGCATGCTCTTGTTCTAAATCTAAGAGCTGTGCTTCAGCCTTCCCTTTCCACTATTTCTTTCCTACTTGTAATCACTCTTTCCTTGGGGCTGGGGAGATTATTCCTTAAGTTAAGTGCTGTCTACGTAACCATGAGGACCTCAGTTCATCCATTAGCAACCATGTAGAAAGCCAGGCCTGGGAGCACAGATCTATAATTCCAGATCTAGGATGCACAGATGGGATTCACAGGGATTCACTTGCCCATCCAGTCTGGCCAATTCATGATTTTGAGATTCAGTGAGTAACCCTGTATCATGAGGCTGCTGATGGTGATGCTAATAATGCTGTCACTACTGCTGCTGCTTCTGCTTCTGCTTCTGCTGCTGCTGACAAGGATAATGATGATGATGACTGTTCTGGTTTGAATGAAAATGGTCCCCATAGGCTCATGGGGAGTAGCACTATTGGGAGGTGTGGCTTTGTTGGGGAGAAGCGTGTCACTAAGGGGTATGCGTTGAGATTTCAGATGCTTAAGCCAGGCCCGGTGTGACTCTCTCTTCCTGTTGCCTACAGATCCAGATGTAGAACTCTCAGCTCCTTCTCCAGAGCCACATCTGCCTGTGTGACACCATGCTTCCTGCCATGACCATATGGGCTAAATGTCTGAACCCGTAAGCCAATCCCAACTAAATGTTTTCTTTTGTAAGATTTGCCATGGTCATAGTGTCTTTTCATGGCAATAGAAATCCTAGCTAAGAAAATGACACTGCTGGTGGTGGTGGTGGTGGTGGTAGTGGCTGTGTAGGAAGATACTGGACATTGGCCTTTGGCCTTCACATAGTCACACATATGCTTCTGTATATATGCTTCTAAGTTCCTGTCTACATCACTCTGAGGTTTTCTCTGGTACAGTCATACTTCCTGACCTACAGACTTTCACCTCTGCCTAAAGGATGCTGGCTACATTCCATAATGAGGCCTCTTCTTCCTCCACCAGCTTTCCACATGACTCCAAACTTTCACTCTTTCCTGCAATTCCTGAGTTTTTTTCTTTAAAAAAAATATTATTATTTTTTTTCATTTATTTTACATACTAAACACAGTTTCCCTCCCTCCTCTCCTCCCATTTCCTTCCCTTACCTCCCTTCTATCCTCCCCCTATCCACTCCTCCTCTATCTCCACTCACAAAGGGTCAGGTCTCCTATGGCGGGTCAGCATAGCACATCAAGTTGAGGCAGGACCAGTCTCCTCCCGTATCAAGGTTGGGTAAAGCAACCCAGCTTGGGGATTGGGTTCCCAAGTGTCAGCCAAGCACCAAGAACAGGTCCTTATTTCACTGTTAGCAACCCTATGAGCAGAACAACTTCACACTCATGTAGAGGGCCTAGGTCCATCCCATGCAGGCTTCCTAGCTGCTGGTCCAGAGTTGGTGAGTTCCCATGAACTCAGGTGAGCTATCTCTGTATGTTCCCTTGTCATGACCTTAGCCACCCCCTGCCCTGCCCGAGGCTCATAACATCTTTCCTCTCTCTTCAACAGGATCCCCAGAGCTCAGCCCAGAGCTTGATTGTGCATCTTTGCATCTGTTTCCATGGCTATCTGATGACAGTTAGGGTAGTCACCAATCTGATTACAGTAGATGGGGATGTCCATTGCAGGTGTCCTCTCCACTGTTACTGGGAGTCTTGGCTGAGGTCATCCTTATGGATCCCTGGGGGTTTCCCTGACACCAGGTTTCTCCCTAACCCCAACCCCCCCATCAAGATTTCTCTTCTGTTACCCTCCTCATCTGCCCTGGTCCTAACCCGCCTCCTGCACCCAGTTCACCCAATCTGCTCCCTCAAGTTCCTATCCTTCCAATCCCCCATCCTCATCCCCATCCCCATCCCCAGTTTACCCTGGAGATCTCTTCTATTTCCCCTTCCCAAGGAAATCCACACATCCCTCTCTGGGCCCTCCTTTTTATCTAGCCTCTCTGGAGCTGTGGCTGAATCTCTTTTTCAAGCCCCTGTTTGGTTCCTCCATGGTCCATGGCACAGTGAGTAGATAGGGATCCTAGCGACAGAGCATTGCCAGTCCTGCTACTGATTGGCTGGTGTTTACTGTGTCTGTTTTTTTTTCTCACATACTTAATTACACCCAGCACCTCTGCTTCCTCCTTGCTAGATGAGACTTTTGTACTTCAAGACCTGTCCTGAGAATGACAAGAGTTTTCAGTCACAGCAATGTAACTGCCTCCCTTGGCAATGTCAGCAGATGGGTCTCATTTTAATAACTGAGCCAGCAGGGAACACAAATGCTGCCAAGCACCGAAGACTGCACAGTACAGACTCTGTAAGTCTACAGAGCTTACCTGGCCCTAAATGCAAATAGCTGATCTTGAGAAACACTGGTTTACAGATAGTGACAGTGTTGTGAAGGGAGCTGGCACCTAGTAAGCTCTTGTGTGCATTAGTCATTATTGTTTTATTAGCAAATGTTCACAGTACTAAATAATGGGTTTCACTGTGACATTTCATACACATTTATCATGTACTTTGATCAAATCCATCTTATTATCATTGCTTGTCCCTTCTTCCCATGCCCTACAAGCCCTCTCTTCTCAAATAGCCCCCTTTTTGTTTACATATATGTATGATGTATGAAGTAAAAACATCAATATTTGTCCTTCCTACACTTGCACCTCCTGTTAGGTCCATTCTCAGGGTTTAGCATAGCTAGCCTCCCATTTGTTCTGGCCATGAACCTGGAAATCATCTTTAATCCTTTCTTCTCTGACCCAGTTTGCTTGTCAGTTGCTGTGATGAAACACTGACCAAAAGCAACTTTCAGGAAGAGAGAGGTATTTGGCTTTCAGGTCATAGTCCAAAACTGAGAGGAGAAACCTGGAGGGGAGAACTGACATAGGCATCACTAAGGAATGCTGCTTACCGCTCGCTGGTCTTCTCTCTGTCTTACTTAGGTTTCAATTGTTATAGTGAAAACCAGGAATAAAACCAAGGCTTGAAGGACAGTGTTTCTTTTATGTCACATTCCTGTAGGGAAGTCGGGGCACGAACTGTAGCAGAAGCTACACAGCCTTGTTCATGGGCCAATCTGATGGAGACAGTGTCTCAATTGATGGTTCTTCTTCTAGATGCCTCTAGTCTGCATGGAGTTTACAAAAAGTAACTATCTCTCTCTCTCTCTCTCTCTCTCTCTCTCTCTCTCTCTCTCTCTCTCTCTCTCTCTCTCTCTCTCTCTCTCTCTCTCTCTCTCTCTCTCTCTCTCTGACCATAACCAGTCATGGAATCCTACACGTTTTAGCTCTCCTCACAGATATCAAATCCAGCCCCTTTTCTCCTCTCTCAAACTAGCACTTTGTCTCAAATATTGATCTTTCACTCCTGGTCAAAGCTGTGCTAGCTTCTGCCCCTGAAGCTGGACTTCCTCTAGCCCATGTCTGACAAAGCAACTGGAATGATTTTCTTTGCAAGGTTTATTTTTGTTACTTTTAATTGTGTGCGTGCACGTGTGTCCATGTGGGTGAGCATGCAGGTGAGTACAGCATTCCGTGGTCCCAGATCCTCCTGGATCAGGGCTGGTAGATCCTCCTGGATCGGGGCTGGCAGCTGGTTGTGAGCTATGAGAAGCAGATGCTGGGAACCAAACTGTCCTCCTCTGAATAGCAGTGGGTCTTAACTGTTAAGCTATCGCTGCAGTTTCTGATGGGGTCTTTTAAAAATATGTACTTCTTCTAAACAGGTCCATTGTAACATGCACAGCTGAGTCAAAAACACAAGCACAGATTCCCAATTCATATCTACACACACACACACACACACACACACACACACACACACACACACACACACACGATTAGCCTTCAGGCCACTCCTCAGACCTGAGATTGTACATCCTCAGCATGGGTTCATTTGCTGGTTGGGTAAAAAAAAAATATTGCAAGGTCCTCATTGTTCCTCATTGTGGTCCATAACAGTAAGAAACTGTTTCTAGATGTCTGCCTCCCCATCTCTCTCATTCATAGACTTGCCTCGGGAGGTAAGTCATTCCAAGAATGAGAGCAGGTTTCTCTAAGCATGGGATCCACAGAAGTTGTCCTGAGGACTCGTATCTGGAGTAGTACTGAGTCCACACTTTGCAGGAGACAGATCAGCAGCCATTGCATAGTAGGATTGTTCAGGGTTGGTGTAGGAGGACTGAATCTCAGCACACTTAATATTAGACAAATTGAGAACAAAAGCAAAGGGCTGTCTGTGCCTCTGAAGGAAGAGTATGTGTTTATAATTTCAAATGCCTGCAATCTTGTGTGTTTGGCATAGCGTGTAAGCCTCTAATGTAGTGTGGGTCAGCTCACTTCTCCACTGAACTCTATGCAGATGACCTCTGGGCTCTCTCACATGCCTCCCTTTTTTCCCATGTGTACACTGCCAGCATCTTCATCCCCACCCCTCCCTGATATAAGTGCTAGACTCAGCTCAGGGGTTATTTCCACCCAAAAAATGGACAACCCCTAATCTAGTTCCACAGACCCATTCCATTTGTTACGATATTGTATGTTTGCTCTCTTGTACTAGATGTCAGTATTTTGGTCTTCGTCATCTCTGGTGGCTAGTATGGTGTTTTGCCTGCACAAGATTCTCTATGTAAACGTTTTGGAGGAAAAAGTAAATGTGCACACCAGGAGGGAAGGAGGGTGGAAGAAAGGAAGTCAGAGAAATATGAACAAGGGAACCTTTATGTTGATAGGAAGGTAGGTTATGTAATCATCGCCAAGAACAGTATAGAAGGTCCTGAAATACATAATGTAACTACTGTAAGATCTGCTTATGGCTGCCCTGAGTGTATAACCAATTATATGAACTTATCAATGAAAGATAGATGGAGAGACTTGCTCACTCCTGTCTGATGTGGCGCTAATCACAAGAACTGTGCTGTGACTTTAGCCCAGATGTCCATCAACCGATATGTGTATAAAATTATATAGAGAAATGGACACACACACAAATTGGAGTAATATTCAGTCATAAAGAAAAATGAAGCTAGATGTGGTGGAATGCGCCTTGATTTCCTGAACTTGGGAGAAAGAGAAGAGACAAGTGGATTTTCTTGTTCAAAACCAGCCTAGACTACAAAGCGAGTTGCAGCAAGGACTACATAGATAAACTCTCTCTTGACAAAAAAAGAAAGAAAGAAAGAAAAAGAAAAAAATCCCTAGAGAAACAAAATCCTAGCATTTGCTGCAAGTTAGATAAAACTAAGAGATATCACACCAAGTAAAATAAATGAAGAACAGGAAGAAATATATCATATGCCATCTCTTATGTGTTAGGAGAAAATGAAACTAAAGTATAAATAGAATAGTGTCTACTGGGAATTAAGGAAGGAATAGAGGAGGAAAGTACAAGAATGATGGTTAAATCCAATTAATATTCTCTGTACATACATGTACAGGATTATCACATTGAATCCCATTGGGATGCCTGCTTAGCACATGTTAATAAAGATGTTTTAACTATAAAATGACACATGGATGCCAGTCATAAACCAAAAGTTCATATAGATGTTCATGATAAGCAGAAAAGCAAACTTTGAACTCTTCATGTCTATTCCTCTCCATAGCTTATCCTTTTAATCTATATGTGAATTCACCATATAGAATTGTGGTTGTGTGTGTGTTGTGTGTGCATGTTTGTGTGGGGAGAGGTACTCACAAGTATGTGTGGGTGTGTGGTGAGACCAGATATCAATATTAGGTGTACTCTTCTATTACTCTTGACCTTTTTTTTTTTTTTTTTTTTAGACAGTGTCTCATTATGCAGCCCTGGCTAGCCTGAAACTTATTACCTAGACCAGGCTTGCCTCAAAATCACCTGCCTGCTCTAATCTTAATTTATAAAACAATCTCTTACTGAACATAGAGTCCACCAATTCTACCAGAATAGCTGCTCACTAAGCTCCAGGATGCTCCTGTCTCTGTCCCCACAGACTAAGACTACAGTCATACACCACCATATCTGTTTTTTGTTCATAATGTGGGTGCTGAAGATCTGAACCCTGGTCTTCATGAATGTACATGCATAACAACAACAACCACTTCACCATTGAAGACAATGCTCCAGCCCTTCTTTATAGTACTTTATGAAGGGCAAAATTCTGAACAAGTAGAAATCTGTGGACTTAAAGATTAGTAGGGTATCAATATTCTAATCCTATGATAACTCAGCTTATGATATTTATGGGGGAAACATTTAAATCAATGCAATTTGTCGCAGTAACCCCCTCACTCATTTATGAAGGATTTCTAACTCCTGATGCCTGTTCATTTATCTCAGCTATGCGCAACTATGTGACAGAGGCTGAAACATGGGAGAATCTGAGACATAGCAAGACATTAGTACTGAAGTCCTCTCCTCCTCTGTCTCCATCAAAGCAACATTTTTCTTGCTGTGACTGAAAACAAACAAACAAAAAAAAAAACAAAAACAAAACAAACAAACAAACAAACAAAAACCATGTAGACTAGACAGAACCAACCTAATTCCACATGTCTGGAAAAGCCATTAATCTAAAAACCAGAAGACTGGGTCCCAATGCCTCCTCTTACTTCATAATCTGCAAGATGTTTAAACACAGAACTCCAAGGGTGAGATGGACAATGCAACTAAAGATGCCTTCACAGCAGCTGGGAGAGGACCAAGAGGAAAGGGATCAGATGAAAATGGTAAGCTGTGTTCACTTTACAGTTTACTGAAAGCCTTACACGCAGAAGCCATCTGTGTACTTCTGAACGAAATTGCTCTAGGGAACAGGGAGATGGGAGTCTCCCCCAGCAGCTCCAACCTTGCTTCTCAGAACTATGCTAATTACACTTCCTTTAGTCATTTCCATCATCCATGCAAGAATTATTTTGTTTAGTTGTGGTGATGACTAGTCTCCGCTGATTGGTTACTAGCCCTGTTTTGCATAAGTATTATTCAGCAAAGGAAACAAGTAAAGGCTTGGGGCTAGGCATGGGGCTCTCATATACATGCATCTGCTGGTTTGTTCTTTCTGAGGCTCCCTAGTAAAAGATACCTTGTAACCACACAGAGACAGATCCTACAAAAAGCTTCAGAACATCTAAGCAAACACACTCATCTTGGAAAGATGCCTTGTGCTTCACCCCCTCCTCCCTCTCCTTCTTTCCCCACCTGCAGGGTTTTAGTTCTTCTGCTGTGGCCCCACACGTAAAGAAGCTGAGACTTGTACTGAATCACCTGTGGTGACTGGACGAACTGCTAATTATGGAATTTGGATACACCATCTGGGTTAACATTTGGCTGAGGACAGCTGAAACTCTCAGTGCTTCTGAGAAAAACTATGATTATTTTTCTATTAATTATTATACGACTTTCCTCAAGCTGGCCTTCCTTCCCTTGTCTCTCCTCCCTACCTACTCAAATCCTAGCACTCTTCCAAGGTTCAGCCAAGTCCCTCCTCCCCCCAGCATGCTTGCTCTAACTTCCCAGCTCACACTGTGAATCCCATTTGCATTAATAGTCAGCGCCCAAATGTCCTCTAGTTATTTCACAGGTACAAATTTAAACTCCTGCTTGTAGCAGCCATGAAGCCACTTTATTTATATACCTTTCCATCCCTCACTTGAACAGCACCTGAATGCATATTGCATGGTATCGCGCATGTTTCAGGACACTGCTACATTGAATTATTAGTCTGTGAAAGGCAAGAATCAGGAGCTGTTTCACCACTGCAAGCATCCAACAATCAGTTTGCTTCTATGTGGCATTTAACTATATAAAGAGTAAAAAAGAAAAAGGAAAAAAAAAACAAAAACAAAACAAAAAAACTCATATGTGTGTATAAATATTCTAAAGAAATGCAAGTTTTTCAGTGAATTGTGTACTCTGGTAACCAGAAGAAGACTGTCTTTCTAGCTAAATGGAAGCTGAAGTCAAAGGAGTTGGGGTAATTTCCAAAGATAAGCATTCGATTATCTTTGCATAGAAAAGATCTTTCCTTTCCTCTCATATATCTCCACCTAACTGTGCAAGACCAGTTTTGTTACTCCAGTCAAAAATATCAGGATTTCTTCCAGGTCACCTGTGTTCTTCCTTGACCAGCTAATCACAAATGCACACACAGGCATGACCAATGGTAGGTTATCAGTGTTTGGAGTGAACTCTCCTGATTAGGGTTTTCTTCCTAAATCTATAGAACTTCTTCCCAAGACCTCAGGGCATCCTTTCAACAATTACTCAAGATGGGTTTGGTTGCATCTTTGCTCCTACCAAACTGTAATTCCTCCTTTGGTCTTTGATTTTTCTCAGGCATCATTATGCAATTATCATTCCACTTCTAGCCTAAAGAGCTGGCTACACAGTACTCCTTAGAAGAGCTGCCAAGTTCGCTGCTGATGTTATTTCCTAGGCTGAGGCAGGCAAGGTAACATGGTCCTCTTCTAGGGACTACAATTGCTCTTTTTCTTTCAAAGCTTGAGGTAAAAGTGTCTATCCTACATTTAAATTAGTGCTACAACCTCACCCCTCCAGCTAGAATGTTATCACATTTTCAGAACTTGTCATTTTCCTCAGAAATCTATTTATCAGAGGCAGAAAAGTGGTATGGAAGCTATTTTGTGTGTGCTCGGTGAGGGCATGAACATGCCTAACATTTGATGGGGTTGCAACTCAACATCTTATACTGTCTTTTCCCCATACTTTATGGAATTAAGAAAATATATATTTTAACTAGCACGTAAACATGTATTAATGGCATAATGTGAGGTTTTATTGTAGTTTACACTAGTTAAACTGGGCTAAACAATTAGTTCTATGTCCCTAAATTTTTTAGTGGCCAAAACTTTAATAAACACAAAGCTATCTAATCCCTTTCTCCTAGCTTTATTTCTAGTGGTGGGAATTGAGTCAAGACCTGAGGATGAGTAAATTACCCACACTGAACTCATGCTGTAGCTCTCTAAGAGTCTGAATTTGAAGTTTTCCTGCCTCAACCTCTCAACAGCATCCACAAGTCTGTCTTTGTTTTTGTTTTTGTTTTGGTAGCCTTTTGAAATGTGTAACACTCTGCACTTAAAAATATCTTGCATTTCAATACTCTCTTATTGATGCCAGATCCTTTAGAGTACTGGCCAACAAATGGTGTATCAACTTTGCCCAAAGAGTGTTGACTGTTTGATGTTGAGTCTTTCATCAGTTCTGACTGAAGCACAAATAACAGTTACTAGGGGGAGGTTTCAAGGAAGAGACACGATTGGCAAATAGATTCACAAGCATTTCCTGTGACTCATTCTTTAAGCTGCAAATGTCCACCTCTCTGTGACAGGCATTTACCTACTTTCAGGATTCTACTGAAGGCAGCACCCCACGCACTGTCTTTAGGAAAGTGACCATTTCCCAACATTCTATTTACCATAGCACTTTTGTTAGAACCACCCAGAACAGGGAATTTGTCTTTCCTCTATCTGAAATCAGATTTTAACTGTGTCATCTCCTAGGGGCCTTGATTTTCAATAAAAGTTACCACGCAAGTTATGTAAATTGGATTTGTCTCCTCAACTTCACTTCATCTATCAATTTGATTATTTTTTTTTTAAGAAGAGGTTGAGATAAATGCTTTCAAAGCCCCTTTATGCTTTAATGTTGACTCTATTGGTGGACTATGAAGGCTGACAAACTCAATAAAAATCTCTCATGTTGTCTTGGGTTCTAAAATCAAATTACAATATATAACTTCTAGAAATGATGTTTTCTCATGGCTTCAATAAGGGTAGTTTCAGGCCTGGTGGCAAATGAGTGTCCAGTTTCAGATAGTTATGATCATTTACACTTCTGTCTCACTTTCTGAAACATGGTGGGATGATAGAAAGGACAATGATTTAGTATCATGGAAATCTGGGTTTGAATTAGGTTTAACCACTTAGAAGCTCAGCGACCTGGGGAAAATTACTTCAGCTCACAGTAAGTCAATTTCCTTAACTATTACAGAGTGAAATATTTAAAGTTGTCTTACAGTCACTTTGTTTATAATAAAGAGTAAGATGAGGAAATATGTTAAAGCATATGAATAACAACCACCACATTAAAACACATTCAGCAAACACCAATTCCATTTTCAATTTTAATTATCTCAATTTATTGCTGTATGCAAAAACTTCAAATTATTTTTAAGCAAATTCAAATGTGAGAATTTTCATTTCCTAGGAGAAAGATACACATACAATTCAATCATTTCATTCATCAATATTATTATTATGGGGTATGGCTCTACATTTTTCTATTTTCTAAGATCAAATTAGGTATTTGGAACTCAAACATACTCTGTTTACAACCATCTAAATACATCCAAAGTTCCTCATCTTTTATTTTTTTTCTTTTTTTCTCATCTTTAAATTCAATTTAATAAAATAAAACTAGTAAGTGCTCTTAAGATAGAGAGTCTACCTCGAACTGAGACTTAAAAGATAAATATTGCCTCATATTTTAGGAAGGGGTCCAAAAGCATCTTTCTCCTCCTTTCCCGGGGGCATTTCCTTTATCATTATCTTTCTTTCAGGGAAATTAGAATGCACAGATCAATGAGTCAACACTTGGTCGGATATGGCCCCAGCTATGAGGAAGGTATAGAGAGAAATCTCCCCATGGGAGTAGTTGCTTTGTTTTGGCCCAAGAGACTGATATGTCCTGGGAATTGAAGTTATAGACCCTCAAATATGAGGGGTAAACTTTGGGAAAAATTAGTAGATTATTCTTCAACCTCGGAGTTAGAAGCATACAGAAACCTATTACTGGGACAGAATCATTCTTCCACTTTTGAAAGTAAAATTACTTCTGTCCTAGTGCATAGCCTGGGGAAAAGGCCATGCTATCTTACACCCTCTGCTTGAGTCTCATTCATCTCAGATCTATCTGTGCATGCCCAAGTGTCTTCTCAATGACCACCCCTTCACCAGATCAAAACCGCATTCCTTAGGAAAAAGTTTTAGAAGACAACTCGAGCAATTTAAATAAGATAACTAATTTTTTAATCAAAATATTAACTTTTCAGATAGTAGATCAAAGTCACAAACCCTAAATGACTGGTAAGCTTTTCTGAGAAAACAGTCTCTTTTCCATAGTGATCTAGGTTTACTTGAGTGAATCTCAGTGTGCCCAGCCCAGATCACACACCTGTGCATTCTCAGAGCCAAAATACCCCCTTTAAGCAAAGAGAGAAGATGAGCTCTGTGTAGGTTGTAGTTAAGTAAACTCTAGTTTCAAATGGCTGTATGACTAACTTTAAATCAACTTTCAGAGGTCTTTATTTTTCCTGAGATACTATGGAGTAAGAACAAATCCATGTCTATAGTCCCCTGGGGGAGGAGCGGGGAATGTTTGGCTGTGTCTAATCGTAAAATGATCTAGAAAGACTAGTCACTCTATATGCCACAACTTTGTCCTTAAGGGGCAACTCTCCAAATTGTATCACACAAAGATCCAAGCATCCTGTTTTAAGACATAGAGCTAGGAAAATAGTTCAGAAAGGAAAAACATGGAGGTTTTAGAAACTTAGAAATATATATGTATGGATTGTATCAATGAAAATTGATGCCATGGGCTCTAATATTTGAATACTTAGTTTCCAGTTGGGGGGCACTGTTTGGGGAGATTTAGGAGGAGTGGCCTTCCTGGAGAAAATGCTTCTTCAGAAACAGAATGTGAGTGTTTAAAGCCTTGAGCTTCTTCCAGTTTGGTCTCTTTGCTTTGTCCTTGTGTTTGAAGAGAGAAATTTTCAGCTTCCTGCTCATGCCACATGCTGCTATGCCTCCCCTACCATAACAAACTCTTGTCCTTTTGAAACCATGAAACAAAATAAACTCTTTTATAAGTTATCTTGGTCATGGTGTCTATCACAGCAACAGAAAAGTAACTGATACATATATAATAATATAAATGCATAGCTGGGCAATGGTGGTACATGCCTTTTAAGGCAGAATTTCAGAGGCAGAGGTAGGTTGATCTCTATGAATTCAAGGCAAGCCTGACCTATAAAATGAGTTCCAGAACAGCCAGAGTGGTTACACAAAGAAACCCTGTCTCAAAAATAGATAATTATTATTATTATTAGCATTTCAAAAATAATAATTAATAATAATAATGATATAAATGCGTGTGTGTGTGTGTGTGTGTGTGTGTGTGTGTGTGTGTGTGTGTGTTTCTTGGATCACTAGGATGAAATGTTAGCTAACACAACTACCATCTATTAGTTTCTAAGGAAACTTCTATCCATTGCCAATATCCAGGGATATTTCTGAAGCTTTGCTTATTTGTTTCTATATATCTCTGATTTATTATTATTCTCTCAAATGTAGAATGCACATGATACCTTTTCAGGTATTTGCATTTAGCAAAAATCTTTAGTTTGTTGGTTTCTTTGTTTCAATAGTGTTTGTTTCAGGGTAAGTAGATCATGTAAATTTCTTTCTTTTCCGTTCACTAACAGAACAAAATAATGACCAAAAATTTTTCTTAAAAAAATGAAAAGAAATGTTTACTTGGTATAAAAAGAGAGACCTCCACAAATATCTTAGATATTAATGATATTTGGAAAACTTCATAGGAAAAAAATAAAAGAGATTTCATAGTCTAGAAGACATGAGAAAGAAGCTTCTCAATGTTTTAGGAAAAGTTTATACACTTATTCTACATTTCTTAGAAGCATCAATCAAATGTTGTGAGAAAAGAAAGACATCGTTTATACAAAAGTGCACAGAAAGTTTACCTCCTGCATACCTTTTTCAAGGAAGTAATTGAAGATACACTCCAACAAAGTGTGAAATCCAAGAAAGAGCCTGGAGCTATTGACAATCTCTGGGAACGACTCAAAGTCCAATAAAAATAAATCAGAGGTTGACAGCAGCATAGACATCCCATAAAGCAAAGCTTCTGAATTACAGCAGCAACTTTTTCCAGCACAGGCACTGTTCATTGGATGGGCAGGAAGCTGCAAGACACTAACACGGAGCAGAGGCTGCATTTCTTACACAGTAACTAAAAGTTTTAGGAAAAGAAGAGCTATGCCGGGGGGCGGGGAAGGTCATACTGAAAAGTTGAAGCAAACTAAGTTGTGACATGGCTAAAGTACTTGAAGACTATAGCTAAAATAACTCACATAAAACCATGATCCAGGGCTGGAGAAATGAATGGTTCCGTGGTGAAGAGCACTCCCTACTCTTGCAGAGGAAGCAGCACTTTCCCAGCACCCACAAAGGGCGCTTCATGACCACCTATAAGTCTAACTCCTGGGAAGTGCAATCCCTCAGGCTTCCTTGGGTTCTTGCTCTCATGTGCCCTTACCTACACACACACACACACACACACACACACACACACACACACACAAAACACACATGCATGCACGCACACACGCACTCATGCAGGGCATAATTTTAGAAATAATATTAATAAATAATTTTCAAGACCCTGATATATGAAGAGGCATAAGGAACCAGAAGAAGGGATGATTTTTTTAAAAAATATCTAATGAGCAAGCTTTACAAAAGCAAATAATGGAAATTTAACTTAAAGAATGGATAAAGTTCTCTGTTGTGTAAAATTTACCTTTGAAGCAACTTCATCCATTATCACACTTCCCCCTCAATCAGTTCCCATCTTTAGACCTTAAATAACGCAAGAAACAGCAACTGTGTAGTAGTGCCATTGGTGGAATATGACTATAAACTGTGGTTTGGATGTAAGTGATTATTCTCAGTGTCATTATTGAACAAGTAGAGAAAGTTCCTTGAGAACAAGCACCTCCCTGTAGTGCAAGTAGCTGGCTTCGTGGCTTCCATGAAACACAATCACTTCTATTTTCTGTTAGAATGCCCTGATTTGCGTGACCACAGACTGGCCACTTGGATCCTACTGGCAGAACTGTAGTCACATTGTTCCTGTCCCCAACAGCTCCGCAAACAACACTCACTCAAACCATCTCTAGAACATGTCTTACACTGCTAGGAGTAACAGTGGATAAAATGCCTATGTCCTCTCCTGGTACCAAGGATAATAACAATGCCATATTGGCTGAGTCTGGTATATTTCTACCACAGTGGTTTATTTATTCTGTCTCTGAAATTTGAAACTAGCTTTTATTCCGCTGATGAGGTTCAAAAGACTCAATTATATGGATACAACAACATAGCTTAAGAAATGATAACCAGTTCAGAAGAGCCATTGGTAAATAAAACCAGCACTCCTCTCACAGGACCATTGGGGAACGCAGCAGTTACACACTAACTTCCAGAACTACAAATGAGGGTGCTGTTTGCCAACACATACTCAGAGCCAGCACCTACAAAAGTGAGCGTGTGGTACTTCAGGGTCGGAGGAAAGGCAGAGCAGTAGAATGGTGTGTTCACATCAGTTAACTCACTTTGCTCCTGATTCCATCACTTCCTCAGTGGGTGGATCGGGTGGCGTAGGCAGTTACACAAGAGTTCTGAGCCTCGCTGTCTTCACCTATATAATGGGAGATGACAGAACTCAAAGCTCAAAGATAATTCAGTTTCTGTCACATGAAGTCCTCTCCTAGGCTGGTGACTTCTTTCCTTCACAGATGCCTTATGCATGTATCATGTGTTTTCCTCAAAAAGCCAGTAAGCCTTCCAACAGTCCTTCTACATTTGTGGCTTAAGCAGGTCTAACCTGATTACTTCCTTTCTCATTTCATTAGTCATCTCACATTTCCCACCTAATTTAAACAAAATACTACATTAAGTGAATTATCCTGGGCTCAGAAAGACAAACATTGCACGCTGTCTTTCATATGTGGATCATGGGTTCTAAAGTTTAAATATATATATTTACAAGAGAGTAATTACTGAGGGAAACCATGATACAGGAAAAAAGAAGCTTTAAGAGAGAGAGGGGGTATATAAGATATGATAGGAGAAAGAATTGTTAGGGTTATTGTCCATGTATCTTGTTTCTAGATGAAAATATTGCAGCAAAAGCAACTTCAGGGGCAGTTTCCTTTGATTCTCAGTTTCAGGATACATTCCATCATGACAAGGAAGCTACAGAGACAAGGGCTATAGAAAGCTGGTCATATGCCATTTGTAGTTGGTAAGCATGGAGTGATGGACACTGTGCTAGCTCATTTTCTCTTCTTCATTCAATCTGGGACCCCAGAGTACGCAGTGGAGTTATATGCATGAAAGTTGTGTCCTCTCAACACAATTGACAATGCTTCACAGGCCTGTCCAGACTCCTGTCCACCAGGTGATTCGAGATACCGTCAAGCTGACATTTCAATGAACAATCACATATGGGATACCGTGGGAGAAGGGGGGCAGGAGGGAAAAGAAGAAAGGGGAGAGGAAACCGCAGGTGTGCAGAACGCAAACATTTTTGATCGCTAACTCTGTAGAAGGCTATGAACCCAGTATTTACATTGTATTGAATATTGTAAGGAAGTCATAAAAAAAGAATGCCCAAGTGTAGATGCAATCCGGGCCTTAGGCAGAGCTTGGGTGCCTTGGCTGTGTGGAATGTTGTGTAGAGCTGTGATGACCAGTAGATGACCTGGTGAATGGAATGGAAGCTGGAGTATTTGGCCTGGGTCAACTCTGCTTTCCAACTTGCTCCTCACCACTCTCCTCAGCAGCTCGGTGTTCCAGAGGTCACAGCTCATCAATGTCTATGACAGCCCTGAACCACTGGCCATTTCCCATACTGACTTCTCTGTGGACTTAGAAATCCCACTTCAAAAATGTTTCCTATAAAGGTTTCGAGTCCATCTATCTTGCTATGATAAGGGTGAAAGAAAACAAACCAGCAAGTGAATCTTCCACCCCACCCCGTGTAATTACATTTTTTGATAATTTTCTGAACATTTTCTCTTTATTGGATGTCTCTTGAAAAGTCATCTTTTCCCTTCTTTTCCTTTAAACACCATGGCCAAGAATTATTTATTTCCTGGTGGCTTATCAGGAGAGCTCAGTTCACCGGTCCATTTAATGTCGCTTCATTTCACTATGTGTGCCAAGGACAAGGTTCAGTAAGAGCACACCAAGACAGCACCTCCCTGGCCAGTTGGCTGATTACTCTTTCATAGCCAGACAGCAAGTGGGGGGGGAAGGTGGGGGTGTAACAAAGCAGCACCCTCTTCCACTAACAAGGAAGGGATTTTTATCTGACTTCCAAAAAGAACAAATAGGCCTCAGCTATGAAATTCATAAAGCTGAGATTCTAAATTGAATGAGCCATGTTCGTCATTGTAAGGTTTTGGTCTGTGGGTAGAGCTCAGTGGTAGAGCTGAGTGTGGGAGTTCATATGACATGCTCTTGCCTCATGATGCTTATCATGACACACGTGTTTCTTCTTCTTCTTCTCCTCCTCCTCCTCCTCCTCCTCCTCCTCCTCCTCCTCCTCTTTCTCCTCCTCCTCGTCCTCTTTCTCCTCCTCCTCCTCTTTCTCCTCCTCCTCCTCCTCCTCTTTCTCCTTCTCCTCCTCCTCCTCCTCCTCCTCCTCCTCCTCCTCCTCCTCCTCCTCCTTCTTCTACACCTGAGACAATATCATGGGTAAGGTCAGTGACTGCAGTTCCAGATACACAAGCACTCAGAGCTTCTGGGAGACACACTATAAGCCTATAAGGTAAAGCACAACATGCCAAGCTAGACTCAGCAGTGAGTGAATGATGAGACAACTGTCCTGGGTATGCATGGCTTTTATCTGAGCATCCCTTGAATATGGAATTGAACTAAAATAAACTTCTTATCTTTATTCTATAGATTAGTGCATCTCTCCACTCTCATCAGAAATGTGCAGTTGCTTTTACTTTGGGCCTCCAACCAGCTCCCAAATAAAAACACAGAGACTATTATTAAATAGGAATGCATTGTCTTAGCTTAGGCTTGTTCCACTAATGCTTTTAACTTAATTTAACCTGTTTCCATTCATCTATGTTTTGACTCAGGGCTTTTTCCTATTCTTTCATTCTGAATGTCCTACTTTGCTGCTTCCTCTCAATGTGTCTCTCTGGATTGCTGGTCTCTGACATCTTCCTGATGTCTCTTTTCTTTCTTCACTGAGCCTAAATTTTTCCTATTACTTACTCTCCCTGCCCAGAAGTACCACCTATACCTCCTCCCTCTCTATTGGTTATTCAGCTTTTGATTAGACTAGTCAGGTGCCTTAGGCAGGCAAGATAAAACAACAACACATCTTTACATAATTAAACAAATGCAACACATCTTTACTTAGTTAAATGACCGCAACACATCTACCAAGTTAGATAAATATTTAACAACAGAGATATTTGGGGTTTTGTTTGTTGTTTTGCAATAGATGAATATTAATACAGAGACTCACAACTAGCCAATATGTAGAGAAAAAGAGGCCATGGAGTGCTCAGCTCCAACTGGGAAATCTGTATGACAGCCCTCCTCTTAAGGCTCAGGGATCACTGACAAAGGAAGAGTAGAAAGATTATAAGACCCAGAGGGAGTCAGTGTCAGACATGACGTCACCATTCCACACATGAACTCATAGCAACTGTGACTGCAAAAGACCTGCATGGACAAAGCCACCAAGATCTCAACAACTCAACACAGGTGGGGAATCATTCATGAAGTCCCATCCCTCATTAAGACGCTGTTGGCCGTTGATGGCTGCTGGGGGAAGGAGGGGTGCAGCCTCTGAGAGACTTCCCATTCTCCAGTAGGTGGTCCTACACCCATTGCTATCCAGGCCCAGTCTAAGTAGACTCAGTGAGTTTTTTAAAAATGTGTACATGAAGTTGGTAGTGAAAAGTGGTAGTGGTAGGGGATGAAGGAGGAACTAGAAAGTGGGTCCTGGGGGACTGGATTAATCAAAACAGCGTAGGCATGTATAAAATTCTCAAGCAGTTCATCTTAACCCTGATGAGACATAAGAAAAAAACAAAACAAAACAAGGCACCATTCACAGATAACACAATCATCCCTGTTTAAAAAAAAAATCCCAACGGAAAAATAGAAATCTGTGTGTATATGTATATGTTTATATGTATATGCATATAATCTATTCTGATGAGTGGGGAAAGATGGAAAATTGGAACCATGTGATCCTATCTCCTATGGCATAAATATGTCATCAAACCATTTTTGAAGCTTAATTTCTAGATATTACTGAGAAATGATTAGAAAATCCGTGCAAAATCAAAAAGAAAAGATGCCCTTGCTTTCCCTTCCTCCACATGGTTAGCAGGCACCATGGAGGCAAAGCAAGAAGCTCTGTCGATTAAGCAAAGTGACTGTTTTCCCCACTGAGCTCCTCCTGGGCCTTCCTGGATTTGTTATGCTCTGAAATATGGAGCATTAATGACCTTTTAGAAAGTGCCAACACATGTCGGGAGGTGGCTACTTGCTTTGCTGACTATTAAAAAAGGGTGTTAATACACTCCAAAGGGGGCCCCAGGAAGCAAAACCAGCATTCCCAGCCTTTATTAGCTGCCTGCTATCTTGTAGGGGGCGTCCAAAATAGTTAGCCTTCAATTGGAGAAAGGCTACATCAAGAACAAGGGAGAGAGGCACTAACGGGATCCTTTTACAATTTGAATTAGATGTGTGACCTTGTAAAACCTGATTAACTATTGTGTTTTCATCTCCCCCTGTTGACAATTGGTTTGCTAAGTGGCTTCTCTTAATAGCAAAATGAGTGTCACGGAGAGGGTGCTGCAGGAAGCCAGCCTCTGCAGTTTCCAGTGGATGGCAGAGCCTTTCCAGCTGATTTTGGCTCATTGATAAAATGATCTAAAAATAGGAACCAAAAATAGAGACATTTTTGTGTCGTCCAAGAGCCTTGTCTCTGACATACTCCTGGCTAGTTTCCAAGAAAATTTAAGGCATTTAGCTGACAAGAGTAATAAGATACTGGATTATTTTCATTGTTGTTGTCCCACCTCTCAGAATTGCATTGCAGATAATGTCTGGCTTGATTAACAATTAACTCCAAATTGCTGAGCTACCACATTAGGAGAGCAACAATACAGCTGAGCTTGCCCTGTCTCTCTCCCCTTAACTGAGAAATGGTGCATCAAACATTCAGTTGACCCATCTAGGCCATTTGACATGTGCCTCTCTCACAGGTGATAATTTGGAGGGGGGCGGGGGGATACATTCTACTGTCCTACTGGTTCTTATCTCCAACCCCCACATTACACTCCCCTCCAGATTTACCTTGTGATGCCTTTAACATTGAACTTAACCCCACCCCCTCCCTTTTTTTTTTTTTCTAAACTACATTCTGAATATTTACTTAGAGGTAGGGTGTGGTGTTGCACAGCTCATTTCTAGTCAGGACCGGAACCCGAGGCACTAAAATATCCTGGGAAAAGCCAGCCTCCTGCTGGATCTGGTTGAGTCTGGAACTAGCACATTAGATATCTCAGTGGAGAGCCTGTTCCCATGACACTTGTTGTAACCCAAATGCCAAGAGCCCAGAAAAGGTTTGGACCTAGTTAGACCAAGGGACACTAGTACTGCCTCAACTGACCCTGGTGAGTTTGAAGTCAGAGCCGCAGGAGGCTATGGGCTCCCTCCTTGTCACAGGAATTTGTTCACCAATGAAGTGGGGACAAAGAACATTAAGACAGCCTGGAAAAGAGGTGTCCCTGAGCAGCAAGGAGCAAGCAGGGATCTTTGAGCTGACTTGTTGGTAAGACCAGGAGAGAAAACCACTCACCCACACTTCTCTAGGTTGCTTGCACATTTAATGACTATACTTGAGGACCGGAGAAGAGAACATAGGGAAGTCTGGGTGACCCTATTACAGTACTCAAAGCCTCTGAAAGGCAGTTTCGGGGAATATAAAAAGAATATTATGTGAGGGGCAAGGGGGATGGTACCGTGATAAAGCACTTACAGGGAAAATGTGGAGACCTAAGTTCGAATCCTTAGAACCCATGTTAAACTCTAGGCTGGCTAGTTTCTGTCTGTAATTCCAAGTCTCCTTCAGTGAGACAGGAGAGCACTCAGAAACTTGAGGTCTAGCAATCCCATGTGCCCCATGGCAAAAAAAAAAAAGAGAACCCCTTTCTCAAAGGCTTTGGAGTATTAGGAATGACACCTGGAATTGCCCTCTGACCTCCAGGTATATGTCAGTGTCATTACAAGGTCCACAGCCCCAAACATACAAGCATGCACACACACAATATCAGCTGGGAATTAAAATTAAAGGAAGTGAATAGTATACCAGAAACGATGCCTAAGAAAGAAGTAACATCAATGCACAGCTATTGTTTTCAACTACAACCTCCTTAAAATACATTACAGTGAAACAATGGACTCCCAAAGATTTCCCGTTCCAATTTCTGAAATCAAATCAATTGTTGGAAGTTACTTGGTTCAGTGAGACCATAAGAATAATATAAGAACAGCAATTTTTTTCCAGATACATTGTGTTAGATGCCTCTCAGGTTTCCATCTCATTTATGTCTCCTACTCAGACAATGGACTGAACATCAAGAAAATGAGCGATTGTATGCCGGGCGTTGGTGGTGCACACCTTTAATACCAGCACTCGGGAAGCAGAAGCAGAAGGATCTCTGTAAGTTCGAGGGCAGCCTGGTCTACAGAGCGAGTTCCAGGACAGCCTCCAAAGCTACACAGAGAAACTTGGTCTTGGAAAACAAGAAGAAGGAGGAGGAGGAGAAGGAGGAGGAGGAAGAGGAGGAGGAGGAGGAGGAGGAGGAGGAGGAGGAGGAGGAGGAGGAGGAGGAGAAGGAGGAGAAGGAGGAGAAGGAGGAGAAGGAGGAGAAGAAGAAGAAGAAGGAAAAGAAAATGAGCTATTGTCACAAATTGCACATCTGCTGAGAGACAGAGATCAATATAAACTAAGACTTTTAGCCCAGTGGTCTTTATACATTCCACATAACATGTTCTGAAGAACTATATAAGAAAAGTAGTATTAAAAAACTGTGACAGTGCTCTCTAAGCCTGACTACTTGTAGGCAGAAGATGCAACTCAGCTAAGGGGTGGGTTGGGCATGAGACAAAATCCAGAAAAGAAAAATGGGCTTTCTGGCAGAACTTCAGTACTTGAAGCCATCAGAGAAATCCCAGACAGAAACATGGCAACTTCTGCCAGCTGGTGCTCTGCAAGCACCTCCATGATTTCCTGGTGGACATTATGTGTTCTTGGCCTGTAGATGGTAATTTTTAAATGCCTTTGTCTTTTAAAGTTGTTTTATCTTACATGGAAGTCTCACCTAATTAAATCATATCCAGTGTTAGATTATATAGAAACAACAAAAAAAAATGAAAAAAAAGGAAGAAAGAAAGAAAAGAAAAGGCCTCAGGGTAAACAGGTTCTTTGGGATGAAAAATCAAATTTAGCCACCAATAAATTCAATTCCTTGAAAAATGGAAACCAGAAACCCAGATGCCCTGGCTACATGGCATGTATGCTAATGTGCCAAACATATCTGATGCATTAGTGCAAAACATTTGGCATATTTCAGATGCAAAAAACATGTCTTAGAAGTAAAGAGGCAGAATCAAAGAAATAAATGGCAAATGGTCATTATTAGCCTTGCAATCTGTCCTTAAAAGCATGCGGTCCATAAGAAGTTTAAATAACAACTACTAGACAAATGAAGCCACTTATTGTACATTTCCCTCATTTAGAGAGGTCTGGCTATTTCGATGTGTCTCTTCTGCTCCAGTCTCTAAAAGGTAGAAACAGGGAACTAAAAAGAAGACAAGAAAGTGTCTTGAAAGGATGTGCCAGGAAAGGGAACAGTACATGGGGATATTTTTGCTTCCAGCGATGGATGAGTTCCACACTTTCTCCTAACAACCTTGACCTGCTTTTCCTGGCTCAGCAGAAGCAGCTGTGTCACATCAGCTTAGCATCTGCTTATCACTCTAGCTGTGCAAACCTGACTCAGGCCCCCAGCGTCCTTGGCACTCGGAATCCCAGAGTGACCGGGTTGACTGAGCAGCCCTGTAGAACATGAAAAACAATTTGTTCTTAAGGGAAAGTGCACAGGACCAAGGATGGAGACTGGACCAGAACATGGTCTCTTCATTGTCCAATGATCACAAGTGGAAAGAATAATTGTCAGGCTGCACTTGGAGCAGGTTGTTCTCAGGTTGCAGAATTAATGAGTTGTTGAATCTTAAAATAATTCATACTACCACATACCTCAATAAATATGTGATGGTCTGTCAATTCTCTGAGAGCTTTACTGCCCTCATAGTTCTGCATGACATCCATGTATCCCAAACCCAATCAGGAAGAAGTATAAGACTCCAAAGCAAACCATAGAAACTTTGAGTCAGACCCTCTAGAGTTCAAATTTTGGCTCTTAAATGAACTTGCCGTGTGACCTTGTGTAAGGTATTCAGACCAAATACTGTCCTTGGGTTGGAAGGATCAAATGATGTAATAAATCGAAAGTTGTTAACTCAGGCCTGGTGATAAAGATCTAAGAAAATCCTGCCTACTCACAAAGTTGAGGCAGAAGGATCATAGGTTCAGGCCAACCTGGCAACTTGGCCAGACCTTTAGTGCTAATGGCTAGTTGTGTGTTCATGAAGGAGACGCACACACCAAAGTCCTTTGGGGGAAGAATACAGGAGCAAAAGAGTCTCTGATTAGAAGTTCAACTGAAATGGCTTCCAAAGCTTACTTTACAGAACCTGAGTCTCATGCAAATGTTGTGTTTCTAAGTTGGCATTGAAAGATTAATTTATTTTGAAGGGTGTTTCTGAGAAGAAAAGAAATGAGTTGAATTCAACAAATCCAGTGCCAAAGAAGGATGGCTGGATCCCACCAAGTTCCACCTTCTCTTTTTTCTTTTATATTTATAACGCAGACTTACCGAAGAAGAGATTATCTGAATTTTTTTTATAACACATGCATGTGTGAACCACACTAGTCAAAACCAGCGACCATTTAGCCATCTTTTTTTTTTTCCTCTTGGACTTTTCACAAGGAGACAGAGAACATTATGGGCTTTCAAAGATAGACCTGCCAATCAATGAATCCTTTGATAAAATTCCATGGGTACATTTAAATGTCACTACAGATTTGGGAGATACGGTGTGCCTTGAAATTATTTTAAAATACAAAACAAAATAGTAAATGTAAAAATGTTTGGCTTAATATCCATTTTACGAAAAAAAAATAATCATCTGTCTATTGAAGATCCATTAGCTTTATACCCAATGCTAGCCCTCCCCCAAACCTCATGTGCATTGGTTTTAAGTCAGCACAAAAACTGCCATACCATCCAGCTGCTTGCTTTAGTGAGAGCTATTATTTTAGATGCACACATATTCACATACATGCTATCTCACACATTTGTTTCTCGTTTTTCCATGTATTCTCACTCTATCTCACACCATTTTCCTGAATGGATTGGTTAGGCCATTTTTCCCCTACAGCTGAGCATAGTCATGATTGCCAATGGGAAGACATCGAACCTTATGGCTTTCCAGACAATCTTCCCTCAATAGGCCAACCGTTTTAAAACGGGTGTTATTTGTGATAAAGTTCAAAATCGACAAAATAAGTCTTTAAAACCAGTTCTGTCAGTGCATCTCACTATGTATGAGAAATTCACACAAGAGGCCAGGGCAGAGGTCCTGTGTGTCCCCTAACACTGCTTACAGTAACTCCTGAGACAGCTTTACTGGGTTTGTGCTCAAAGGTCATTGGGCTGGGAGCAGATGCACTGTGTTGGCAGACAAGCATTTAAATACAGGGACCAAGGGCCTTCAGCATCTTGGTTAATAAAATCTGTTTTTATGATATCACCTATGCAAGGTTGTGTCATGGCAAAAGGCAACTGGAAAAGAGTCTGGAGTCTAGAGCCCAGAGGAAAAAAATTTACAAGCGACTCCTGTACTCAGCAGAGTGGATTTCAAGGGCATGGAATTCCTACAGTGTTAAGAAAACAAAATTATGGGAGCTGAATAACAGGAACCATAAACAGGTAGCCAGGAAGGAGGGAACATCCTACAGAATGAAATACAGAGGACACAGACACTTGATAATAACAGAAAGAAAATAATAAATAAACAAAAAAAATAAAGTTTTCATTTAATTTGCTTAAGTTTAATACTATACACCTGAGAAGAAACAAGGTCTGTAACTAAATAAATTCTCAAGAACATACAAAAACCATAAGCTTCAGGTAGAATGAATAAAATAAGCCTGAAGCTTATTTGTGGTACCACAAATTTAAAAAGAAAAAAAGAAAAGAAAAAAAAAGAAAACCAAGATTTTGAATCCAAAGTGACACATTACATGCAAACAGACAAGGATGGTGTTGAAACTTAGCACCAAGTAAGGATGGGGCTTGGAGTGTTCAATACTAAAAGAGTAGAAAAATAGGACAACCTATTGAATGCATGACAAACTATAGATCAAACATGCTTTGGAAACAGAAGGCAAACCTGACCTATCAGAGAAATGACATCAAATTTTCACATTTTATAATCTCTTTTGATCCTAAAGCCACTGCTCTTTAAGAATAGATATATTTTTAAAGAAAGGTGAACACTATGAAAAGAATTGTCTATTACACACAACAGTTGTACATAATTCTACTCATGAGCCTTGATAAATGATGCAGATCCCAAGAAAAGTTTTCAAACAAGTGTTTTCTGGAGAGATATCCAAGAGATTAAGAGCACTTGCTGCTCTTTCAGAGGACCTGAGTTTGGATCCCAACACCCTCATTCGATAGCTCAAAACCTTTTTGGACTCTAGCTCCAAGGGCTCTGGCACTTTCTTCTAGTCTCTACTGACACCTACACACATGTCCACACATAAACACCATAAACACACACACACACACACACACACACACACACACACACACACACACACACACACACAATTTATTTACTTTCAATTTTATAAATCTCTTTTGAAGTTTTTGCCAGGATTCACAATGTTATTAAGGTGAGAATTCAGTAATACTTGCATCCAATGAATGTTCATATATAACAGTAATATGATGTAATCATTGCTGAACCACGTGTGTTGATCTGTTGAATACCTACTGCTTTTACTTACAATGTTAATTGTCTTTTTTTTTAAATGATGTCATGAATAAAGTAGAGAAGAGACAATGCACTTTAAATTTTCATTAACTCCTTCCCTAGGCTTCTTTAGTTAGAGGCATATTGCTGTAATATGCATAGGATATAATAATTTAAGCATCTCTTATGGCTATTTTGCATTTATTACATCAGCAGACTGAAAATAATAGTACATAAAAAGTCCATGACAGTTGTCTACAACTTTGAGAATTACATTTTGGAAACTTAGACTTTCTATGATGTAAAGTGAAAGACATTGCCTTTGTTGTGTTGATTCTCAAAAGTCCTAGAGTTCTGAATAAATAAAATGAGGATAAAATAGATCTTTTATGAGACAAGAGCATGTAATGCCTTATAAACTAAATGGACAAAGATGGAGTTAAATGCAAAGAAAATACTTATTAGATGGAGATCAGGTGAGGTATATTTCAAATAAAACTGATTTTCCAGATTATAGCACAGTGAATGAAACAAAGTAAACAGGAAACTCAGAAGCAAATAAAAGAAAACAGAGAATAAAAGAAAACAGAGAAGCAAATAAAAAGAAACAGAGAAACGGGGATGAAAAAATAAAAGTGAACAAAGTATATAGTAAAACAGAAGCTGAATGTAAAGACATAAATAAAGAGGGTAAACAATAAAAAAAGGAACCAATAACCTTATGGAAAATGAAAAATAAAGGAGAGTTCTGTAAGTCCATGTAAATTCATAATTCATGATAAATACACTACTCTGAGGTGGCATGTCAGTAATAAAGTTATCTGAGTGTTAATTTAAGTGATGAACTACAACATTTAATTCTCTGCTCAGTTTTGCTATAAATTTAAAATTTCAAAGAAAGTAAAGATTAATAATTAAATTGTTATAGATCTATCTAAAGGGTTTGCAGTATAAGCATGAGGGTCTGAGTTCAATCCCCCACACTCATAGAAAAACACAGGGCCCATGGTATGGGCTCTGCATCATAGTGCTGGGGTGATGGGGACAGGCAGAGAACTGGGGCTCATCCACCAACAAACATTCCTTCTCTTATGGCCAGAGAGGGACCTTGTCTTAAAAAGCAAGAGGGTTTGCAGAGTGAGATGGCTTAGTGGGTAAAGGCATAATGACAGAAACAGGATGCTAGCTGGTCACAATAAATCAGAAGTTAGAAAACAGAAAGAAAATGGGAAATAAAATGGATTAAAAAAAAATGTCAAGCCTTTTGCAGAAACCCTCAGTGATCCATGCCCTCCGACAGGGTTATATCTCTTGAATATTTCCACAACATTCCAAACCAATACCATCAGCTGGAGGCATGAGTCTATGGGGGGATATATCATAGTCAAACCACATTTCACCCCTGGCTTCTGTGGGTTAAGGACTATCTCTTGATTCAAGATGAACGCAGTTCGACTCCCAAAGGCTATATAATCTTTACAAATCCCAACACTCTCAAAAGTCTCTTCTGAGTCTCTTCTGAGACTCAAAGCAATCCTTTAGCTATGAGCCCCTATAAAGCCATAAAATTTCATACATACTATGTCCAATTTGAATCAACTCACCAAAACTGTGGAACAAAGTCCAACTACTTACAAAGAAAACGTGTATGTGCTGTTAACTTATTGAAAAGAAAGGTCTAGAAAGGGAGAAATAACACCCATGGTCTCAGGGAATTTACAAATGCAGAAATCTTCTACCTAAGTTCAGAGAGGTGGCCTGAAGATTTATTGATACAATGAGGAGAAATACATTTAAAAAAAAATCATAAGAAGCTGAGTAATAGCATTTATAATAAATATTCTTGCACTAGTGATGAAAGGACACTAAAAAGTTTATTTGTAGTATGTAGAAATAAATCTTAATTTTCAAAATACCTGCAGTTGGAATAAGAAATTTTCCAAAAGCATAAACTTCCATATACATGTGCTAAAACAACTTCCATTCACCAGGCTATACCTCCCATTCCACTAGTGCATTGCATTTTAAAACCTTATGCAGCCAAATCCAACACAGTAATATTATTTAAGAAAACTCTTCTCCAACGTGCAGACTTCCAGTGAATATGTTATCTGGCTACTTAGTTTCCACCTACGCTCTGCTTCTAGTGAACTGCCGAGAAGGAAGTTATCACTTAACCCAAGCAATTGTTTCTAGGAAGCTATGGTAAAAGGAATTTGAAGCAACAGAATTTGGTAGGTATGTTGTTAAGCGAAGCACCACTCATCAATGAGGGGCTAGCCATTAAATTAATTAGTGAAAAGCTTTTTCCATGAAAAAAAAACATGAAGCTGGCAAAGGTTCATTTTTAAAATACCTTGAGGCAAGCTGAGAGGAGAATCATTTCAACAGTGGCTTCAGTAGAGAAGCTAAACTAACACATGCAGAGCTGCATCCACACAACTTCTGATGTGTGTGCTGTCCCTAATCCACGCAGTGAGAAAGAGCCAATGTCAGGTCCACATGGCTGTCAAAGAAACATGAGCATGGGGCTGCCTCTCAAAGACTAGTATCAATCTTTGAGACCCATCTATCTCTACATACTGACACAAAGAGTGACAAACCTTACACACATGGCTTCCTCCCTGTTAAATCGTTGATGGGAAGAGTTAGCACTCACTAGAGTATTTAGCTTTAACATTTCCACAGAGTCATAGCCCCTTCAATATACATAGTTCCACATATATACATGATTCTAGAATGATTTTCTGTGTCGATATACCCATTGAGTGTCTTGTCTCATGAATATGCATATTTTCATCTTTCTCAACTGGCAATAAGACTGTCTCTGTTACTTTCACAAGAAATTATTTTTTAAAAAGGAGAGGGGGCTGTTGGAGAAATTTCTCAGTTAGGAAAGCACTTGTTTTACAGGAACAAGAATCTAAGTTTGAACTCCAGGATGGATCCCTGTAAAAAGACAGACTATATGTGGTTTTCAGTTGTACATACTTCATATTTCTTGTAAGAAAAAAGTGTAATAAATACATTCTTTATAAAAGAAACCAAAGTATGACTGAAAATTTGTTTATTCATATTCATTACTGAAAAAATTTCCCCTTTGAGATAGTAGTGACTATCACATATCCTAAGTTGCCAAATCCTTCTGAAAATCATTTAATGTCAGAATTGGGACATGAGGCCATCCTTGGGTTACTTATCACCAGACATATCTCTCTATGCTACTGTCACCAAAGCTCTAGAAACAGAACACACAAATCCTCCTGAGACTATGACAGTCCATGCCCAAAGAATATCTCTTTATGAGATGAATCTGCCATGCTTCTCAAGTTGAAGCTGCCCAGAGACATTCAAACTGTGTGTAATATAACCCAGGTAGAATTACTAGCCAGAAAACCAGTGTGGGATCTGCATGACCAAAACAAGCAGTTGGTGGATGAAAATTCCAGTTACATTTTCTGACCAAACCTTGGCAAGGCCTGTTGCCAGCTGCCTAGAAGTGGCTCAATCACTACCTTGCAAAATCTATACCTTTCAAGAGACATCTTTGCACTTCAACTGAATCCTATGCAAAGGACGATTAATGTTGCCTGGCAAATTTTGATGGTCTAGACATGTTTTTCCTTGCCAGTCTGGTACCACTGCCTTACCAGCCCCCAATAACACATAGAGACTCTGTATTAGATATAATTCTGTTGTCCAGTTACTAGTTTCTCATCGGCTAGCTCTGTCTTGAATATTAACCCATTTCTATCAATCTAAGTGTTTCCGCGTGGTCTTATCTTACCGGAGAGATGGCAAGAGTTCTGCTCTCCCCAGTCTCTCTATGTTGACTCCTCCCTACTCCTTCCTCTGTCCTCCTTGTCTCCTAGTCCTACCTATCTTGCTTTCCTATTGGCCAACAGTGCTTTATTCATTTACCAATAAGAGAAATGTGTTTACAGAATGACATCTCCCATCAGTTAGCACATAGCAATTATAGAGGAAGATTATTATAATTTAAAACAGTGTTGATCTTCATAATCAAATAGGAAGCTTATTAAAATATATAGGTTAGGAATATAAGGGAGACAGAGGAGGCAAGGGAGGGTAATAAGGGAAGTATAGGATCCAAGCATGGTACATGTATATTTGAAAATACTACATAATTAATCTGTGCTGCAAGGTGGGAGTTTAGTATACCTGTTTACTCAAAATCTCTGAGGGATAGATGCACTGAGTGGTCCACTGATGAGTACCCTGTTGGCTGGGTATTCATAGAGGCTTCATTCCCTGAACTTGCAGCTACAGCCTTCCTGGGACTCTCTGGTCTGCAAAATGTCTGAGTGCTTCCTTTCTCCCTCATACTCCTGGGGTATTATAGAGGCCAAAGAGATACAAACTTGTGTTTCTGATCTATGGATTGTAGAGCAAGGGAGGACCAAGATGGGCCTATCTCATTCCCATGAGGCTCGGTTTTTCTTCTGTTTCTGCTAACAATGCCAAGCATGTGTTCTATTGCTCTGCTCCAAAGTCACCAGAGTAGGATTGCCTGAGGGAGTGAAAGAATATAACCAACGAATCTACCAAGTCAATGAATATTCAAGGATGAACCCTTGACACTCATGAACCACTCACCCCTAATTTTAGTTCCTAAGTCATCTCTACTCAGAAAGAAAGATGTCAATTGTTAAGGGCATAATGTAACTGGCCACATGGTCAGAAAAGATGTGACTGTAGGATAGGAACATAATTCTGTGGGGAAAGTTATTGCTGTGTAAGAGGTCCTGATTTTGAACCCAAGAACTCACATGAAGCCAGGAATGGTGGTGTGCAAGTGAAGGTGGGTGTAAATGAGTCCATAAGACCCAAGGTAAGTGATTAATAGGTATTTATTGGGGAAGCACTTACACAATTAATGGTAAATAACCACTGCAGTCTTCCTTCTCCTGAAGATGCAGTCTCTATTCCCCTCCCTAGCATGCAGCCACCACTGCAAGTCTACCGGTGAAACAGGATACCACTACATGCAACTGTAACCCTGGAACTACCATTTGTGGCTTTATGAATTAAACAGGAGGGTTCTGGGGCTCAATATGAAGTCAGTCTCCCTCAAATGGCAAGTTTCATATTCAGTGGGCCATCCTTTCTCAAAGAAATAATGTAAAGAAGTGATTAATAAGAAAACATCTCTACATGAGCCTCTGGCTTTAACCTGTACCCACAAGGGCAAGCATGTCTCTACATGCACACACACACACACACACACACACACACACACACACACACACACCACCACCACCACCACCACCACCACAACCACCACCACAACCACCACCACCACCAATACAGACATTCGGGCATATATACAAAGTTAAATAGTGTTTTGTTTTTCTTTTGCTACAATTACATTTTTCCCCCTTTTTTAAATTTGAATTTGAAACAAGCTTGTTTTACATATCAATCCCAGTTCCCTCTCACCCCTCCTCCCCTGCAGTCCCCAACCCCCATCGCATCCCCCTTCTGCTCCCCAGGGAGGGTGAGAACTTCCAGGGGGGAATCTTTAAAGTCTGTCATATCATTTGGAATAAGGCCTAGGCCCTCCCCCATGTGCTAGGCAGAGAGAGCATCCCTGGGCTTTCAAAGCCCATTCATATACTAGGGATAAGAACTGATCTACTACCAAAGGCCCCATAGATGCCCAGGTCTCCTATCTGACACCCATATTCAGGGGTTCTGGGTCAATCCTATGCTGCTTTCCCAGTTATTAGTTTGGGGTCCATGAGCTGTTCCTGTGGGTTTCTCCAGCCTGGTTTTGAGCCCTTTGCTCATCACTCCTCCCTCTCTGCAACTAGTTTCCAGGAGTTCAGCTCAGTGTTTAGCTGTGGATTAAAGCTTCTGCTTCCATCAGTTACTGGATGAGGGATCTAGGATGGCATATCAAGTAGTCATCAATCTCATTATGAGGGAAGGGCATTGAAGGTAGCCCTACACTATTGCTTAGATTGTTAGTTGGGTTCATCCTTGTAGATCTCTGGACATTTCCCTAGTGCCAGATTTCTCTTTAACCCTATAATGGCTCCCTCTATTATGGTATCTCTTTTCTTGTTCTCTATTCTTCCTCCAACTCAATCTTCCTGATCCCTCATGTCCCCCTCTCCCCTTCTCTTTTTCCCTTCTCTTTTCCCCTTCTCTTTTCTCCTTCTCTTTCTCCTTGATCCCTCTCCTCTCCCTGGATGCTCCCAATTTGTTCAGTAGTTCTTGTCCCTTTCCCCTTCTCCAGGGGACAATATATGTATCTCTTAGGGTCCTCCTTGTTTCCTAGCTTCTCTGGTGGTGTGGATTGTAGGCTGGTGATCCTTTGCTCTATGTCTAAAATCCATATATAACAAAGTACATACTGTGTTTGCCTTTTTGTGACTGGGTTCCCTCACTAGGGATGTTTTCTTCCAATTTCATCCATTCACCTTCGAATTTCAAGATCCCCCCCTTTTTTTTCAATGAATAGTACTCCATTGTGTAAATGTACCACATTTTCTCCATCCATTCTTCAGTTGAGGGGCTTCTTAGTTTCTTCCAGGTTCTGGCTATTACAAATAATGCTGCTATGGACATAGATGTCCTTGTTGTATGAATGTGCATCTTTTGGGTATGTGCCTAAGAGTGGAATGTTTTAAGATGGAAACGCTTGCCCCCCAGACTCCTCAAGAAGGATTAATTTTCTTTTTAATTTCAGCCTTCCAATTCTGTAAGATTGAAACTGAAGTCCCTGGTCCATGAATATGAACTTGAGGGATGCTAAACAGCTTGGTCTAATCACTCATCAAGTGAGACTGAGATTTACTGGGCTGTTAATTTAGTGTTATTCTTCTCCTTTTATGTAAGTGTGTGTGTGTGTGTGTGTGTGTGTGTGTGTGTGTGTGTGTGTGTGTGTGTGTTAAAATGAATGTAGTTGTATTCTAGCCTAGTGAAAGATGAGACATTCCTATTTGTTTTTGGAGTTGAAGTTTTATTATTCTAGGAAGTAAGAACAGTAATAGTGAGGTTTTTTTTCCTTCAGGTAACCATTACAGAAGTTATGTGTGCCATTTTAGGATGATGCACATCTCTACTTTGCTCAGGTTCATTGAACATATTTAAAAGATCATGTAAGTGTACTTGAATATTCAGGACAGTGGGGCATGGTCTTCTAACAAGAGTTTCCCATAGTGTCTGCAATTAGCCTGGGCACAAGAGCATATAGCAACCAATCAGTACCTACAAGTTATGTGCTTGATTCTTACATCTGTCCACAGGGACCTCAATGAAAAGACCAGGCAGACATTGTTAATGATGTCATTTACTGTGGAATCAGAAGAAGGTTCTTAAACAAAGATAAACCATGGGACGTTTTGCTGTTGGTGGTATTTTTTTTGTTTTGTTTTGTTTGCCTCCTGGGCAAGAACTAGAGGATCAAGTGGCCAGCATGGATCTAGTCTGTGATGTAGTATTTGTACTCAGACTCAATCAGGTAGGAGAATGCTTCTGTGGCAGAAAAAAAAAAAAAAAAAAAAAAACCCAATACAGGTGAAAGCTGTGTGGCTCTAATCATTTCAGGTACGGCTACACATCTCTGCTCAGCATCTGTCATGTTGAGCTCTACCATGTGAGAACATGAGAACGGGAGTCTATAGTGGAAATTACATATATGGAATGGCCTGAGAGAGGGGGAGCGGATGACAAGAGACTGATGGGGGCTAGATGAGCAATCTTTTATGTGGGGCTATTCGATGTTTCTAGGTATAGCAAAATTGAAGGCCATACAAAAATGTCCGTGATGTCACCTTCTGTTTCCAAGTAAAACACTGTGAATCCAGTTTGCAACTCTAAGTTTTCCCAGTATATTGAATCAAAGCATATATTATTCTCTGCCTCTATCTCTTTCTCTGTCTACCTCTCTGTCTCTGTCTCTGTTTCTATCTCTTTCTCTTTGTCTGTCTCTCTGTGCGTGCATGCGTGCATGTGTGTGTGTGCGTATGTGTACGTGCATGCATGCTGTGTGCGTGCTTGTGTGCGTGTGTGCGTGTGTGCGTGCGTGCGTGCGTGCGTGCGTGCGTGCGTGCGTGTGTGTGTGTGTGTGTGTGTGTATAGAGGTGCACATGTGCCTGAGTGCCACTTTGAGGCATCTGTTCTCGTCTTCCTGTGCTAAGGCAGGGTCTCATGTTTCTTTCCTCTTGCTGCATAGTCCTCAGCCAGCTAGCCTGTGAGTTTCTAAGGGATTCTCCTGTCTCCTTCTTCCATCTCACCAGAGTAGTACTGGAATACATGTGCTTGCAGTCCCAGTCGGCTTCCTGAGTGGGTTTTGAAGATGAGATCTCAGGTCATTAGGCTTGCAAGATTTTTGCTCACTTCTACTCCCCAGTCCCAAAGCAAACATTCTGGAGATATGCTTTTCAGTGCAAATCCAAGCTTTGCCATGCATTAGCTCTGTGAACCCAAAACGCTTCTTCTCTGAAACTTACCTTCTTTATGCGGAAGGTAAATCAGTTCATATTTTTACATTCTTAGAATGATGCTTGTCTAAAGACAAATGCTTCATAACTGAGAAATAGATGTGGATGCCCACACAACCATATACATACATTCACATATTAACTCACTTACGTGAGTATGTATGTGTTTGTAGAGTTCTTAGGTTGAGCACCTACTGCATGCTCAGAACTGAATTCCAGAGGGGACATCACAGTCAATTGTGATTTGAGTAGCAGTCTTTGAAATCACATGCAGAAAAATTCTGAGAAATAATTTCTTCTGATCTTGGTCATGTAATTTTTATGGTTTTTTCCCTTGTGGAAAAAAAATGGTAAAGCTGTGGAATTGTTACTAACAGATACCTGAGAATTTTTGATGTGTTGCTCACTACCATTTACGAACACTTTCTAGAGTACACTTCTAATAGCTCCAGTATGGTTACAGTTAGCATAACCAGTCCATAAGTCAAGACCAGTAGAAAAGAGCTGTTATGAAATCATTCCCAATACACTGAGTAGTCAGTGAGCCTGAGATCTAAACCAATTCTATTTGACTCTGAGCTCAAAGCTCTTCATCTCTGATGACAATTCTAATTTTATTTTTAAATTATGGGCATGTTGGGGTTTGGGTGTGTGTGTGTGTGTGTGTGTGTGTGTGTGTGTGTGTGTGTGTGTGTGTGTGCACATGTATGTAGGTGTCTGTAGAGGCCAGGAAAGGTGTCAGACCTCCTGGCAGTAAAATTGCATGAAGTTATGAGAAGGCCTATGTGGGTTCAATGTGGGTCCTCTACAAGAGAAGATTTTTTTTCATTGAGCTCTAGTCCCCCAAACAAATCTTAATGTTTGTATATTAAAATGAATGTGATTCTCATCTCTACTATTTTGAAGAATAGTAGAATTGTGTAATTTAGATCTTTTCTTTTAAATTTGGTTTAATGATCATTAGAAATATGTGCACATGAATGGGAGAGCTGTGAATTTGTGCTATGAACAGCATGCATACTCCAGAGAACAGCCTTGGGGAGTTACCTCTCTTCTTCCACTGAGGGTTCTGGAAATCTCACTCACAATGAAATTCAGGTCATCAGACTTATGTGTACTCTTACTCACTGTGACATCTTACCAGCACCTGGATTTGAACTCTTGTGTACCAAAAGCTTAAGATGAAGCCCTCATGCTTGACTGGAACATGTTTTCCCCAAGGAGCCAATCCTGCCCTGGAGAAGTGTGATGCAGTGAATCACACTTGACAGTTTTAAGCATTGTCTTTGCTGAGATACTTTAGGAGATCTTCCATGATGGTCATTGTGAAAAGCACTTTGCAAGGATTATTTTTGTTCAGTTCAGCCTCACAACTCCTGAGAGGTTAGAATTAGCATGGTGACCCCTCAAGAGTTAACAATTTTAAATGATAAGAGGTCTCACAGTGATCCATAAAGAACTACTTAGAATGAGCCACGTTTTTAAAAATAAATAAATAAATAATGGAGGCTTTTTTAAATTCAGTCAGTAGTATGACCCCAGAACCCCTGCTCAGAGGAACTTTACTGGTTCACGAGAGATGACCAAACACCACGGCAACCCTACACAGAGAATGCCACTGGAGTCAGAAGTTTAAGTAAGCAGGGAACTAGTCAACAGGGGGCAAACAGCTCAAGAAGGAAGGATCTGTTGACAATTCTTAAATGGATCAGTAGCTCCTTGTATCCGTGTTTGTACTTCGGCCTTGGATGGCAAGCAGGACAATCAAAAACTTCTAAGGAACACAAAAGAAGTCTGAGTTTGTCTTGCCCAAGTTCATAAACTTTTCACTTGTCATTCAAAGGGTCTCTGAGAAGCTGCCAGAGAAGAATAAAAGCAGTATTGCTGGCTGTCATTACTATAATGCTTCGAGATTGATTAGCCCTTAGCATCACACATGATCTGAAGTGGAAACGGAACTACGTTCTGGGAGCTTTCGGGTCAACTGTTTTCTGAGTGAGTCTTTAGATTATCCTGTGACCTCGACAGCCTTCTCTACTTCCTCCTTTTGACACCCAATAGAAAGTCATCTTGCTGTTTAAGATGACTTACATTTCATCACATCTCCGAGATTCAATTCCAGCTCTCAGCACAGTTTGCAAACTTTTCCCCTCCATCCCACTCCCCCCACAAACATTGTCATTTTGATTGCTGACAGAATGGTATTTTTTCCTTTTGTGGGCCTGAACAAAAGCAGGGGCTGCTTAGGCAGTAACATCAGTGCATTTAGGAAAACAACTCTACTTACCAGAGAACATCTTGTTTAGTACTTAACGCTACATGATGAAGACAAACTTCATCCTGGAGTTTGCTGGGTCTACTTTCTCCCACCATTTCCATCTGTTATTTGGCTGTGATACTGACAGCATCTCAGATGGATAAGTGCTCATCCAGGGCTCCTATATCAGGGTCCGTCTGTTAACCCATGAGTTTCAATCAGTCACTCACAGACTTCATTTCTTTGATGACTGCAAAAGAGTTTCATAGTTTGGTCACTTAACAAAGCAAGGCTTTCTATTTCCAATCCTATCTCCCTTGCTTTCAGGACGTTCTTTCATATCTTCCAACACAAAACTATGATGACTCCTAGTAAATATTATGTCCAAATTAAGTGTCGTTTATATCTTATATAATGTTAATTTGTTGATTTGTGTATCCATTTGTAGGTGATTATCACAGGTATGCATTCATGCATACACACAAAACTCTGGAAGGCTATTCACCTAAATTCTCAGTATGTATCTATTGTGGTTATGCTTGTATAATAAGGTTATGAGTTATCAGTAGGTAAATGTATTTGCTTTGCAAATCTAAGGAGAGCTGAATTTAAATCCTAGAACCCATGTAAAATGATGGATGCACAGAACAAGCCCTGTGGAAAGTCGTGGGACATCAGAAAGTGGTGTGTGCATCAGAAAAACAACAACAAAGATACCCTATCTACAAAAAGAGGAAAACAAGGACCTGCATACACACACACACACACACACACACACACACACACCATATGCATACAAATACACATACAAATATAAAATAAATTTTTAAAACACTATAAACTATTTTCTTTATTTTATATAGCAGTATTTTTTTTTATTTTTATGTGTGGTGTATGCCTGAGTTCATACATGCATATATGTGTGTGTGTATGGTTCTTTGCATGTATATGAGTATTGACTGTGCACATGTGTATGTGTGCATAAAGAGGCCTGAGGTTGACGTCAGGA
This sequence comes from Cricetiscus sungorus, assembly GCA_030556225.1. Classification (NCBI taxonomy): domain Eukaryota; kingdom Metazoa; phylum Chordata; class Mammalia; order Rodentia; family Cricetidae; genus Cricetiscus; species Cricetiscus sungorus. The sequence continues at coordinate 20,168,580 of JANBXA010000641.1, forward strand.
ATCATCCTCTATAATTCTTCTACCATATTCATTAAGGCAGGCTCTCTCAATAAACCCAGAGCTTAGTGATGTGGCTAGTTTTACCAACTAGCTGCCCCGGAAAATCCCTTGTCTCCCTTTGCAAGACTGGATTTATAAGACAGTTGCCATACATACTTGACATTTATATGGTTTCTAAGGACCGAACGCCAGTCCTTAGGCTGCCATGACAAAAGCTTCAACCACTGATCTATCTCCTTAGCCCTAAAAGGAATATTAAACTGTAAATTAAATAGGTATTTAATTTCTAACAAATAAAAACTTGAATGAAGCAAAGGAAACACCCCCTTTGCTCAATTCAGACACTTGATAAATGCAGATGCAACGTCAAAACAGTCTAGTCTGGATTGAATGCATCTGTTTTCTGTTCCTTTCCTTTATTTGCAAGATATGATAATCAACAACTACATGTGGTATTCAACTTTAAATTTCACTCAAGTAGAACTAAAATTCAAAAGTTGGTTCTTTGAGTTTATACCAGTAGGAATGTAAGTTTTAGCCCAGCCTGGGCTACACAGTAAGATAAAGGGAGAGAAAAAAGAAAAAAAGAAAAGGGAGAAAGAATAGGGATGGGAGAGAAGGATGGAGAGTGAAAGAGATATTAGTTCTTTGGTCTTCATCTTGTATTTCAAGTTCCCAACAGCCATATATGACTAGTGGTGACCAACTTGATAGTAAAGTATTTCAGTTATTAGGCTACCCTTTTCTAAACACTTAGCTTCTAATTGAGCCCAACATTGTAATCAGTCACAAGCAATCTTAACAAAGACCTCTACACTTTTACATGAACATGGGTCCTACCATTTGCTTTCTGATGTTGCATTTAGTTAGCCAGCAGTGTCTTTGGCAGGATTGTGTGGACAGTGCAAGGTTGTACAAAAGAACCTAACTTAAGGAGTCTTTAGCATTCATGAGAACTATACAGACAAAAGAAAAGCCACAGAGATGTTATGAGTAGTTTTTTCCCGCCGTTCTGGACCCACAGCCAGCGAGCCCCAAATAATACACTGAGACACTGTATTAGATATAATGCTTTTTGCCTGTTTCTAATGTTTCTTATTGGCTAGATCCGTCTTGAATATTAACTCATTTCTATTGATCTAAGTATTTCCACATGGTCTTATCTTACCGAAGAGAAAGGCTGGTGTTCTTTTCCCCATCCTCCATCTTACACCTCCCCCCTACTCCTTCCTCTCTCCTCCTTGTCTCCTAGTCCCATCTATCTTGCTTTCCTATTGGCCAACAGTGCTTTATTCATTAACAAATACAAGAAACATATTTACAGAATGACATCTCCCATCACAGAGATACTAGCAGAAATCTACTCCACCAGCAGATGCAACTTGGCACGGCTTTCAAAACAGTTTCCATGGGAGCTGTTTAGTTAGAGTTCCATGACTGTGATAAACACCATGACCAAAACCAACTTGCAGAGAAGATTTCTTTTATCTGACAACGAGAAGCAAAGGAGGGCTGAAAGTCAAGACAGGAACCCAGAAACAGGAACTGAAGCAGAGACCATGGAGGAACAATGCTTATTTGGCTTGCTCTCCGTGGCTTGATCAGTCTTCTTTCTTGTACAACCCAAGACCACCTTCCTGGGAACCTGATAGGAACCACCCCATATCAGTCATTTATCAAGAACATGCCAACCTGATGGAGGCCTTTTCTCAGTTGAAGTTCCCTCTTCCCTGATGACACCAGCTTGTGTTGAGCTGGAAAAAAAAAAAAAAAAAAAAAAAAAAGAGCTAACCAGCACAGGGCCATGAAAGTATGTAGCTTTCAGTGTTTCTGTGTGTACTCGTAAGAGCAACATACAGCATTGGTGATGTGTTCAAGCACAAGGTAGATAAGCTTCTTCAGTGACTGCTGTACCACAGAGAAAAAAGGGTAATAGGAGACTACAGGAGGAACTCCATAATGAGTCTAGCTTATTAGCAGTTAGTGTATATTCATTGTAAAAAAGAAGTTTTACAAAAATATTTCCAGAATATACAATCTTATTCTTCTGTTTATTATTCTTTCTTACCGCCGTCTTCTTCCTCCTTTCCTATTATATATCTCTAATGTCCCCCCCCCCTTCTACCAGCACAACAATCAGATACTACATATGAGAGGAAGCATGAGACGCTTCTCTTTGTGAGACTGGTTTCTATCACTTAACATGATGAGCTCAGCTTATTTCATATCATGTATCCTCAGCCTCTCTTTAGATTCCAGATACACGAATTATGACCCCTTGGAATTGCAACATCAGCAGTACATGACAAATAAGAAGTACAGAGTCTCATGCCCATTCCAGGAACAACTTGTGTGCATAATATCCTAGGAAATTCAAATGCACACTAAAGGTCAAAGGACCTCCCTCTTCATTCTACTTTGAAGTTCTAGAAATAATAGGGGAAATTCAAATCTCCCAACCAAATCAGTGCAATTTAGAAGGTCTGTCAAAACGGCATCAAGGTTAATAGACATGTATTGATTAACTGAAAATCTGAGGATTGTCTTTCAAAAATAAATAGGTCAATGTACTTTGAATGAATCATAAAATATCCCTAGGAAATTTTGTGAATATTGTAATGCTTCCCTTTGCTTTAAAATGCAGGAAAAAAGGTAGGTAATCTTATATAGTGATATTAATACTGGGATAATAAGGTCGGTATTATTCTTTTGTTCTTCATGTTGCTATCTAAAGGGGCAATCATTTTTGAAGAGATTTTTATTAGGTGGCTTGAGCAGAATCATGTCCTAATTATAGTGCTCCTTTTTATGAGCCACTGAGAGAAAACACAGCAGATGAAGCCATTTGAGACACTCTGGTTTGTTCAGCTGTATTAAATGCTTCTAACTGCTGACTTTTATTGTTCTTAACAAGTCAAGACTAGGCTGAATGTCTTGGGAGATAATTGTTTTTTATTCATTTCCCTTCTGTATTGCTAAAATGAAGGCAATATGTAAACTGAGGAAAAAGATTCCAATGCAGCTCTTCCCCAGACCTCCACCACTACTTCCAGAGAGTGGTGAAACCAAATCTCCCCCTCTCCATACTGCTTTGTACCTTACCAGTGGTTTCTAGAGAAATTTCCTCGTTGTTAAAAAGTGGGGATGAATTGTCACCAGGTTGCTTAGGTAATTCATAGACGCCATTAAAAATGTGGTACCATGAGAATCACTGTTCTTCATGCTTTATTATCACCACTATAGTTGATGATACAAATGAGTAAGGGTTCTATCTTAAAAATTAATAGAAACCATGGCTCAGGTCTTCTGGATCCTATTCTAAACTCTGAAATGTTACATAGTGTGACCTTGAGATAAAGAGATAAAACCATGGATGCTGTTTAACTGGAATTGTTTTTGTCTTCCATGGATCATTGGACATCTAGCAATATGTTAAGATTGTCAGGGGTGTGGGGAAATATGTTACTGACATAGAGGCCAACAGTGTACACAATAGTGTACACCACCCCTGTAACCAGGACCTAACCAGGCCTGGGTACCAATGGGGCTGGTGTAGGGATGTCCCACACCTGAGGGTTGCTACCATCACCACTCAACACTATTGTGTTCAAACTAAAGCCATCTTCCTCCAAACACCCATGGTGGAGTTGTAGAACCCTCAGCCTGATAATCTAAGATTCACCCACTTTTAATTCAAGTTCAGGACTAGTTTTGGAGCTGTGATAAACACAAAAGTGGTCATTTGCTTATTCCTCTGGAAGTTAGGAAGCACAGTATTTGTCTAGTAGGATAATTCCTTGTTGATCCATTCCAGTAATTTTTGCTGCTTCTCACCGTGGTGCCCTGTCGAATTACAATGACTCCCCACTCCCCTGGGATGCCACTTTTCATTCGCATTCGCTTCCTTGTTCTGAAGGAACAGCAATTTCCCAGTGAATGGTTATTAGCCTTTTTCCCTTTAAGAAACTAAGAAGGAAAAAAAAAAGCCCACGGGATAATTTTAAAAGTTGTTGCTCTAGTTTTTCTCCAACTTTAGAAATCTCTGTTGGCTTTTAATTAAGAACTTGCATTTAGACTGTGAGATGAACCAGATTTGAAAGATTGTTTTTTTTTTTTTTTCTTCTTTTCCTTCTTCTCCTTTTAATTGAATAGCACTTTTTCCCCCCTAGGAGGGGTTTTCCCTAGATTCTCACTGTTCTACTAAAGATGATTTACATGGGCATCTGTGGATGCTGCTGAAACTGTTACTGGAGTAGGAGGCCAGGGTAGGCACAGTATGCCTTCCCTCCCACAAACTAAGAAATAAAAACCTTCAGGACACTTGAACCCAAATGCTCACATTGTAGGGTATGGAGTGTCCTAGAGGTGGGCCAAGAGGCTATGGGAGCTGCACTGGGGTCTGGAAAATATCATGAATGTGACTGTTACTATCAGCTGCCTCAGAAACACGCAGAGCACAGTCCAGTCCACATCCTCTACTGCCCCTTGAAAAAACAATGACTGCATGTTCAGAAGGACTTGATATGAAATATTTACATTCCTTCAACTCTTAGACATACCATTCTCAGACCCCTAAATTTTATTTATTTATTTGTTTGTTCATTTATTTTCTTGTATTTTTTCCTAAGCTGTTCTGCTAAGGCTTGTGATAAACTCAGAATACCTCCAGGAAAGATACTAATTGATGGTTAAAGGAAAACAAATAATTTCTTAGTGAGTAACGATCATAGACAATGGTTTAACAAAGGGATAAAGGTGAGCCTGATTGCAATAGAACACACAAGCATCTCACACCTTTCCTGTAGTGAGGTGATAAAAAACACTACTTCATTTCTGTGATGGCCATTCTAAAAATAGGTGAAATCAATCGAAGTATGATTATGTCATCAAGCAACCTAAATTAAAACATAGTCTACTAAGTCACTAGCTATTTTGAAGAAGTAAAATACAAGGGAAGACTTAGAAACCATCTTATTTGAAAAGACGAAAGACCCAGGACAACAAAATGCCCATGGGGACCTGGACAGAATCCTCGATTGCCAGAGAGGTCATCAATAGGAAGATAATGAAATAGAAGATGTACAACTAACCAAAATGCATTGTATTGAATTACAATTAGTTTCCTGATTTTCCTAACTACTTCTAGAGTTATAATAATATTAGGGACTCTCCATGGAAGTGTATGAAAGTATTGTAATATTGCAGATTCTCTCTCACTGTAGAATTATTTCAAAAGAAGGTGGAAATCAGTGGAAAATTACACATAACAAGGGACAGCCCAGACAATGAGCATAAGGTGATCATGGCCTTTATGAATGTTGAAATATAAAGGAATCGGTTGGCCCTCCTAGAAAGGTGGAACCTGTGAAGAACCTTAATGGGAAAGAAACTAAAAAGTGAACTTGCCCAAAGAATGTTGTTGTCAGAAGGGAGCTAAGATTGCTCTAAAAGCTGGCTATTCAATAGAGGAACCATTTTTTAAATATATTAAAATTCAAAAATGTGCAGCGTAGTTCATTAAGAGAATATTCCTTCCAAACCATCACTGTTTGGGTATGAAACTTCCCCCACAGCCTTATGGTTTTGAACCGCTAGTGGTAGGATAACGCCAGATGGTGGCTCTGTTTCTGGAGGTCCAGAACTTCTGGAGGGAAATGGATTTTTGATTCCATCACAATCTCTCTGCTTCCTGTTCTGTTGAAATGGAATAATCCACACTGCAAGCTCCCCCACCAGAAACAGAGTACCATTCAGCATCTGCCAGGACAGCCTACCTCCTCTGAAAAAAACAAAATATAAATATTTCCTCCAGAAAGCAGTTTGAGTCAGGCATTTTGCCAGTGACAAGAAATTAATTCACAAATCTAATCAAGTTCTTTACTTAGACAGCATTGTGCATCCAAAGTCCACCTTTAATTGAGAAAAATTAAGCAGAGAACTCCTAAAAAATTAGGGGTCCCACCAAAGCCTTGTCACTTTGGTAACTCAACACCTAAAAGGGGGGGCCACAGGAAAGACCACAATGAAATTCTTCACCTTGTAAGATGGTGTGTTATATTTTGTACTTTCTACATCTATTGTGAAGACCAAGGAAATAAATTTCTTTGGCACAAGACATTATAAGCCTTTAGGTAGTGACAGACTGAACATCTTTGAATGCACCTAAGGGTCATGAAGTCGGAATTTTAATCATTCTTCTGCTTTAAATACAGTACAATTTGCAAAGAAATATCTTTCATATATTTTACTATGTAACAATTCAATGTCTGAAAATCTGCTCTCAGAATTAGTTGGACTTCTTGAAATTTCCTTCATTGAAAAACTACCAATATATTTTAGCACAATTGAAATATAGTATAAACAGAATATAACCTATAGTAACAATACAGAGACATCATCTAGACACCATCTTACAACAGTTTGCCATCTTTGGTCATTTTAACTACCTTGTGAATGCAAGGAACACATCATAGCATCATATGATACTATACTCTTTTCCATGGACAGTAGTCCCACAGACACCAAGTTCTTTGCTCTTTATTTGTGTACCATTCTTACATCTTGCTTTTTATAAGCCTATAGAATATTAGAAGCAGAGGTTAAAGAGGGTAAATAGAAATGTGATTACCATGAGCAAAATATGGCAAGGTGTATAACACATACCCATGATCCCAATGGTCAGCCTAGGCTATATCATCTCAAATAAAAGAAGACACCTTAAATAGCTCCCAAATTATAAAAAGTGATGTAATATCACAACCAACTAAAATGCATAAACCTACAGAAAAAATAAAACACATATGCTACTGAAGTAGCAGCTTAACATGAGTCAACTCTTGCCTAAAATGCATGTATTTATAAGTGGAGGGAATTTCAGAATTTCTCAAATGCAACTTTGTAAATAGAAAAAAATTGAACTGAGCAATGGTCAAGATAAATATGTATCTCTCAATTAACATGCCTCCTACACATGCACACCTGCTTAATAATTGAATTGAAACAAGAGTCTTAGCCCTACTGTAAGATTCTGGAAAATTATTATTAATAGTCAAAGAAGCATTACATTTCCTAAGGTATATTTTGCTTAATAATAAGAGGACAAGAGGTTTGATAATATACTTTAGAAAGATAATCCTCCAGATCACGCAAACTGCTAAGTAGCTCTGTGTATCAAAAAAAAAAAAAAAATAAGTTGAATGTGTCATTTTCCATACAGTGCAATATAAGCTTTTGTGTGTGTGTGTGTGTGTGTGTGTGTGTGTGTGTGTGTGTGTGTGTGTGTGTGTGTACCTGTACTCATGTCTGTGTAGTTCCATGTTGAGAAACACCCACTAGTACAGTAACCAATTCATACAAGCTCTCAGAAGCCATGCTGTGTGTCAAGACTAGAGATGTCACTCTAGTAGCTCAAAATCAAGTATAATCAGAATAACACCTAAAAAAAATATTTTTAGGTAAATTGTTGTTAAATATTTTTAATGATACCACTTGAATACATCTATATATGTATATTTCTTAAAAGAAAATAAAGCCTTAATAATCACATTCAAGTTACTGGGTGTATATATGCTAAGTAGCATATTTCTAATGTTATGGTATTGATATAAGAGTTTTGGTTTTATAAACATTGAAGTGGGAAACACATATTGTTAAGTATGAGGTTTTTTTAAAGGTCTTTTTCCTTTACTGAAATTTCACCATATAGTTAATAAAACAGATATGAAAAAGAAAAACTACTCCTTGTTGACCTCTGCCAAGTAGATCTTAAATGCAACTTGAGCAGAAGACCAAGGTTCCAATTCTCAAGTTTTGTATGGAATGAATCAGAGTGCCTGGCCAACCACATCTCATGTTCTAAGTGCAGTTTTAACTGCTGAGACCAAGGTTTAAATGTTTCTTTAAGAATTTGAGAGGCCTCATGCTGTAAGAACAGCATTTAAGTGAAGTACCACATGACAAGAGCCCAGAGCTCTCAGACCTAATTCATGAAGTATATATAACATTTATAAGTCCTATATATATTATTGCCAATTACCTTAGCTTTTACAAATCTTTCTGAAATGAATATGGTTCTCTTATGATTGACTTCAGTCAGACTTTTTCGTGGGAACAGGCGGAGGGGGTGACTCTTTGACCTAGACCAAAAGCATTGCTGCTGTGTTATATGTGATAATCACATAGTTCCCTTAGCTCCCATATCCTTGTCTTATAAAGTGAAATATAAGACACACTAAATCTTTATTTTAAAAGACCAAAGGTCAGTTTGCATAGCACAAGTGAGGGTTTTAAAACTGATAATATAAAGTAGTTTGATTTTATATACTAAGACTGTGGATCCAGGCAATGTTCTTTATTAAAAAAAAAAAAGATAGCTTAAGATATGATTCACACACTGTATTCTTAATTCATTCATAGTACACAATTCAATTGCATTTGCTATAATCAGTTTTACAGCCATCACCACAATCAATTTTAGAATTCTTTCATGGCCAGAGAAAGATGCCCATAACCATCACACTCTAATCCTTGCCCCCACCCAAAAAAAAAAAACCCACCAACTCTAGGGAATCACTATTCTACTTTCTGAATTTATAAATTCCTTTAGTTGGAACCTTCATGTAAATGGAATCATATAATATGCAGTGCCTTGAAACTTTCTCTTGCTTAGCCTAATGTTTCCAAGGTTTGACCACCCTGTAGCATGCATCAGTGTTACAGTTCTGTAAATTGCCAAATGGCATTCCATAATATGAACATTTCACAATGTGTTTATCCACTCATTGTTCAGTGGGAATCGGTGCTACATCTGTTTTGGAGCTTTTGTGAATACTATTATGAACATTAAAGTTTTATGTAGACATATATCTCATTTCTCTTGAATATGTGTGCCAATGAGTAAAATGCTGGGTCATAAAGTAACTAACTCCATGTTTAACCTTTTGAGAAATGACCAGACTGTGTGTGTGTGTGTGTGTGTGTGTGTGTGTGTGTGTGTGACTGTGTGTGCCTGTGAGTGCCTGTGTGTGCCTGTGTGTGCCTGTGTGTGTATGTATGTTTGTGTGTGAGAGTGTTTTGACTGCATATACATATATGCACTATGTGAGTTCCTGCTTCCCACAGAGGTCGAAAGAGGAAGAAGAGGAGTCAGATCCTCTGGAACTGGAGCTACATATGTTTGTGATTTGCCATGTGGTTACTGGGAACTGAACCCAAGAATTTGTTAAGAACACCTAGTGTTCTTCACTATTGGGCCATCCCTCCATTCTTACTAAGACTAAGTATCCAGAAACAGAAAGGAATCCACGAGGAAATCAACAATTCAGCCAATTCAGATGTTCTTCCCTTTATTGTGTCCATGTGTGTTAATTCTGAGATTTCTCATTACTTAGGTAAATCAGCAATCATGATCATACTCTCCTAGTATAATGTATTTCACTTTCTGGTCTTTTAAATATCAACATTGGATGGAAGGCAGAGCTAGGAACTGAGTCCAGGGCCTCACCACTATCTTCACTGTACTGCACACCCTCAACACATTTAAAGCTGTTTTCATCCTAACCACAGTGAAGGAGAATTGGGTGGTAGTTGTTGTCAATTCAAACCACTTCCTACAAAACAGTTAAAGCCAGGTCAAGGGGATTCATTTAATAGACTAGTCTTCAGATTTTGCATGTATAGAACACAGAAATGTTATTCAATTGTTTACAAGATCATGGCCAACTAAATTGCATAATCTTGGGCTTCATATTCAGTGAAATGATTTGAGGAGCTGGTGCTAGAATGGGTGCATCAGGCTCACTTGTGTACTTCTGTTTCTTCTGTGGTGACAGTGATATCACACATAATCCACTTAGTTGAATGATGATTTACCTCCCGCATGCTTATGCCACCACTAGGAATGATTTATGGGCAAGTAACCAAGAGAATCTAAGAAAGTCTATGCAAAAAATTAAAAAGAAAAAAGTGCTTCATGTATTGGACAAAATGGATGAATCCTTTATATTTGCTTTCTTCAGCTTTCTCAGAACCAAGAGGAGTACCTGGCTTAGCTAAAAGTTGAATGCTTAATATCATGATTTTCCACACAAGCATCACATAAGGAATTACCTCGAATTTGTCGAAATTTGTGAAGAGTGGAAAGGTGTCACCAAACCCAATGCCGTGACTGTCCTGACTCACACAGAAGCCATCTTTGCACTTTTTCATGACTCTCATATCACTAGGTCAAGTCTATGGATGAATGTTTTGAGTTCACACCCTACTATATCTTTCCCAATACATGTAACGTTCTCTGATTGTGTTTTGCAGTGATATTGATGGAGGCAGGGTCGAGGAAACAGGTACCAAACCTCATTTACTTCTGGTATTGATATGCCAACTTTACCACCCAATGAGTGAGCATCCTTCAATGTCCCACTTGGTTAGGACATATAAATAAAACAGCACCCTCTTTTTATTCTTTATCTGCCAAAAGATTTGGGGTAACCTATTGGAATAGACTCTAGCACCTTCCTTTCATTCTTAATATGAAAGATGATTTGATTAATCTACTGGAATATTTGTGGAGGAGACTGATCTATCATATTCAAGTCCAGTCACAGAATCTCTGCTTGCCAAATTTTCCTCCTTCCCTTCTGCTCTGTCTGTTCTTTTCTCTGCTCCAAGATGAGCAGGCACCTGGATTCCAATCCCCACCCCCTTTTAATATGTATCACTCTCTCAGCCATAGCTTCACCAAGTGTTCAGCATGACATTCCCTGGGTGCTGATGCTGTCATTCTCTATGCAGACTCCTGTGGTCTTCTGTCCTGTTTTACTTTTTGAGCCTGTGGAAACGAGGGCACCCAGGAGCATGGATGTAGAGTTGCTTTCTTAGTCTACTGCTCAAAGACATTAAAGATTATGATAGGGGACACTCTTTGTAAGTTAATACTTCTTGCTGGGGAAGGGAGAATTCAGCAATCCAAGCTCCTAAGGTTTTAACACATGTAACTTTCATGTTTTTGTGCTGTTCAATATGTGTGCATACACACAGCAAAATAGAAAATCCACAATTAGCACAGATTAGAATCCCAAAAATGAACAAAGTGAGAAAATATATAAACCTATATTTTGTGCTTCATATTATAATAATTATGTTTTCTTTATAATGTCTCCTACTTTCTGTCATTATTGGGATTGAGGATTAATATTTATAACAATAGCCACTTCAAATAATTTTTTGCCAAACTGGAAGTAGTATGTTAGCTTTTAAATTATACTTCCATAGCGCAACAACCTGACACCTGATCTGTTTCAGAACTTTTAAGATGCAAAAAGGAATGATGCATATAACTAGATTTGTGTTTCATGAGTCAATAATAGTTGGAATAAATCACTGCTTGATTATATGAGATTATATAATTAAGTAATGTCCCCAAATATTTGTCTTAATTGTTTCTCAACTCACTGACGTTTTCTCCTTATGCTCTTATAATATGAAGCAAAAATAAATGAAACAGAAATGTAACTGAACACAACTTTGTCACACTTTTATTGTGGTACTATTTCTTTTTTTATTATTTGATTTTTTTAATTTTTATTTTTCTTATTTTACATATCAATCCCTGTTCCCTCTCTCTCCCTCCCTCTCTCCCACCCTCCCATATCCCCTCAAGTATAATTAATAATACTTATGCTTGGCACTAAAATTTTCTCCATTATTCTTTGCAAAAATTAGAAGAAAATTTTCATCATAAGTTCAAAGTCAAACTGGTAACCTTGAAGAGCTCATACAAAGTCACAACCCTTCTACTAATTACTTACATATCAGTTCTTCTGTAATTTCTCTGCATCCCTTTTCCAAAACAATGGCTTAACTGCCCAAAATATCATGCATCATGATCATTAAATATACAAGTATAAAATAGAGGTTCTTTACAATAAGAGTTATGGGATTTTTGTTTGTTTGTTTTTACCTTTAAGCAGGGCAAACAAAAGAAGAGACACAAAAAGAACGTCGTTTTCAATAATAATTGTAACATTTACATAAATTGTACAAGTGTTAATAAAAAAAAACACTTGGGAGTCAGAAATTAAGATAAAAACCTGATAAATGAAAGAAACAGAGAAGTGCAATCAATGACCCTTCTCTCCATGTTTTCCCAATCCCAAAGACCCAGAAACCCTCTGCCTCTCCTGTTTTCCTGTTCCTCCCTCTGGCTTCCTCGGGTGTACACTGTGTGAAGATGCATTGCTGTGATTGGTGTAATAAAAAGCTGATTGGGCAATAGCTAGACAGGAGAGATAGGCGGAACTTCCAGGCAGAGAGAGGAAGAGGAGATAATGAAGCTACACAGGAAATGCCACTGAGACATGGAACAAGTTGAATGTGAAAGAGGTGAAAACCATATGGTAGTGTAGATTAATAAAAAAATGGTTAATATAACTATAAAAGCTAGTGGGCCAAGCCTAAGCAAAGGCCAACCTTTCATAATTAATAAAAAAAAAAGTCTCCATGTCATTATTTACTAAAGTAATAGTAATTACTAAAGTAAAAGCAAGGGAACATTTAACCTTAATACTTTGTTCTTTCTCTCTTTTTCTTAGTACAAGACTCTATTCCCTCCCACCCCTCTTAAATTCGCCTAAACTCATACACATGACTGTGCGAACCAGAGCCTTCATTTCCAATAATTGCCCAACCAAAAGATATGCCTCACTCTTTAACTGGATCATAGCTAATGGTACAGTTGAAATCTGGGCCTGGTAACATTTGATCTGGCCTCAGACAAGAGGAACAGGGTGCCATCATCCCCCTCTGATGTCATCCGCAGCCAAGGCACAGCACCAGTGTACAAGTGACATGCATATCACACAGATCAGAGTGGAAGCAATCTGTAAGGCAATAAGACTCTCCCACATCCCAGCATGGGTGCTGGCCCTGAGCTGCAGTTCCAGTAATTGACATAGTTGCCCAATGCCACAAAACAAACTCAGAAACTATTCTCATTAGACATCCCCCTGCTTTGTGACTCTGTTATTGTAAAACCCGAACACTGAGCCCCATACCAGCGTGGCTCTGTTTTTAATTAGTTCTGATGGCATTGGGCTGTAAGCCAAGGAAAAAATGAACTTCCTGCGACTGAAGCTCGTAGCTCAGTATGTCGCTCCCTTCTTACAGAGATTGTTTTCACAACATTTTATGAAAAGGACTACTGACAGAAATAATATAAGTTTTTACTGCTTTTGATTTTTTTTCAGGCCTATAAAATACAGCCAAAAGTCAGATTTATACAGTTACAATGCCATTATTTCGTCTTTTGTGTGACCTACTTGACTTGTCTTTTGATTAAAGACATCCTACCCGATTAATTTTTTTAATGGAGAAAACGCAGGCTTCTGTTAAAGTTTTAAGACCATGAATGTTTTAGTGTTTCCACTAAATTAATTTGGTGATATATTTGTACTGCCTGGGTCATTGATGGCAGAGTGTTCAGACTGAGATAATAGTAAGGTCACCTTCTTTAAACAAGGAGGCAAAGGGCAGTTGGGACATTACACAGATAAAGAACGTTTTAGGAGAGCAGAGATTCCAGTCAAGGGGCACCTTGCTACCCACTGACCTGTGTTAGATCTTTTGGATGTCCTTCAGATATAAGACATTTTTCTGCTTTTGAATCTCCCACTCAGGGTGAAAGCCAGACCTTGTCATAATTTGTCATACTCCAACTGTGCTTAGCCATCAGACATACACATCTTATCTGGAGTTCGGAAGACAGTGAAATGAAACCAAAGATAGCATGTGGAATTCATTTTGACCAGAAAGACATTGAGACAGTCAGCATTCAGAGCAGCAGAGGCCGAGCTCCTCACACACATCCACCAGGGCTCATAGTACACCGTGCAAAGCTGTGTACAGAGGTGGCTAGCCTGAGGTCTTCAGAACATCAACACAGTGATAGGAACATGTACTCTGCCTGGACGGACAGCGTTTTAAGAAAGATCCTGGCTCCTAGGATACCCACTGAGCTTGATAATCATCTTTCTCTGATGATTTTATTGCAAGTTTGATTTGTTTAATAAACATAAGTTATTCTGGCTTTAGTAACTGACTTTATAGACATGTTCTCGTTTCATGTCAATTTAAACTTAGACATTGCATTGTACATACTATCACCCTGGAATGACTTCCCTACTTAACTGATGTGAATTTAGCTATTGACAATGGGAAGCTCTGCTAAAACAAATTAAACTATTTTATGTTTTAAGAAAAAGTTGGCAAGAGGGATTTTAGACATAGTGAATAAAATCTTGGAAGTCCATACATCCTCTCTATTCAAGAAATGTGTGAACCTGAGACAGTTTCTTAGGTCCTATGAAGAAGAGTCTGATTTTTGTTTCTTTTTCTTTGTTTGTTTGTCTTTTATTTATTTTCACCTCAAAAGTGAGCACAATTGGGCTGCAGTTATTGCCCAGTAATAAAACACTCACCTTCCATACATGAGACAGAGTGATCCCAGCATCACACATACACCCAAAAGAAGAGAACATCATCCCGGTAGTGGCAGCACATACCTTTAGTCCCAGCAGTTGGAGGCCTCTGGGAGGCAGGGGGAGCAGAGGTGGGTGGATCTTTGTGAGTTTGAGGCTAGCATGATTTACAGAGCAAGTCCCAGGACAGCCAAGGCTGTTATACAGAAAAACCTTGCCTCGAAAAACCAAGAAAGAGAGAGGGCGGGAGCATTACAATCCCTTCCTTGTTAAGTCTGGGGAAAAGAGTAAACTACAAATGCAAGCATAATGATGACCACTAAGACAGACAAGCATGGGGGTGTGGTTGTAGGGTTTTTTTTTCCCTCTCTTCTTAACTAAACCACAGTTCATGTGTCTACGATGCCTTATCTCACTCCCCTTGGGGAGATAGAAACATGCCTTTTTGAATGCTGATAGGATCATCTCTCATGACAATTAATACACCTTTGCATGGGAAAACTAGGTGTACACATTCCCTGGTTACCTCATTGGCATCACTTAAATTCCTTAGGCTTAAGCTTCATCTCAGTGTCTCCTGAAATCCTTAGCAATGTTTCTTGTGAAGAGTACCCTCTATAATACACTGTAATTTACACAACTAGAATATTTGATCCCAGTGCTGTGACTATATTGTGAAGACATAGATATAGATATTCTTGACAGCTAATACATCTTTGCTGACTTGAATTTAAAAAAAATATTAAAGTATTTTTCCATGCACTGGTTATGGTGGCCAAGCCCTCCTGAGGCAAAGGCAGGAAGATATCTCTGAGTTTGAGACTAATCTTGTCTACACAGCAATTTCTAGGACAGCTAGAACTACCTAGTGAGACCCTGACTCGAAAATACTTTATGTACTTCTTCCTTTGATTGCTGTTTCCTTCCCTCCAATTCTTTGAAATTCTTAAGAATCTATCATCTTCATCTCTTTAATCTTCCCCAACAAGTCTTCATGAAAGAAAACTCTTTCTTTGTAGCCATTGCTGTAATTGGTTTTATATATTCTTTGTGAACAGGTTGTAAAATATTTTCATTATTGCACATGGTTTAAGCCAGCTGCTAATGTTTCCTGCCCCACACTTGCTTCTGGGTAGCTGTGTAAAGCCCTTGTTGCAACGCCTGCAGCCACTCAAGGGATTCACATTAGCCTCTATTCTCCATGCTCTTACACTCTATGTCTCCTTCCAAAAAAGAAAAGGGTAACGAAATGCTGCTTTATTTAGTTCGGGACATCAGTGACAATATCTTCTCTTGCCCTGTCATTCTTGCCCTGTCATGTAATCTCCTTGGTTTTTTTTTTTAAGTGTTATTATTGAACTTTAGTCTGTCTTACTGTATTTCTTCCTGATGCCCACCATGTCCTCACGAAAGTGAAATATTTGTTTTAAATATTTCATTTCAATTTTGAGATCCTAATATAACCACATCATTTCCCTGTTTTCTTCTGAAACTCCAAATCCTCCCATAAACCCCTCTCTTGTGAGACATAAGTCTGTGGAAGTGAAACCTCCTCTGTTTACACTGCAGCTGTTCCTGGTTCACTGTGTTTTCCAATAGAATTCTATGCATCTTCTTTTGACTCAACGTGCCTTTTTACAAGACAGGGAAGGTTGGTCTCCTAGGAAAGGTTTTTACATGTTTACATAGTGAGCCTAAAGACAATGCATACGGTCAGGTTGGTAGCACAATAAATAGAAGCAGACTTTTCAGAGCTCTGCCTCACCTTCCAACCATCTTATCTTTGAATTGGGTCCATAAGTGATGTCACTGGTCCAAGGAAATCTTATCTCATAGTTTTCCTTGAAATGTCCCTTGATATATTATTTCCTTGTTGATATGGTTAATATTTTAAAAGGTCTCAGGGTTACTGGTAAGAATGTAACACCTCATTCACAACTTCCGCAGCATGTAGGGCTAACAGTATGACTTTTGTTACCCAACATGCTTTTCTGCTTAGTGCTAGTTAGTGCTACTGACTCTTTCAGGTCACAGACCCCTTTGAGAATCTGATGAGAATTAGAAGCCTTTCCATAGAAATGCATAAACATGTACATACATACACAGGAATATATCAGGTACAATAACTCAGGTAGAGATCTGAGGGAATTTCTCCATAAGACCCCTACATGGGAATTCAAATTAAAAACCTTGACAGCAACAGCAGAATTGGTTGACATAAATTCATAAAACCGCACCTTTAATCCAAGCACTTTGGAGGCAGAGAAAGGTGGATCTATGTGGATCTGAGTTTAGAGGCCAGCCTGGTCCACAGAGTGAGTACCAAGACAACCAGAAACATAGAGTGAGTTCATGAAGCTGTCCACATTCCTGGAAGCAATCAAAGAGATCTACCATGTGTCATATCAAAATGATAAAAAAAAAATAAGAGGGAAATTTTACAATGATGAATGTACCTGTTCAAAGTGGGAAAAAAATGCCCGTTATTTCAGAACATCAAAAACATTACCTGTTCATCATATGTAATACTGTTCCCTTGAGAGCATTATACAAGGTTTAATCAGTAAATATAAAAACATTTTCCTAGGAGTTTGATTTTGTTTGGACTGATATTGACTAAGCATACAAGGAAAATCACAAGCTTTTCAACATCATAGTGTGGGTAGGATAGTAGATTTTTTTTCTACTAGTAGATTTTTTTAAAAAGCAATATCCATTTTTGCATTTGCAAAGAATGTTTATTTTATAGTACTGCTCACAAATGCAAATATGAAATTGCTGTGGTAACAGCCCGTTTACCTATAATATTCCTTCAGTCTTAAAGAATTATAAATAAGAAAAGTGTTATACATAATGTGAAAAATTAATTACATGCTAGACAAGTGCTCTACTACTGAATTATATCCCCAGACCAGGTAAAAGCATTCTATCACCATATACGTTATAATCTTAAAAATATTTTTTCCAAAGATTGTTATTCTCAGTTTATTGTGAGTATCTCCCTCCCAGAGTCTACCTTCTTTTTGTTTCAAGCTGAAAGGTAGCAAGGATCAGATGGATGTATCAAAATCCTGGGGCAGAGGGAAGCGCCAGTTTCTTGTTTTGAAGCAGGGTCTCATATGTTTCAGGCTGACCTAAAATGAGCTCCTCATCTTTCTTCTTGCATTTTCTGAGTGTTAGTGTAATTGGTGTGAGACTACACACCTGATGATTCAGTAAGAAAATAATTTTTAAATGGTATATATTTGTAGAATTTTTTTTTTGCACTGGCATATTCTCAAGCAACTGTCCTTGCTTAGTTGCTAGAAAAGCACGTTCCTGGGGACAAAATGAAACACTATCCTGCAGAGGAGCTCAGCCAGCCACAGCTCCACTTTTCCCGTATGACACTTGGTGTGTTCTAGTCGTGTGCTCTTTTTGAAACATCAGTCAACATTGTCTAAGAAATTAATGCCATGTGGGATAAATATAAGGCTAACAAACTTTTATTTCAAATTTTATGGATCACCAATATTTCAGAGTGGCTGTATCATTCTGACTAGGCTAATAGGCTTGAGTTCATCAGTTCTGTTTAGGAAAATATGAACACCCCCCTTCTGATCTACATCTTTCCCATCATTCCCCCCAAGAACTCTTGTCCTGCTAGCCCTGATCTTGAACACCCAACTCTTTGTATTTTCAACCTACCTGGCTCTGTTCCAGACTCAGTCTATTTATTTCTCTGCCAAGGATGTTCTTCACTCTTTCAAATCCTTTCAAGTCTTTGTTCAAATGTAACCTTCTTAATCTGGCCTTCTATGTGACTTTTCTATGTAACTTGTCAATTCTCTAAAATTTCATATGCTTACCACAGCTTTATTTAGAACATCTAAACAAGCAAAACAATTTCTATACACCAAAGTCATAGAACTGACAAGTTAAATGAAATGCTGTTTCGGTGAAACATTACTGAGCAATGAAAATAAATCTCTCCCCTCACCTCTCTCTCTCACACACACACAAACATGCATGCATACACACACATATGCATATACATAGATATACACCATATTTAACCAGTAATTACAATGTTGCAGCTTATAAGCCCATGTATTGTTATATAGTACTTTTCATACATTTTTTTAAATCTCTCCAGCTCCATCCCAACAGGATATACATTCTGTCAAGGCAGAGGCCTGGAGAGCAGGCTCAGCAGTTATGAGCACTGACTACTATTTCAGCGAAACTAAACACATTTCCAAGTACTCAACTTGAACAGCTCACAACCAACTGTAACTCCAGGTACAGGGAAGCCAACACTGCTGGCCTCCATGGGCACCTGCGCTCACATGTACATACTCACACAGACACATAGACACACAAATAAAAATGACATTTGAACTGTATAGCAGCCTAACCTGCAAGATCATTCAGCAGGTAAAGATAATTGTTGCCAGGCTTAGCAACCTGTGTTCAGTTCCTACACGGTAGAGTAAGAGAACTGAGTCCTGCCAGTTGTCTGCACGCACACACACACACACACACACACACACACACACACACACACACACAAGTGTGTACTTGCTTCAAACACAAATAAAATGAATGCACGTATGCAAGCATATGAACATATAGTGTGCAATAGCAGCAAAGGTATCCATAGCACAGCTTAGAGGTCAACACACTCATCCATTATAAATCAGACCAAAGTTCAGTATTTGTCTCTAAGCCACTATGCACCACCACATGCCTGTGTCCAGATGGCACAGGAACAGTGATGAGTGGGTGCCATGGTCATTTACATGAAAAACCCAAACATGTCTAGGTAGGGCACAAGTAAAATATCAGATTTTAATATATTTTTTTTCATAGAAGAAATGTGATTCCTTAGTCTAGCCCCTTGAAGACTGTTTGAAGTCTACTTTGTTCTGAATTATACTGTCTCGATCTGTGCCAAGTATTTAGGCTTCATTGAAGTAAATTACCATTACTGATTATGATTAAATATATCTAATGCTCTGATTAACCTCTCCCCCCATTCTCCTCTACCTTTCATAGCTCCTTCCCAGTTGGACATTGTTTAGATATTTTATATTATGCTGCCAATCCAATGTTTTCCCAAGAACCGGGAATAGAAATATTCAAGTAGAAAAAGGGAAAAAGAATAGAGAAGGAACTGGGAGTTTGGGAGTTGTGGGGAGACACAGAGATGAAAAAGACAAAAGAATGAGTGGTGTGTGTGTGTGTGAGAGAGAGAGAGAGAGAGAGACAGAGAGAGAGAGAGAGAGAGAGAGAGAGAGAGAGAGAGAGAGAGAGAGAGAGAGAGAGAGAGAGAGAGAGAGAGAGAGAGAGAGAGAGAGAGAGAGAGAGAGAGAGAGAGAGAGAGAGAGAGAGAGAGAGAGTTGAAACCTAGGGGCACATCTATATTCTACAAATCTCAGTCCAGTTGAATAAGTTCACAAAAATCAAGTCATGGCCTCCTTTAATGACATATTTTATTGTGGATAATAAAAATCAAGAGAGTTATGTTGGGCACTATTACAGTTTTTCCTCCAAATCCATCTGCATCTGCCATTCTGTAGACACAGCTTCACTTACTCATTATATCTGTCCCAGTGAGTTCAGCTAAATCATCACAACAAGCAGTTACTCTGCTAGATGGCATTAACATTACCATTTTTCATTTCCATCAGGGGGTAAAAACTGTTCTGTCTTTGTTTCTAATAGATAAAAATTGAAATAAAATTGGAAAGTAATAGCACTAAGTGCCAATGCTAATGGTAAACATGCAGCCTGAATAATTACTCTAAAGTAAATAAGGCAAGGATTTAAAGAGTCCCCCTCTTCAGTTTTTCCTAAAACAGAAAAGAGTCATAAGCCATTGTATTACCTTAGACACTAATCCAGGTAAAGATGTAAGACTAAGGCTGTTTCTAGGACTCTGTTAGTAATTTTCAACCTTCAATTTCTGGACTCTTTCAACAAGTGTGATATTTGTTCCTATTTCTCTTCAAGAACTGTCTCACACACCTCTGTGAGAAGAAGGTAGCCATCTCACAGATATAATGGAACTAATGCAGCCTTTCTCAAGTATAACTGGGACAAGCACTATGACCATTTGCAAGGGTCCCACCAGTTAGTCATCCAGTTAGATTCATTTTATCTGGATCCTAAGTTAAAAGGAAAGATAATAGCAGTGTTCTTGGATTAACAGGAAGTTTTTGCATAAGGTAGATAGACCTTGTGTCAATGGGGAAGGGGGTAATCTGGAGTCATGTTACTGCAAAGGGGGATTTTTAGGGGATTGCTTCCTTTTATTAGCTCTAGACCTGGAGACTGTGTGATAATTTTTTCCAGAAAAAAAATTCCCTGAAGATTCAGATAGGCATCCACATTCCCTTATAGACCCATTATTTAGCACTGGCATGGCATCACTTTGAATGGATTACTATGTTATGTGGAGCAACTAAGCATGAAGCTGGCTATGAAAAGGCTGCTATAAACATCAGAGTGTATAGGTCTCAATCAACAACCCTGGACTACGTAGTAAAAACAAATCAAGTGCTCTAGAAAGTATCAAAGAATTGACTTGGGCTCTCTCATCCAAGTGTTCCAGAGAGTTGCTCGATTTTGTGACAATACCTAAATGATTGTCACATTAGTGCAGTGCAGTCAAGTGGTTTGGGGTGCAGTTCTCCACTATCCAGGTATAACAGGGAATTCATGCAGACCATCAAGCAACTCTAAAGATAAAAGGATGAGAGATTGTGAGTATAAAATATGGGGCTCTATGTGTGCAGTTGTCTCAAGTTTTATTTCTTTGTATGGACATAGCTTTACACAGGATTAAAATAATCTTCTTAAAGTGTTAGCTAACATTTCAAGGTTGCATTAATAAGCAACTTGTATATTTGTATGGGACACAAATCAATCAACAAATAGGCAGTCTATGTCTTTACTTCAGATCATTTCTTCTTTAATTCAGACCTCCAAACAATTTTTTAAGAGGCATGATAACACAAAGTTAGTGATTAAGAAATATTAATATGATAAAGTTATGCAGGATAAATTGAGGAAGTGAAGATAACAGATTTAATTATGGTATCTAAAATTGACTTTCAATGCTACCCAGATAAAATCCAGCAGCTATCACAGCTAACCCAGAATAAGTTTCATTAGTTTGCAGTTAAATCTTATCTTTTATAATACATACTATTTATCCTATATTATGTAAGAAATTTGCAAAAGTCATCCAATATAGTTAAAAAATAAATATAACATGAGTTTGTATAAATTTAGGTCAAGCGGCATACAATATAGGCAAATATTATGTTTGAATGCTAATTTTCCTAAAAATGTCTCTCCTCAAGAACAAATACAGTGTGATCTAAGATGAAGTAACTTCCCTGGGACAATTAGTTTCCAATGACGACATGGGCATCTTCCAATCTTCCAGTTGGGAAATCACGATGAATTGCAGTTGAAGCCTGCGAACAATTCAATAAATAATTCACATAGAAGATCTTAAAGAACAAGGAAGACAGTGAAAGACAAACAAAGGAATATGCATTATACAACAGTTAACTACCCAACATCATTCTGGGTATAGCATCAATGATATCTTTCTGTGTGACGTTTTCCTAGTTTTGCTGATAATACAATTATGTCCTAGCAGCTCAAAAGTTTTCATTACAGATACACAACTGAGAAATTCAAAACAATAGCTCCTGCCTGGGTATGAGGGTGCATGAGCGCAATTTCAGTACGCAGGAGGTCTAAGCAGGGAGATGGAGCATTCAATACCAGCCTAGGCTACATAGCAAGATTATTCCAAAAGGAAAAAGACTCAAACTTCCACTCATAGCCTTTGTGAAATGATGAAAGATTCACACTCCTGCCTACAACAGCTAAAACAGAAAATTAAGAAAATAAGGTGTCAAGACATATGAAGGAAACTCTCCCAAGCCATGAGCACTGATCAATGAGAAACAATGATCCCAGGAAAACAAGAAACAAGTGAGAAAGCCCTATGATCCTCCCATCTTGATAGTGTAGATTCCAGCCCACAGAGGAGTCTGGGGGCAGGGGCAGGGGGCCATAGATGTTCCTAAGTCAGGCAGAACTAAGAGGATGAAGCAGCCTGAATGTGCAGAACAGAGTCCTGACAAGGAAAAAAAAGAAGCAGAAATGTACATAGAGAATCCAGGGCTACAGATGACTCCCTCTGAGAGTCAACTGACAGGAAGGAGTGCACAGATGTGGAGAAAGAGCAAGAATGAAGGAAGCAGGGTTGGGACCCACTTAAGACTAAAGAGATTACAACACAGGCTTGGGATTCCAGGGGCATTCAAGTACACAGAAGTGGGAAATGATTAACCTCAGGGTGAGCACTCCTCCATGCTCATTCAGTAAACTGTTAAAGCAAGGCCTAAAAGGACCAAAATCCTTTCCAGGAACTTAGCTGAAACCTTCAAAAATATTTATAAATAGAAAACCATTCAGTAACCAACAAGGGAAGATTTGTTGTCTGCAATGTACTTAAGTCATTGGCAGAAGAACGTTGGTGTAACGAGAAGAGCTGGAGAAATGGATCAGAAAGGAGAGGGACCTACTTGCTGCCAAAGCTGATGACTAGAATGCTGTGTCTGGAACCTGCACAGTAGAATTACAGAATTATTTCCAAAATATTGTCTTCTGACCTCTACATGTGCACCATGCACCTGTGCACCCACAAACATGCATAAACAAACATATGCATGCTAAATAAACAAATAGACATATAATTAGGAAAATTTAATGAGAAGAAAACTCAGTCAAGACTGATCCACAATCAGGTGTTGTAGCATAGACCTGTGATCTCAGCCATTCGTGAGAGTGAGACAGGAACACAAGTTCCTGGACAGTCTGGTTAACTAAGCAATACCCTGCCAAAATAATAATAAGAAGGAGGAGGAAGAGGAGGAGAAGGAGGAGGAGGAGGAGGAGGAGGAAGAGGAGGAGGAGGAGGAGGAGGAGGAGGAGGAAGAGGAGGAGGAGGAGGAGGAGGAGGAGGAGGAGGAGGAGGAGGAGGAGGACAACAAAGGTAAAAGGAATCTGGGATATAGATCAGTATTAGAATGCATAAAGGCCTGCCTTCTACTCCCAGCACAACACAAAAACAGATCAACAAAAACTAACTCTGAACTAGCCCCAAAATTAAAAGTAATAGGTGAGCATGTTAAAATATTTTTAAGACCCATTTAAGGACAAAAGTGAAGTGGACAGAAGAAAGTTTCTTTTAAAGACTCGAGGAGAATTATAAAGTTGCAATCTACACTGTTTTAGAAAAAAAATATACTTGCTGGAACTAATGAGTGTTCAGAGTCTACACAAGCAAAGACACCAAGATAGAAACTGTCCAAATGAGATACAGAGTGAGTGGAAAATCAAAATATACAGAAAGTTGAGAAGAAGGAAAGGGAGGGGAGTGGGAGAGAGAAAAGATACAGAAAGGAAAATCACAAGAAGGGAAGAAGTTGGTAAGTGAACCATAATACACAAAGTAATGTATAAACCCAATGAGATCCCTGCCAAAATCCAACAAAACTCTTTATAGAAATGGGGAGGGGGAGTAAAGAGTCCGCAAAATACATATAGCATAAAATCATGTTCAGAAACACCGAAGTCAAATGAGACCTTCACCAGCAGGCACTGCCTTCCTGTAAGAATCATAGCGAGCTATAGACTGTATCGGGGTTCCATCCCAGTCCCACACAAGCACATATTATATAATGTATTTAACAATACACAACAGAGAGAACGAGAGAGAGAGAGAGAGAGAGAGAGAGAGAGAGAGAGAGAGAGAGAGAGAGAGAGAGAGAGAGAGAGAGAAAGGTGACCATTCTTTCAGGAAGTGGAAACAGGAGAAAAAAGTAGATAAGAGCTGAGAAGAAAAATATTTTGGGTTTTTGTTTTGTTTTCATTTTTGTTTGTCTGTGTTTGTTTGTTTTTTCTGTTTTGGTTTTTGGGGACAGGATTTCTCTGTGTAGGCCTGGCTGTCCTGAAATTAACTCTGCAGACCAGGCTGGCCTCAAACTCCAGAGATCCACCTGTCTCTGCTTCTGAGTGCGGGGATTAGAGGTGTATACCACCACTACCTGACTTGAGTATATGTTCTTAAACAACCCTAGACAACCAAAAGCAGAGTTCATGGAGGGACACTGCTTACTGGCTTGGTTCTTGGCTGACTTTCAGCTACCCTCATATATATGGCAGGTCCATCTGCCTAGGGACAGCACCTCCCATAGTGGGCTGAACGCTCCCACATCAACTAGCAGTACAAAAAAATGCTACCACAGACATGCCAATAATAGTAAAAGTAGTAGAAAAATGGCAAATAAGCTGTAGTGACTGCACTGCTAAACACAGTAAAATAGAGATGAGAAGGCAATACTCAGCATCATTAGTCACCATGGAAATGGATCACAATACGATTTCACTATGTGGGCTATTATAGTAGCTGAAATGACAGAAACTGACAATATTGTGTTGAGGGGAGTTGCTAGATAACCCTCTCGTGTGCTACTTATGGCAATAAAATCTGCCATGGCCACACTGGAAAATAGTTTCATAGTTTTGTTTTTGTTCTATAATGCTGGGTTTAAACCTAGAGCATCAAGCCTCTTAAGCAAATGTTCAACCATTAAAGTACAAGCGCAACTCTCCTTATCACATACTGGAATCAGCATGGGCTGGAGGATCACTGTGAGCTCCAGGCCATCTTGGTCTACATAGCAAATATAAGATTATCCAGTGCTACATAACAAGATCTTATCTCCAAAGCATAAATAAATAAATATATAAAATAAGGAAAACAGAACACAAAATGTTTAACATACATTCTACATAATTCAACCAGTCCACTGTTAATCCACTCAAGCAAAATGGACATATGCTATGTACAAATACCTGCACATAAAAGTTCCTAGCTTTTAAGTGACAGTAAGAAAGTGAAATAACTGCACACTTATCAACAAGTGGAGAAGCAATTTGATTTAAGGAAGTCCATCTAACGTCCTCAACCTTCCTAATGCTCCAACCCTCTAATACAGTTCCTTATGTTGTGATGACCCCAACCATAAAGTTATTTCATTGCTACTTCATAACTGTAATTCTGCTACTGTTATGAACTGCAATGTAATACCTGATATGCAGGATTTGCCACCCCCAAAGAGGCCATGACCCACAGGTTGAGAACCATTGATCTCATAGCGCCCTGTCAGCAATTAAAAGTAGTGCACAATACAGTACTGTGTGTGCATGATCTAAAATAAATGTAGTAACCACAAATAAAAAAACAAGATTGTGAACATATTATATAATTCCACCCAGATACCTTTCTAAAAAAATGCAAACTAGTATCTGGTGAGATAAACTATGTTAGTAATTGAGAGAAAGACAGCAGGAGAAAGGGGTTACCAAATATCATAAGGTTCCTTTTAGGGGTAGAGTGTATTTTCATTATTTTATTTGTGGTGAAGGCTCCTGGACCATCAGTTTGTGTTAAAATGTATCCAATTGCATACTTCAAGGTAAGCAACTTACTGAGTAGGCTCTACCTCAATAAAGCTGCTTAAGAAAGTAATCTGCCGTTAAATCTCTTCTTTCTGCCATCCTCAAATACCTGGCATGTAGGTATTTGATTAAGAATTTATTGACCTTCTGATAGCCTGGATCCTACGCTCAGCATTAAAGAGGGTATTTTTAAAGGGGAAGTAAAATAACCTGATATATCATATGTAGATCATCTGGTAAATATTGCTAACCACCCCCTTTTGTTTTTGCAGTGTAGCCTTGGTCTGATTTTAATTGTTATGCTATTTAATTATATTTGCTCTTATTAAATCCTCTTTAAAACAAGATGAGATATAGATGTCTGAGGCATAGAAATAGCCCTCAAAGAAATTTCAGCTAAGCATAGACATCTCTTTCCTTCAGGTTTGACGAGTCCTGGAACAGAAGGCAAGAAGGCATATTAATCAGCAGGCTATAAATTTTGAATTATCAATACTGTAGAGGTATTACTACAGTATTTCGACTAAAAATGCATATGAGTTGTACAACAGAAAGAGATTACCTACTTCTGACAAGACCAGGTTTATAGACATGAGATGACTTGTTGCCAGGGTTTAAAAGACATGGTGACTTTTTGTGAAAAGAGGCAGAGGAAGACTAGCCAAGGGAAAAAGAGACCCATAAACACAGGAGTATCAGACAGTCACACCGTCACAGCTAAAGAACAGTCTGGAATAGATAAGATGAGCATCCTACACTAGTTATGGTTTTAATGGAAGGATTTGAGGTCTCCAAGTTCCAGCAATATAATTATTAAGTTAGAATAATCAGGCCATCGCCTCTACCTAAAGCAAATTTTAAGAGAACTAAAATGGAAAGTCATGAAGTACTCTAGCATTGTGCCAGACACATATCAAATTCTTACAAACTGGTAGTGAAGGAGAGCGTTCTCCCCCTTGAAGTAAGAAAAGTTAAAGTGGAAGCTTTCTGACTCAGGCAAAAAAAAAAAAAAAAAAAACAAAAACACAGCAAATGACTTTGCAGCTGTAATTTTTGAGAAGAGGAAAAGGGGAGGTCTGTGTTAGATTGGGCTAGGACATGGTGGTATGTTTCGATTGGACGTGTTAATTAGGAAAACCAAAGGGGGCTTTTGATTGCTGGCCTTTGACATTTTGATAGTGGGGACCTTGAGAGTCAGACTCAGGAGGAGGAAATGGACAAATAAGGGAATAGACCTAAATATCTAGCTTTAGGAATGCCATCTAACTTTTTTTTTAGCAAGACAGAGGGAATGAGAAGGAAGGGCAGGGCCAGCCAGAGTCATGCTCGCTACATTCAAGCCAGCAAGGGTCCCTTTATATAGTAGTTAGCAAAAGACAAGAATCCGAGGGGAAAAAAGAGAAAAGTGAAAAGTATATCTTACTTGCTATCCCCATGGAGACAAATGGTTACTCCTAATAGCTTCTTGAATAATATATGTCCACAAGTACAATGATATTCTTTCCAAAATAAATTCTTGACTTCACCTGTCTGTAAAAAGAAAATATATTTAAAAAGGCAGTGGGGGAGTACAAATGTCCATGCCATGACTAAGATTTCAGCCCTTGTCATTTGAGATGAAAGACAGGAAGGAACTTATAACTTCTTCTATCAATGTGTCTTTGACTGCAAGTGATACATAATAGTGTTGTCATGACTTAAAGAGGTATACGTTCGAAGTATTTTTTAAGGTTCATAGAATCAAGCCCCTGCAAAGCAACTATCTCACTTAAGCCTCACATGGGAGGATTGGCTTTACAGTAAACAATAAAAGGCTGGGGAAATGAGTCAACAGTTAAGATCACTGGCTGCTCTTCCAGTGGACCCAGGTTTGACTCCCATCCTCTAAGTGGGTGGCTCACAACTGTCTAACTCCAGTTCCACTGCATCTGACACCATCTTCTAGCCAGAGAAGTCATCAGGAATGCAGGTGATCCACAGATCTACAAGTGGGCAAAACACCCATGAATGTACAATTTTTAAAAACAAATAAATTAAAAAAGCATTGAGCAAACCTACCATCAAATTGACCCATTCACAACTTACCACCTAGCTTTATTGGGACTTTATTTTCAACAATATCAAAACAATAGATCACCATCACTCCCCAAATCCCTGAATGCTGAAAGTTCATCAAGTTAGACATTGTCACAACAAGAACCAGAAACATCCCTAGACTGCAGTAATAAGGAACATCCCAATGATCTGACCTCAGGGCAAGAAGACTGAATATATCAGAGAAAGTATTGGGACTAATTTGCTCCCTCCAAAGACTAAGCAAGGACCTGTGTGATACCTCAGTGTGTTAAAGTCTCTTGCTGCCAAGAACATAAGTTTGGTCCCTGAGGTTCACATGGTAGAGACAGAGAATATCTGGCTTCAAAACCTGTTGTAATCCTTCCCCAGCACAGACATATG
Source organism: Cricetiscus sungorus (assembly GCA_030556225.1). Lineage (NCBI taxonomy): Eukaryota > Metazoa > Chordata > Mammalia > Rodentia > Cricetidae > Cricetiscus > Cricetiscus sungorus. The sequence continues at coordinate 20,197,040 of JANBXA010000641.1, forward strand.
GAGCAGCTGGTGAGTCTTATCTTCCTAATCAGTAGATGATCAGGACAGTAGATGATCCTTTATGGAAGAGGCACTAAAGTAAAGAAGTAATGAGTGACAAGACCTGTGAACAGCGTAAAAGAAGAAATTTGGGGCTAGAGAGGTGGCTTAGCAGTTAAGAGTGCTTGCTCAGTTGTCAGGAAGACAGGAGTGTGCATCCCAGCAACCGTGTAACAAGCTAGGAATCCCATACGCACCTACGTGACCCCTTCTCCAGCATGGATGAAGACAGCTGGGCTGGGGGAGCTTGCTGGGGTTTGCTAAATTCTAGCCTTCCTTGCTGTGTGTAAGGAGAGACCCTGCCTGAAAGGGTCAGAGATTGTTAGATGATCCAGTTCTCTCTTCCAGCCTTCACACATGCACAAACATGTGCGCAAATGTGCACACACACGTGCACATATTTTCCCACATTAATTGATCAATTAATTAATTAAAAACAAAAGAAGAAAAGAAAGCTTTCACAAAGAAATAAGAATCTAGTAGTACTGTTAAAGCAGTTTTCAATGTAAAGTCTATCTTCAAAGAACATCAAAAGTCTCTGGGAATGTTTGTCTTACCCAAGCATCTTACAATCACCTGGAGAACATGACAGAAACACACAATCTGTTCCTAATCTCTCAGATTCCTTAAGATGTATTTGTATTATGTTATTCCAGTTTATATATGTGTATCTCTCTGTATGTATGCGTACATGTGTTCTGGTGCCCATAGTGGGTGTCAGATCCCCAGAGATGGAGCTAACAGCCAATTGTGAGCCACCTGATATTTAAACTCAGCTCTTCTGCAAGAGCAGCTGGTGCCCTTAAACACTGAGCCCTTAATGGACAGTCATTAAGCTTCTAGGAAAAAGTACACCAGTGTAGGGTGTCCTAAAGTAACTCCAGAGAAGAATATAAGCTTAATAAGCTGAAACTTATATATACACTTCAGTGGAATAATACAGCCATACCCTCTTTCAGACATCAAAACTAAATTAATCTAAATTAAAAATTATAAAAAGAAATTACTAAATTAACCACTGAAACCAAAAGCCAAACAAAATCAGGCAAGGGGGGTTCCATTTAAGAACTTCTTCCACTATGCTCTGAGGTGAAGGTACAGATTAGGGATCCCTCTAGATTGCTCATCTTTGTGTTAATATTCCTAGCTGAGTGAACATCCACAGGGTGCTGCTTACTCAGTATTCCACTTCGGATTTCAGCACTGGAGGTCTCTATGTAAAGCATGAGTAGCTATCGTTGCCCTAGGCTTACTAGTCCTAATTGTATTGTTTCATTGCTCTGCTTGCTTCAGTAAGCTGACACATTAATTGTGTAACAGCATAGAAAATAAAATATAAAAAGATGTTTGCTTAAGCACTGGCTTCTTGGCTGCTTCCTTTGAATATCTCCAAGGTTTTGAGCAGTGTGAGGAAATAAGTGACAAACAGTGCCTACACCTAGCAAGGAGAGGGAACTCTTTCCCCAGTTTCATTTACCTTGCTTTCATCACTGCAGAAAAAAAAACAACACTGATGTGTTATCTGGGTGTTTGGGGATCTTATTAGGGCATTGTTCTCACTTTATAACACAAGATTTGTGTTATATATATATTTGTGTTATATGACTTGACAGTCATATTCAAAATTTTTTAAACAGTTCTCTATTGTCAGAGAAGTCTTTAAAAATATGGAGCCCCATTGTCTTCAGAGTAAAAGAAACTTTAAAAGAAAGCAGCAATATAAAGGATCTTGATAATACATCCACTGCCTAGCTGTCCTGTCATTAACCATACCCTCTTGTACTTTCACTCAACCTAACCCCAAAGAAGTACGTACTCACTATACAACAGGAATAAATTGTGTGATCCTCTGGTTCCCTGGGCCTTCTATAACCATACTAAGTCAGCAAATGCTGTTTGCATTAGTTATGGTAGACTAAGTGATACACCAAATAACTCCAGCACTTCAAAGTTTACAAGTTCTTTCTCATTCCAGTAACATTCAAACTGAAGTCATCAGTAGTGCTTTATGCTGTCAGGTACCAGAGATCCCAAACTTCTATCCAGTAGCTACAGTAGCCTCTTAGTCAGATCTTCTCCATCAGGGCTCCAAGGGAGACTGGTGTTGTAATGGCCACAGGTATTAAACACACATGAGGAATTAACCATCTTTTCCTTTGCATCTAGAACAATGCAATGCAAGCTAACAAGTAACTTTACAAGAAATAGTTTTAAAATAGTTACTAAGATCAGTTTTGTAGAGCTTCTTCAGTATATGAACCTTTTGAGAGATGCTGCCTATCTGAAACAGTAACTCTAAATCCTATATCCTACACAGTTGCACAGATATCAGAACACTTGTCATGGGGGATGCTCTAGACCTATCCCAACTTCTGTGCATGTTGGTGTCTAAACATCTCAAGGTTTACAGTACAGCAAGTTTCAAGAATAAAAGTGTTTTATGAATTACAGTGCCAAAATGTGTTTTATATGTGTGTGCATCTTAGCAAAAAAAAAAAACTTTATATTATCTCTACATCTCAGATTTAGGAAACATAGATGCTTGATGATTGAAAGATTTCTTTAAAATATTTAAAAAAAATAGCTGTAGCCTTAATAACTTTATACTTATATAACTATATAATCTAGTCTTTAATTTCACTTATGACTTTCATCTTCTCTCTTAAACTTTCAAATAAAAATGGTATAGTAGATTTGTAAAGAAATATCATATCATTTTATACCTCAGAGAGTTCCCCTTGATAAAACAGTATGAAGACACCCCCTCATCTTAAGTCCCACCTATGGAGAAAATACTCATTACATTTTGTAAAAGTTCTATTGCAATGCTTGTAATTTTAGCTACTCTTGGTTTACAATAAAAAATTAATATTCCTAGTAGGACATAGGTTTGTGACTTACATGAGTGTCAGCAGAAACAATAAAGTTTGATCACACCTAGGAAAATGCCTCATCTATCCTACTCCCTTCTTCTTCCATCCCATCCCATTCTCATGTTGCCAAGGACCACTGACTGTTGTTGTGAGGTCAATGAAAGCAAATGGTAATTAATTAATAACCTGTATCAGCAGCTATGGTGGCTAATATTGCTCCTGCTTCTGGCACCCCAAGCTGAAACACAGAATGGGATCTTAGGAGCAGGAATAGAAAATAAAACATTCATTAAAAACTCACTATTGTGTCTCCATATTGTTAGCTTTCCCATGACCACTGTTAGTCTTGAAGCTTTAAGTACAAGGGACTTAAGTATTTTTCTTGAAAACTAGTGAATGATGGTATAAATATTCCCCACAATCAGCAAAAATCTTTCTGTTGTCAAAATGACAAGTTTGAAACTAAACTTTGAATATGGAAAGATAAATTAATTTACTTAGAACAACCTGCTTCTTTAAAATGATTATAGACATTTATACACCATTCAGTTTTTTTCTAAGCAATCTGATGATTCACATATGAAAAAATCAAAATGTTTCTAATTAAATATTTATGAAATATGGGCTGATTTAGAATTATCTTTAAAGAAAAAAAACCAACAGTTTCTGCTATGCACAAACTACAAGCAACGTACTTGATACCTAAAAATGGGCTCCAAATCTTCTGAAATATTCTATCTATGAAATAGAAATCAGATTCAATAATGCAACGCAAAGAGATTCCAGTATGTCTATAATATACGGAGATGCAAATGACTCACACACTATTGTAAAACCCAGACCAAGGTCAGTTAATAATCAGTATGAGAAAAACAGTGGAGAAACTCAGGTCTGTCCTATAAACAAGAGTAAAGATGAAGCCATTTTCTGGAACTAAGTTTAATATTTGATGTAGAGGTAGGGAGCGTGGGGTAAAGCAACTTGTGAATTCAAAATCAAGAAAAGGAAATAATAAGAATCGAACTCAGAGAATCCTAAGGTGAACAAATCAGCAAAAGTTGCTGCAAGGAGTTAATAAGTAGCTATCCTAAAACCTTAACTCCATTAGGCCATGAATGAGGCACTGCAGCCCACACCAGGGAATCCTGGACCACTTCAAAGCCATGCCTGTGGCATCTGACATCAGCGAATTTAGATTCCTGAATGACAGTGGGGTAATTTCAGCATCACATTCATTAGATCACAACAAGGAACAAAAGTGACACTCCCAAAGCTGTTTCAAAGAAAACTTGCTTAATTTACCTCCTTTTTTAAAGTATATTTCTGAAAGCTTTATTATTATTGTATATCTGTATGAAGGCAGGGTGCATGCAGAGGTCAGACGACAATTTGTGAGAGTCAGTTTTCTCCTTCCAGCAAGTGGGTCCTGGGGATTCAACTCAAGCCATCATGGTGGCGAGCATTTTTACCCACTGAACCATCTCACTGGGCTTCAATGGATGAACTAGGCATAGTTTATCTGCGATTTTGCTCTATTACAAATGCTAGAACATTGAAAATATGCTCCTAGAATTTTTGACAACTAGGAAGCACATTAGACTCACAAAGTAGGTTCTACAAGTTAGATAGAAGGCAATGAAACTGGAAAGACAAAAGCGAATAGAGATTACATTCCTGGAACTTCCAGTGGGATTTCTTCTAAATAAAATAAGGGTGTAGAGAAGATGGTGCGTACAGCTTTGTGTTTTTTATAAGGAACTTCAGTCATAGCATTCAGAATCAGTCTTCCAATTCTCAGACAATTAGAGATGCACCAGTGAGAGCAAAATGATGTGATATCAACAATCTCCTGAATCCAATAAATGACTGACATGTGATCCAGTGGCTGTCTTTTACCCCTCACCTTTCTGAGAGGAACAGAGGCAGCAGCCCTCCCGACAGACCAACTAAAGAGGTTTCTTCTCAGAAGCATTTGTGGAAACATAACTGGTGGATTTATGCCATGGTCCCAGAACTTCCACTATTTTACCAAGGACCTAATTACCCTGAAATAAATGCTTTAAAGATGAAAATATCCAACACTCTCTTCATTGTTCAAAGAGAAGATCTCTGGTCGATATCACCCTGGAGAATTCTACCTGGATCCCTAATCTACACTTGAGAAAACAGAGGCATACAAAATTTAATAAATCTTAAATGGTAGAGAAAGAAGAGCCTCTGACCAAAAGGATTTATTTTTTCAATATATATTTGATAAAGGAGTTTCATATAAGATATATGAAGCCTCTTAAAATTTAAGAATGGGGAAACAAATCACCCAGGTTGAAAGCAGGTAGAATTCTAGAGAAGGTGTTTTATCAAAGGAGACAGCCACTGTACTCATACATATACTCACAGTAGCTGTAGTTACCTACACTGGGCATAGCCAAGATTCCATCTGTCAACAGCCAGCCATGGGTGTGAGAGGGCTCATGGAGGCCTACCCCTCCCCACTACTGATTGGATCCTGTGGGAATACTGGCTACTGATGAAGAGGAGTCATTATCTTCATCTGTGTAGTCACTGATGAGCCTGCCATGTAACATACCTATAGTCACTCAGACAAGTCTGGATAAACTCAATGGGTCTCAAAACAAAAATGATATGACCATGAGAAAGGCACCTGTACAACAACACTGGGTGACAGGGGTAGGGAAGAGATAGAAAACGGTGGTGGGGAGAGTTACCAAAATGAATTATATGTATGTGTAAATTTTCCAATGAACAAATTCAATGAATAAAAAAAGAACAATATTACTTGTAATCTGAGAGTAAAAATTAAAACGTGAGATAATACTCTGTTGTTATAAAAACGAGGAAAACTCAATGCACTGGCAGCATCAGTGCAACAGGCATACCTATTCATTGTTAGCGGGGATGCAAATGACACATACATTTTTGGAAGAGTTTGTTAGTTCATTACAAAGCTAAATGGACTCTCAGCTCCAAAACTAACTACTCAGTTTTACTAATCAATAGCATTCTGGCCTAGCAATAAATATAGAACTAAGAGTTGAGAAAACATACTCATATTTACAGTCAATTAAATTTTAATAAAGACAATTAACTGAGGAAAGCAGAAATTGTGGGATTGACTAACTAATGACCTGCCCAGCTGGAAACCCATACCCTGAAAGGGAGCTCACCCCTGAGAGCCAGGACCCAGAGGAGGGTTTTTCGGAGACCTAGGGAAGAACCAAAATGACTGGGGCGGGGGAGGGTCATTGAAATGATATTTGGTTATTCTAATAGATTGGTGCCAAGCCCAACTGTCAGAGAGGTTTCACCCAGCAACTGATGGGAACAGATGCAGATACCCACAGCCAAATATTAGGTGGAACTTGAAGAATGCTATGGAATAGGAGGAGGAAGGATTTCAGGAGCCACAGAGGTCAAGGTCACCACAAGAAAACCCACAGAACCTACTAACCTGGGTTTATGAGGGTGGGGGATCTGGGCTTTTGGGGGGGGACTTGCAGAGAACTGACAACCAGGGAGCCTACTTGGGACTGACCCGGACCCTCTGAATACATGCCACAGTTGTATAATGTGGTCTTCTTGTGAGACTCCTAACAGTAAGAGCAGGTGCTGTCTCTGACTCTGATGCCTGTGTTTAGGACCCATTCCTCCTATTGAATTGCTTCAACCAGCCTTAACAGAAGAGTTGCCTAGTCTCACTGTTAGTTGACACACCTTGGCCAGCTGATATCCAAGGAATTCCTGTTTGTATCTGAAGAGAAAAGGTGGAGGAGTAGAGGGGGAGGGGAGAGGGGAGAGGGGAGATGCAGGGGAGGAATTGGGAAGAGGGGGGGACTTTGGTTGGGGTGTGAACAAAAGTTTGGAAATAATTCTCATATTTACTGTCACTTAGCTTTTAATAAAGGTTATTAAGACAATTCACAGGGGAAAGAGCTAGCATTTAAACAACTGGTGTTGGAATATTAGATATACACAAGAGGAACCTTGTATCTCTTTTATCCGTAGGATATAAAAATTAAAATACATGAACACCCTTTAAGTGAGAACTAAATCTTTGAGATCACTGTGAGTCCTCCATGACTGCTATAATGTTACTAAATCTGAATTTGGTGTTTCATAGCAACACAATTGTGTTCACAAGGTAAACCCAATTCTGCAGGCTAAAACTGAAGTCAGGACATCTATAAAAGTCTACCTAAGTCTTTCGTTGAATACTGAGCAATGAATGTAAGGTGCCGGGGGAAAGAAATCTCTAGAAATTAGAATACTTTGCAAGTGGTTGATGACTATTTAGATCTGGAAAGTGTCCCTCTTTTCACTAGAGAAAAGACTTCATAAATCATGGGTTATCATAGAAGTAAAGTTAATGGTATGGCAGGAATTGTTCCTCTGGAATGACCCTAATAAGACTTGGAAGCCGACTTCAAATAAACAAACCATATCCAAATACCTTAGCCATTTGCCAAAAAGACATCCAAGTTCACTTAAGAAATTTCATAAATTATATTACCCACAAAATACAATGAAGGAATGTTAGACGGCCAATCAAAATTTTCCAGGCAAAGATAGAAATTGAGCCAGGTGGTGGCATGTGCCTTTAATTTCAGCTCTTGGGAGGCAGAGGCAGGCAGATCTCTGAGTTTGAGGCCACCCTGTCCACAAAGCAAGTTCCAGAACAGCTAAAACTACTACACAGAGAAACCCTGTGTCACAAAAAAAAAAAAAATGAAAGAAAGAGAGAGGGGTAAGGAAGGAAGAAGAGAGAGAAACAAAGAAATGAAGAAAGGAAAAAAGACACTGAAAAGCTAAGCCACAAATCAAAGGATAATTAAAGATTTAGCTATTATAGAGTTAGTAGAATTATCATGCAAGACTTTATAGCAACTATTTATATATCATGTTAAACATATGTATATAATTAGATAGACACTTTATATGTTCTAAAATGTAATAGAAATGATTAATATATACAAGAGAGTAGCTAAAAGTGTTCTTAAAGAACAAGCTGGCTCTTCTAAATCTGAAAAATGCTGTGTCTGAAAGGAAAAATTCAGTGAAATAAATTATTATCTGCAGTTATGAGTCAATGAACATGATGCTATAAATCTAGAAACCTTCCAGAACAAGAAAAAACATGAATATATATATATATATATATATATATATATACATATATACTTCATTATATATATATATATGTATATATAATGAAAAATAATACAAACCAATGATGAATAAAAATTGAACTACCAGATGAACCTTGCTGTAACACTTCTGGGAAGACAGCCCCAAAGACTCACAGAGAGAGAAAGAGAGAGAGAGAGAGGGAGGGAGGGGGAGGGAGGGGGAGGGAGGGAGGGAGGGAGGAAGGGAGGAAGAGAGGTACCCCTGCACACAAACAAAACAAAGTTTTAAAGCAAATGAAAATAAAAGTATCACTTGAAACCTTTCATTTGCAGCTACTGCAGAGCCTAAAGGGAAAACAATAGCTTTGAAATAATATTAGGGGGGAAATTCTCACATTAACAATTCAAGTTGTTCACAAAATTCATGTCTTCAAGAGATTTTTAAAAAGACGATAACGTTAAATGAAAAAGTAATTGAGGGAAGCTGTGGTAATAAGATGAAGAACAAAATACAGAAAATTTTAACATAATAGAAGAAAGGTTACTTACACCAAATTCTTCACTCAAAACAATTTACAAGCTTTATTAATAGTCAATTGGATATTTAATGTTTTCAGGAAGAAATGAGTACAATCCCAACATGGGAACCAAGCACAATGGAGCTTAAATGTTATTATTATGAAGAGGTTTGACAATTGAGTAATTCAAATGAAAGGAAAAGTTGTATGAAAATTTAAAGTCCCAAAATCTCACTCAAGAACAAATCAATAATGAGAACAGCTGGATTTTTTACAGAGGAGAAGACATGGTAAGTAAAGTCTTGAATCTGATCCCTATTATCTTTTTAGATTTCAAGTGATTCTCAATTCAAAAAGTAATGGGAATTGAATTGGAAACAAACATCATTTAAATCCAGACTAAGGCATCCACATCCACTCAACAATAGAATTGCAAAATGGATAAAAACTCAACATTCTACAAAATCCTCAAACTCTCTAGCTTCCTTATCCCAGCATCATTAGGCTAGGACTAAGCCAAGGTTATCCAAGTTGTGTGAAGTGACTTCAGGTGTCTGTTGGTATGCTTGGGTCCTTTATGGTGATACAAACCACTGACATGAGAACCATCCAGGCTTAAAGGCAAAAGGCCTGGAAGGATAGTGAATGGTGACCAGTGGCCAGTGACCATTTCTGAAGAACGTTTCCTCTAAGAGTGAGAGAGACTCAAAGCCAAAACAAACAAACAAAGCACCCAGAAAGGGTAGCAAGAAAAGGCAGAGTAGAAATTAGAAGCTGATATTGAAGCAAGAGCCAGGTACTATAGTTTGACAGGGGTTATTGTGATCACTATGGACGGTACCTGGCTAACTGATGTAGCACCATGACTCTGCCTGAGGCCCCAGCATTTCTAAGAACTATTAGGTAGGGCTTCAGGAAAACACTCCTGTCTTCCTTATTGGATGCGTTATTGCAAAACTCTATTTCCAGCGTTGGGTGGGCTATGTATACCTGAGTACAGACATGCTTAAATGAGTCTTTTCCATTCCTGTGTCAAAAGCATGCTCTTTTTATTCTTTTTAAATATAAATGAAAGCAAATACATCCAACCCAAAATGATCATTTTAGTTGTTTTAGTTTTTCTCGGATTAAGCATAGACCCTTTTGAAGTAAACTAAGATAAAAGTTTCTTATTATTATCTCTTGGAACAGGAAGAGAATAAGGGATCTATTTCATAACCAGAATACACCTGCCTATAAGTACATAGTTACTTAAGTCATCATAATAGTTCACAGAATTTATTTGGGTAGTTTATGGAGAGTTTAAAATATATCTGGCAGTTTTCAAGATTACAACAATATATACAAAAAAAAATGTTACCAAATCATTAAAAGTGTTTAATTAGAAGTGAAGTAAAATCATGCTTAAATAATTTGCCTAGGTCCTCTTCACAGAGAGGTTTGCTTATTTTCCCTCTTACAGGAGAGCAATGGTAGCCATTATCCCTATGGAGTGCGGAGATTTACAGGTGCACTGCCCATTAGCAATAATAAGTGCTCATTTAAATCACCAGGTACCAGTCACTGAGGACACTGCCCTAACTTTTGGGTAATTTCCTGTTTCAGTTAAAAGTTATTTGGGGAGAAGGGAAAATGTAACATACTTAATGTAATTATTGTAAAGACAACATTAAATTGACATGGCGAGGACTAATGGATGGCCTAGCATTTCATTTGGCTTTTATCCCCGCCTCCTTAATCATAAACATAATGATAACCAAGCAAGCATAGAGGTGGATTGGAATGAGTGCTTTTGGAAAGACAGGAAAATACATCAACTGATATGTAAGCACATTGACATAGATCATTAAATTAACAGAATGGAGTTGCAATAAAAGCATATTGTTTCCTTCATATGGCAAATGTTTGCTACTCTTGTACCTTAGACTAACACAGGATTTGCTTAACATTTTAATTGCATTATTTTAAGGAGCACAATGTCTTCCAAATGTTCTATTACTCTGCATATTTTTTTTAATTTCTGTATGGCTGTTCATACATATGGGCTTCTCAAAGTCCCTGGTACCATTTTTATGTACCTTGAAATATCATGTGCAGATGGTTGCATTTTAGTTTTCCATTCCACACATAGAAAAACTTTCATGTGCTTAATGTAAAGCCAGGCTTACCCTGTCAAGTTGTCTTGTGTGACAAATAGTTGTATATAAATAAATTCACCGGATACACTTTAAAACAAAACATAAGTGTTTAGCTTCGCAGAAACAGAATATCAGAAACCCAGGCATCTTTCCATATTTGGCAGTTCGTTTTGTTAAACTTGGATTTACACAGGCAAATACCACATAATCTGGGCACAGTCTTTGAATACTTGCCTGCCTGCATAGTACACATTTGCAAATCTGCCCCAGAAATGTTCTGCTATGGATCAGATGTCTTGTTATTGAGAAATCAAACCATTCTTTCAATAGAGGCTGGAAGTGTGGCAGAAGCTAATTTTTGCAGCACAAAACTAATTGTGTGTTTTATTTTCATTTACCAGATTAAATATAAACCTCCACGTTCTTTGCTTCCCCTTCTGTTGATTGCAAGTTGACAGTGTCAGAGATAAGGCAGGGATCCCACTACTTAATTTTTTTAAAAAAGCCAAGTCACAAAAAGAAAGGGGATAATAGAATTTAAAAAAAAGTATAGCCTTCTTTTAATAAAAATAAGAAATATCTCTGGGATACTTTTAGGAAGCGACTTCATGGTTCTTTCTCCCAGTAGCTGCTGCATATTCTTTGATTTATTTTTATGCCGTATTTATCATAAAATACGTATAGAAAAGAGTCATAAAGGAGAGGGAAAGAAGAGAAATGGATGGCTGCCTCTTTGTGACATATTTTCTCCTTCAGCCTTGCATATTTGCATTAAAGTGATTGTGAGTAATGTACATTTGACCAGTGCCGTCTGCAGAACTAATGCCTATTAAAGGGATGGGAAGCAGCATATGTTGTGCCTAGGGCAGAGAAAGTCCAATCACCCCCACTGTGAGAGTCTCCAACTAAAACGCAGGACAGCCTGGGATTTATCCTAAATGAACCCAGCAGGGAGAGAAAGGACACAGTCCCTCGGTCCACATTTAAGCTTCTAAACTCAGACTGTTTTTTCCAGAGTTTGTTTCCAAACAGAACTCAGAATCTCTACCTATTTCATTCACAAAGAAAATTGAAATAGTTTTCTCTCCTTTGTCATATCTGCTAATTTTAGAAAATTTCCTCTCTGACCATGTAAGCACATCTCTCCTGTGGGTGAGCTATCCCCAGCATTAACTGACAAAGCACAGTTTCATCAGTAAATGCAGAATGTTTGGGGCTTGGGATCTCACTTTTGTGTCCTTGGTAGAAATGTCCAGCTATTTAAACCTTTTGTAACCTTCCCCCTCCTGTTACATAATTTGCTTGTGACCTCTAGATTCGAGTTCAGGTTCAAACTAGAATTCCCTCTACTTGTGCTCACTGGAGAGGTGAAAAACAGCAATTATAAGAATGGAAAAATTGGCTGAACTAAGGAAACAAGCATTGCCATGTGAGAGGTTTAGATGCCTCATTACCTGTAGTATGAAATGAGGAAAGACCGTAGTGATATATGTATGTATGTATGTATGTATGTATGTATGTATGGATGGATGGATGGATGGACGGATGGATGGATGAACACTTGAATCAAAGTAACAAAGGGAGAAGTAGTAAAAATAAAATACAATTGGAAAACTTGTAAGCTGTTTCACAGCATGATTCAAATTGGTCTGTGTAGTATTGGAAATAATAGAGTTGATAATGATGTAAGGTAGCTTTCTGCTGTTATCAGTGTTCCATTCCTATTCAAATTGCTCTGATGACACGTTTGGAATGCAAGAAACCATTGATTTAGATTCTAGATTATTGACCTACTCCTTGGTGCAGGAAGGTGGCTAAGTTCTGTTTAGATAGCTTCTAAACACTTCATTCTTTGAATGGTCAGCTGTTAGGGAGAGCCAAGCACATTTGAGATTATCTTTTATTTCTCTGGGTTTGGTCAAACAAAGTCCTTATCCATGATCCTCTCCCACCATCCCAGTCATTTCACCCTTGTAATTTGCGGGAAGTCTACGATAGTCCATTTTGGCCAGAACATTTTTCATTTTTACTGTGGTTCCAGCTTCTCTATTGTTATCTAAGAGCAACCTCTGAAAGGTTGCAATCATTAGAGTTCCTGTGATTAATATAACCCACATTATAGGATTAGAGATCAGTTCAGCAAATAAGATCTCTGGTTTCTCTTCCAGAGGGTCAGAATTCAGTTCCCAGCACCCATGTCATCAAATTCGTAAGACTCCAGCTGCAGGAGATCTGACACCATTTTCTGTCTTCTGTGGGTACTGCACTCACGTTCACATACTCACATGAAGATACACAAATATAAACAGGAGGGAGCTGGAGAGATGGCTCAGTGGTTAAGAGCACTGGCTGCTCTTACAAAGGACATGGGTTCAGTTCCCGGGTCCACAGGATTTGACACCCTCACACAGACATGCATGTAAGCAAAACACCATTGTACATGAAATAAAAAATAAATAAATCATTATGAAACAAACATAAACAGGATGTTGGTGGCACACGCCTTTAATCCAGCACTCGGAAGGCAGAGGCAGGTGGATTTCTGTGAGTTTGAGGTCTGCCTGGTCTACCAAGCTAGTTCCAAGACAGGTTCTAAAGCAATAGGGGAACCCTGTCTCTAAAAACAAAAATAAACATACACAAATATAATCACTGTTTAAAAAAAAATCTGCCTTGGAAGCAAACTTTGTTTTGAGGCTATGACTCATTGTCTTATATTTATAAAACATCAACTCCCTATTAAAATTATTGAGAAGATAAATAGTTGATGAAATTACAGCATTGTTTCTCTAGTATTGCAGAAAACTGATACATTTTAGAATAGTTAATGGAGAGGAAACTGCCATTTTACAGGAGGAAAAACTATCATAAAAGCTACTTAGAGACCAATCCTGCAGCTGCACAGGCCTAGAACCACGGTCATGACTTGGCATGCCCCAACATCCACCCCATCTATGATCTGCTGGGGCATGTGAAAGGGTCTGACCTGCAAACCCAAAGTTGGAGGATCTCCACACAGGACAACAGCAGGATAACCAAGAGGAGCCCCATTGAGAACCCAACATTTATAGTGTAGTAGAAACCAGGGGCCTTGAACCACACCAATAGTTCTTTGCAATGAACATTTGCAAGTAAAGCTATATGGACAAAGGCGAAGGACGGGGGCTACTTAGCATTAGTGTATTGAACAGGGTTTCAAAACCATTGTCTGTTTGATTGATTGAAATAAACAATTGTATACATCATCATGCCAGTGTTTTCTGTCTAAATTTTATTGTTGGTGTTCCTATTACACAAGGGCCTGGAGCAGAGGAAGGGTCCATTCACTCATTATTTCAGCAAATATTTATCTAGCTCCTGTGATGGGCTGGCACCAAATGGATTTGGAGGCCTCTCTTTCCACTGAACTTAAAATTTAGTGCTATGGACAGACAAGCAAACCATTTTTATATGGTGGGATGCAGGAATATAAATAATGTAAAAGGTAATCAGAAATGTAATTACTTTCATTAAAAAGCTTTTACAAATTTCTTTCAAACATACAAATTGGTTTCTTCATATGAAGCTTGTCCTTAGAATTCCTAGTTTTCCAATAATAATATATTATGTTTTTTTTCCTGGCTACTCTGGATTAACATGGCAATGAAATAAACACATAAACAAACAAACTGGGGAGTGTTGAGAGCTAGATCCCACTCCTCTGCAGCAAGCTCCATGGTAGATATTCCTCATCTGCTTAGTTTCTGAAGTTCATTGCTTGCCACAGTTTGGGACTGGTTGAAGCACGTGTTGTGATGTATTACGTTTGTCATCCTGCACCCCCAAAGTCCCCTCCCCTTCTCACACTGGTTTACCGCATCATGAAGTCTAAAACCCATGAATTTTTCTGTCTTCCAATAGCCCCTTCCATAACGCTGTGACCTGTGCAGAATTAGAGCTAATAATTCAAACCAAAGAAGGACAAAAATCATAAAGCAGTTGGCTCGCTTCCAGATTTCCCATGACATTTTTAAAGCTCAGATCAAATATTTTAAGCAGCGCCCTTTGTGTGGTGAAAATGGAGCTGTCTATGGCTCTGGCAGGAGCCTACCTAGGTACAAACCAGTTTTGCTTCTAATAGCAAAGATCCAAGTCAAATAATGGGTTCCTTCATTGTCTTTACAGCTTTGTTATCCTTAAATCATGGATTATAAGATATGTAACACTAATGATGATTCCAATGTTCCATAAAGAATTTTTTTACAGGATTGGCCTTTTGTTCTACCAATATTCAAATCCTGCATGTATTCCAAACCCTTTAAAAAAAAAAAAGCACATTTGAAAAGAGTTCATGCATCATCAAAACATTTAAAAAAAAAAAAGGAAAAAAAAAGAATGATAAAAAGGAAGGAAGGAAGGAAGGAAGGGCTTACTCTCCATTTTTTCTGAAATAAAATTTCTGAATTCCAGAGAAATTTAATAACTTTTCCAAGGATTTACAGCGACTCATCATACCATTATCTTCTCTTACTGTAAATAGGAAACCAAAATGTTCCATAAACAACAAAAAAAGACATTTAGTTTTTATTTTGTTTTGTCTTTTTTTTTCTCTTTGCCTTTGCTTCAGTTAATAATGTGGTCTTGAGTATTACTTGGCAAAACATTAGCTGTTATTTGGCTGTAAGACAGATAAAGTACTCTTATTGGCCAAAATTCATACTTAAAGAAATTATCACTAATGGACCTCCTAGGAGGCACTGACTGATGCTCCAATATCTCTGTATCTGACAGTGACAGTCACCACTGGCAAACAGCAAAGCTGGGACAGAGGGATCTCAGCATTAACTCTTTGTTCTTCCCTGCCTGCTGAAAGCTAAGCATCCATGCATCCTTTGCTCTAAATACTTGGAAGTCACCCTGAGCAGGCTGACAAACCAATTGCATACCTTCCAAAAGATGAACAGATGTAGCCCTAGGTTGGAATGTGATTAGCTTCCGGTAGTACACTAACAAAGTTCAGATTCTTTTAAATGAAGAACCTGATGATCTCGGACTCCAGGGTCATAGGTTTCATAGAGGTAATATTGGCTGTTGGCCGTGATTTTCTTGTCCCTTGCTTCTATCCTATCTTTTGCACATTTTCTAAAGTGAAGACAATGGACTAACAAAAACATTGCTGTTTTACTAGATGCCAATTATAGTACTGATGGTCATCTGCAGGAAGACATTCAAGCAATAATTAAATTCAAATGGAAGATCTCCATCACAATGTATCTCAGCCATGTTGAATGATGGGACATACAGATAGACAAGTATTTCAATTCTTTTGTGCTGAAAGCACATGAGTCATATGAAGCCTTCATTTTTATATCAATAACAAAAAACAATGAAAGTTGGAGGTTAACTTGAATTTTAAAAGATTTGTTTTTGACAACATTTTATTTTCAGAGGCTGGAAAAATAGCCCAGTGGTAAAGATAACTTATTGCTCTTGTAGGAGACTGGGGTTCTGTTCCTAGTACCCACGTAGCAGCTCAAGACCATCGGTGACTCCAGTTTCCAGGGACCCAACAACAATGTCTTTTGGCCTATACAAGTTCTGCAGGCACATGGTACATATTTATACATTCAGATTAAACACTTTTTTATGATAAAACTTTTTTATTTGAATTTGCAGCAAGCTTGTTTCACATGTCAATCCCAGTTACCTCAACCTCCTCTCCTCCTCTGACCCCCTCCCAACCTCCATCCCATCCCCTATCTACTCCCCAGGGAGGGTGAGGTCTTCCATGGGGGATCTTCAAAGTCTGTCATATCATTTGGGGCAGGGCCAAGGTCCTTCCTGATATGTCTAGGCTGAGACAGTATCCCTCTATGTGGGATGGGTTCCCAAAGTTCATTCGTATACTAGGGATAAATACTGATCCAATACCAGAGGCCCCATAGACTGCCCAGTCCTCTCAAATAACACCCACTTTCAGGGAATCTGGGTCGGTCCTATGCTGGTTTCCCAGCTATCAAACTTGGGTCTATGAGTGCCCCCTTGTTCAGGTCAGCTGTTTCTGTGGGTTTCTCCAGCCTGGTCTTGAGACCCCTTTGCTCATCACTCCTCCTTCACTGCAACTGAATTATAGGAATTGGGCTCAGTGTTCAGCTGTGGATATTTCCTTTCAGTGACTACCCATTAAAACTCTGCTCTATCAACTTTCGATGGTAGTCGTCATGCCTGCCATGATGACAACAGGTGACAGGGAATCAGGGTTCGATTCCGGAAAGGGAGCTTGAGAAATGGCTACCACATCCAAGGAAGGCAGCAGGTGTGCAAATTACCCAGGGAGGTAGTGACAAAAACAACAATACACAAAACCTAATTTATGGGCATTCAGAGCTTTCAGTTTTCCCTATTTTACTAGAAATCAGAGAACATTTAACTTCTTTTTCAGTTATCGAGTCATGTTGCTTGAGTCTGAAACAAACCTACTAGGGTTATTGCAGTACTATGAAGTGGAATGAAGCAAATTAACTGACTTGAACTAGTTTTTCTAGCCAATTGGCTTGCTTTTAGGGTACAAAAAGCAAGCAGCTGCCACTGCTGTCTCAGGTATCTGAGAGAGATACACTTTGCTTCTCATCAGGATGGGTAGAATAAGTGTCCAGTTCGCAGTCAAGTCATTGTGTATATTCTCAGATACTAGTTCTAATAGCTCAACCCTTGCCTTCTTCATATTTCCTCCCTCTTTTTTCTAACTCCCAGAGGTCAGAAGGTAGGATCCCATTGATAGATTCCCAATATCCGTGCACATCATCACTACACCAACAGCTAAGGGAAAGCTCCTGTGTGCTCAGTCCAGAATACTGTGGAGAGAACCACTAAAATGACTCAAATGTAAATCTGTATTCTAGCTGCAAGAGAAGACCTAGGCTGTTGAAGTGTCTCTTAAAAACGCAAGGGTGTGCAAGGGCCACTGCACAACTGAGCTGCGTGGTTCCCAGTTTTACACTCATACCTCCAAAGTACCTGCCAGTGATATCAGAAAGCATCCTTAGGTCACACAGCTAAACACTCCTTACTTTAACAGTCCTGTGCACAGGAAAATGCTTCTTTACAATCCTTCATATTCTACCTAAATTCCTTTAATAATATAATCTCTCTGAGTTACCCCAGGGCTTCCAATGTCTTAATTTGAACTCCAAGATGAACCCCTCAAATTTATTTCTGCTGCTAAATCTGTCAGTATTTTTTTTTCACAGACTCCTTAGAGAGTTATGCAACCTCACTTCAGAGTAAAATTTTAACAAGAAGACAACATACACAGACCTGTCAGGTAATAATATGTGCAATCTTTGATCGTATGTCCAATACAGAAAACATTTTTTAAAAAATCAGAAAATCCTAAATTTTTTAAATTCTCTTTGTTCTAACCATTTAGCACATTAGTCATTGTGTATCACAGGAAATTTCTTTCCTGGCCTTGTCTAGATGTGTTCTGTACACTTCCTGTACCTTGATAGGTACCTCCTTCTTTAAACTGAAGAATGTTTGACTAATTTTATTTAAAATGTTCTCTGTGGTAAGGGGGCATAGCTCAATGGTTAAGAATACTTGCAGCTCTTCCATTGGAACCCAAATTAGAATCCCAGTACCAACATGGTGGTTCCTCATCACTTGTAATTCTGGTTTGTGGGGATCCTATGTCTATGAACCTCCAGGACACCATACTCATGTGCACATACCCCCCCATACACACCATTAGAAATAATAAGGTAATCTTTAAATATAATTTTCTGTGCTTTTGACTTGGGTTTCTTCTTCTATCCTATTTTGTATTAATTATGTCTTTTTATAATGTCTCAGATTTCCTGGATGTTTTGTGCCTTGATGTTTTGTTTTCTTTTGGAAAATCCTAAATCTTAGAACCAAAATCAGTCCAAAGAAATTAACTAGAAAAAAAAGCACTTAAAACTCTTAGTTTTATTATTCAAAACTTGCTGAAGGTTCTCATAGATTTTAAATTATCTCTAGATTACTAACAATATTAAAAAAAAAAAAACTGCACACGCTATGTAAGCAGACTACTAAAGAGCTGTAACAAAAAGACAGTACAGGTGCAATCTTCCCCAAACATTTTCTATCCAAGGTGCCTGTCTCCAAGGATACAGGACCTGTGTATACAACGACCTAATTGTATATGCTCCCGCAGCTCCTCTGGCTGAATCTTAACTTTTGCACATAGAACACGGAAAGAACAATCTCTTGTTTTCAAATCTCTCATTGTGCACAGAACCTACAGACACACACACAAAAGGGCACATAGTTAACATTGCTCAATAAATCTAAGCATTAAATTTCTGAAAAAATGGTTATATGTATAAAAAACTTTCTAACTAAAATCATAGAGGAGATTTAAAAAACAACTGCTGGGAGGCTGAAAAAAATAATTATGAGAATAAGCAAATGTAGATCACAGAAGCACTCTAAGAAAACTTGAGTTGAATGTGGATTCGTAATGAAACAATGGCAAAGGAGAGAGGACATGATTGAAACAGTAAGTTGGATTTACAACAGGGTATTCTTCAGAACTTTTTCGACATGTGGATTTATAAATAACTAAAATGTAACAGAATATAGCTCTTAAGCATCCGTGTTACCATTTTTAGCTTATTCTACCAAGCTGTCATAGTGATCACCATAATTGATGTTTGCCATTTTAATATTAAAGTTTTCTCACTAATGGCATTAGATATAAATGACTTTGATTTGTGACTTTCCCCCAACACTGTCTCTAGAAAGTGCGGCATGTTTATGTATGAAATGGGAATTGAAAATTCCCCTAATATCCATGGGCATGTGTTTATGCAGTCTTTAAAATTTAGAATTGTATAGGTTGCCTAAGCACTGGATTCAAACATTCAAATATAAGTGATTACATATATATGCAAATCTCTGACGTATGAGGAAATTGCAAAGATCAAGAACTGGAGATAAGAGTGCAGAAGTTCAAGGTCACAGAATTTTTGTACATCCCCTGGTTCACACAGTATGCATATGTTCAAAATCTATGACGCTTCCAGTCAGCTGTGCAGCGGTTCAGACTTGGCATGCAATGCCACTAAAACCGAAAGATGTGCTTCGAGTTTGAAAATTGGTTTCTCGTGTCAGTTAAAACTCAGAAACATATTTTCTACTCCTTGGCAACCTCACTCTACTCCTCCCCCCACAACAACTTTGTAAAATCAGTTAAACAAAATGGAACTATGTAGGTCAAAATCAACTTTTCACCAAGTTATAAGCCTTACGTGCAAGATGTTAGGGAATGGAAATACTGATATTCCAGCAGGGCGAGTAGATGTGACAGCCTTTTCTTACATTATACTAGAAGCTCGTGACAGAACTCTTGCCCTGAAAACACTAAATTTAGTTCAGATACAATTTTGCAGACATATACCAAGTGCCTATTACTATTTATTAGGTGCTGAGTTTGACAAATGTGAATAAAGCGCAGCTGTTGTCCTCAAGATGATCATCACTGTGTAATGAAAACAACAGCTATGGGACAACGTGGTAAGAATAACAGATCTTCACAGAGCATAGGACCAGAAAAGAAGGGTCTCCTATGCTCCAGGTAAGGTGGGTGTGTCCATGTTCCCTCTCAAAGTAGTTACAATTGAACCTCACCTCAAAAAATTTGGAAAAAAAAAAATAGAAGGGAGGCAAGCCTTATAGACAAAGAGGATGCCAGAGAAGACTGAAGTTTAGAACCATGCCAAGATCAGGCTACTAGACATATGAGGGGGCTGGCAGCTTAAAGAGTGAGAGAAACAAGAAGTTTCTAAGCACAAATGTGCTGATCTGAATCCACTTAGGCCGTGCATGTGGATGATAACAAGGTCATTTTGAATAGAAAATATCTGCATGGCATTTGATATTGTGAGAAGGAAAACCCAAAACCAAACAGAAACTAAGAAAAACATCGCTCCTTTGTAATTTTGGTCAGGCAAACTTGAATCATTTGTAGAGAGAGATAAACAACTTTCCCACGAACATCAAAACATGCCATCCACAGATGATTAAGGCTGCCTATAACATAAACAATGAAACCACAAACACGCTCAAAGACAATTTCCAAAAACTATCAATAGTATGATTAATCAAAATCATATATTTCAGGGCATGGGAGAGATGGCTCAGTGGTTAAAAGCAGTTGCTGCTCTTGCTGAGGAACCAGGTTTAGATCCTGGCATCTACATGCTAGCTCCCAATTATCTCTAACTCCAGATCTAGGTGATCCAACACCCTCCTGTAGCCTCTGCTAGAGGACTTTATATACATGAAAGCAAAATAAAATAAATCCAGCTTGTTATAATAATTTAATGACCCTATTCATTTTCACTGTAGAAAAAGTATACACAGCACACAGTACCTCATCTAGTCTTATCTCTCTGTAGTAGCACCTATGTTCCAGTGCATTTGATTCACCAAATGATTCTAGCTCAATGTGTTAGGATTTCTTCTGCTGTGAAGAGACACCATGACCATGGCAACTCTTATAGAGGAAAACAATTAGGGTGGCTTACAGTTCAGAGGTTTAGTCCACTATTGTCATGGTGGTGGGACATAGCAGTATGCAGGCAGATGTGGTGCTAGAGAAGGAGCTGAGAGTTCTATATCTTGATCTGCAGGCAACAGGAAGTGAATTGTGGCACTTGGAATAGCTTAAACACAGGAAAGCTCAAAGCCCACCCTTACAGTGACACACTTCTTCCAACACCTACTCCAACAAGGCCATACCTCCTATCAGTGCCAGTCCCTATGGGAGCCATTTTTTTTCAAGCCACAACACTCAACAAACACAACAATAGTGCCTTTAACATGGCATGTTTTCCTGCAGGAGATATGAACCCGTGTATTTCATGTCCGCTAGTCTGAAAATTACCATAGTAAGCAAATCTGTTATTGCTTCAAATTCTGATAAAAATCTAGTAATAAACACACATTGGAATGACAGAACGATAGGATATTTTTATGAAAGAGTCCATTGGACAACAAATTATGCTTGACAAGCAAGAAAATATGATGAGGGGCTAGGAGATGGCTCAATGGGAAAAAGCATTTGCTACCAAGACTAAATAAATAAATGTAAAAATCAAAAGAAGGCAAGAAAAAGAAAGTGTGATAATCTGGGTGTTACTTGCCTTGTTGCCACCTGAATGCTGGATTTTTCATAGACATGGAATTATTGTAAAGCAATGACTCTCAACCTTCCTAATGCTGTACCCATTTAATACAGCCCCTCGTGTTGTGGTGACCCCCAGTCAGAAAATTATTTTCATTGCTATTCCATAACTGTAATTTGCCAGTTGTGAATTTTAATGTAAATATCTGACATATAGGATATCTGATATGTGACTCTAGTGAAAGGTCATTCAATGCCCCAAAGGGGTCAGGCCCCACAGATTGAGAACCACTGCTGTAATGGAAAGCTGTCACAGAATTGAGTCTAACAGTCTTTGGAGCAGAAAGCCTTGGAAGCTGCACAGACTGTGAATGAAAATCTGCCCTCTGTCCCTATAACCTAAGGAAATGCATCTCACTTCCTAATGTATCAAAAAAAAAAAGGAAGGAAAGGAGGAAAGAAAGAAGGGAGGGAGGGAGGGAGGGAGGGAGGGAGGGAGGAAGGAAGGAAGGAAGGAAGGAAGGAAGGAAGGAAGGAAGGAAGGAAGGAAGAGTCCCAATTTGACCAAGCCCTAGCCGCCCCAGGGTTTTAAGCTAATGATGTAACATAATGTGTCCTTAAATTGACGCTCCCTTCATTCTCCCTCCAAGTTCTTCTCCTGAACTCCAGCTCCCTGGGACAGAAGCACCCACAAGAACAACCTCCATCTAAATTTCTTCACAAGCTCTGCCATGAAGTTCAGCTCAGACAGCAAGATGGGCTGAAAGAGTTGAGATATGTGGATCCTAACTACAGTACAGAATCTAAAGGGTTCAAGTTTTTCTTTCATCACACTGGTCTAAAGAGCGTGGATGGGGGGGGGGGTGATCCTTCAACTGCCTAGAAAGGAAAGAGCAATTCAGTATTTGATACTTCCTTACTTCCTGAGCTTTGGGGAACATTTTTCCCCCAGATGTTTCCCAGCTGTTAGAACCATGCTCTACTTGCTTTCCACACCTTGTCTTCAGGAAGGGTGAAGACCAAAAGGCACACAGCCAGCTCTAGCAGAACATAACAAGCTATGAGAACATACTTCAGGAGCAATTGTTGGCCAGTACAGTTGGGAGTTCAAGGATGAGACCATCAGGTCCTTATTCTAGACTGCACTGTGTATCATCTCTATGATGTACGTGTTGATTTTCTTTCCTTTCTGGGTTTTATACTTCCCAGACTTTCACTTCTGTTCTTTGCACTCATTTCCCAAGTTTAACATTCTACATGAATCCCCTGAGGCACTTCTTTCAGGAGGACGCACACCAAGAAAACATCTGGTGGCAAATCATAGAGTGCAACAAACTCACCCGGAAGCATGTTGTGGACAGCTCTCCCAAGATTTTGCCTAAAGCCGTAAGTCTCTTCACAAAGGTTCAAACCTGGTCAAGCTCACAAAATGTCATCATTGCTTTAAAATTCGTCATCCAAAACTCCTATGCTTGTACTCAATGCAACATTGAAGCCAAATTTAAAATCCCACATTACAGGACAATAGACTCAGGTGGAACGCTCATCAGTCTGCAAGTATTTTAGAGGCAGTCTACTGGCCATGGTAAAAAAAATATGCTTAAAATAAATGGCGTTAGTTTGGAGGCACCTGAACCACAATGAGGCTGTTTTCTCCCACTGACTACCAAATCAAATCCCTACCCAGCAGCCTATGTTTAAACAAAGGAAGCAAGATATATAACTATGAAAAAAATTAACATCATTTTAATTCTACAGATATTAAAACTTGTGTTTTCTTTCATATATTATCATTATTATTGTCTCCAGTGTCTGAAAGACTGATAGTATTTCTAATTACGGGGCATTAAAATGCAGGATATGGGGTGCGGATGAGGAAATAAGGGAAAGAAACTGCTTAGCAGGATTAGTGGGTTCCAAGTTGCTCTCCTGAGTGCCTAGCTGATGGACACCTGGAAAGAATAGTCCATGGTTATTTATAAGCCCAAAACAAATGGAATGGAACTGGTTTACGGCTACTCAGGAAGAGATTTGTGGTCCTGAGGCAAGAAAACTAGAAGAAGCAGGTGCTGATAAGAACAAAACGGGTGGGAGATGCTAGAGGCCTTGCCCCCCAAGATAAGAGTAACAGTTTAGGGATCAATCCATCTGCATTGCTAGTACACTGTTTGAAGAAACAATTGCTCAAGGGCATAATTTATCAAATACATTTACTTTATTATGAGAGCACTTTTTACCTGGGGGAGCATCAGTTAGAGCATTCCGGACTTGGGAAGGTGATGTTGCTTTGAGTTCTGTAGTTTACAAGGCTTTGTGCTAACTGATTGAGACAAACTCATTTGATCATTTTCAACATTTCCATAAAATGAGTGCTATGAACCCATCTTTCAGGCGAAAAAAAAATGAAGCTTCATTTTTTAAATTGTATTTATCCACTTTGGAGGACTTTTATACATGTGTCATAGTGTATCTTAATCATATCCACACATACCCTCCTTTAACTTTTCCCAGACCCACTTGCACCCCCGTAAAACTTCATGTCCTCCTCTCTCTCTCTCTCTCTCTCTCTCTCTCTCTCTCTCTCTCTCTCTATCTCTCTCTCTCTCTCTCTCTCTCACACACACACACACACACACACACAGCGTCCATCTGATACTGCTTATGTATATATAGGGAACCTGAAGCTTGAATTTTAAACAAAATTCAAAGTCCCAGTAATGAGTAAATCACAGAAGCAGCTAGGTCTCTGTCTAATGTTGCTGCTCATCTTTTCTCCAGAAAACTGTTATCTTCATGCTTACATGAGAACAGAATATCTTACCACCAGCACATATTGCAAGCACCTACCTAGCGTAATAAGATCCACTCAGTGTCGACACCTGAACCTAGAGAGGTAGATGTTGTTTGTGAATGCATGCTGCTACATAAAAATTTCCTGAAACCGTCTTACCAGCACCTAAAGTAAAGAATTGGTACAAATATAAGGAGACTCTCCACAAGAATGAATAGCAAAAGCTGGCATTGGAGGAGAGAGGAGAGAACACAGAAATGTGACATTTCTACACAGAGACTGAGCAGAGGGCGAATTTAAGTGACCAAGTGACCGTAATACCATTCTCCAGAGAGCCATCTGGAGGGCTCCCTGCTGTAAGCGAGTGTCTTGAGAGACAGCTCTGCATCTTCTTTTCTTAGTTCCTTCTCGTTCTAAAGACATATCAGCTTGTCTTTAAAATATCTGTGACATTAAAATGCCATTCTCTCCCTTTTCTTTCCCTCTGAACAACAGACCATAATTGCTGCCTCCACCATCACCCATAAACTCCTACAATGTCTGCATGTATAATATATCATGCATGTGTTCAGCAGACATTTTTTTCTGCATAGTGAAAGTCTTGGAAATCTGACAACGTCTTCAGGTTTCCATAACAGAATTTTAAGCACAGTGTCTTTTTTTTTCTCCCTCTGCCTTTAATATTGACCTCAGGCAACTGCCAACTGCTCTGCCTTTAAAGTCTACAAAATTATTATTCAATTTACATTTTTAGGGTAAGATAAATGCTAGTTTCTCAGAGGCATTGTGGCTAGGTTTCTTGAGTTTCCTTATCCCCAGTTCTCTTGCATGGTTACTTGAGAGTTTTAAAGTTTATTTTTATTAGTTGCTTTTTGGATTTTTGGAAGTTGGGTTTCACGGTGTGCCTCATGCGTGGCGTAGAGTGAAGGGTTGTGCATGACCACCTACATCACTGAGAACAGAAGCTTCTCTCAGGTGTCACACCACTCAGAAAGGCTGCAGATAGAGGAGAATTTATCACGCCCATGCTACGGAATCAAGTTGTTTGCAAAGAAATGTATGACCAAATAGATACCCAGCTTGGATATAAGGGTGGATTAGCCCCTGCATGTCATTTAGGAAAAGAAAACTCCCTTGTAATAGGAAAATTATTTTTATATCTCTGATCTCACCTGCTGCATTGCCCTTCCATTCTACTGATAATTTCATACACATTTATGAAGAGCAATTCCAGACTCCATTATTGCTCCAAGCTTTGACATTCTCATAGGAAATGAAAAGTGGCCATAACCTTCTCTCCTGCTCATAAAGACTTGGGGTAGATCTGACCAGAGGCTTTTCCACCTAGAGCTTCATTTGTTTAATGCTTTTACATAAATCCCCCAGGCAGAAATAAGGAAGAAGTATTTCAAACCCAATTCCAAATGTTTCCTGTGGAATCGCTTCCTCAGAAGATTCAAACAGCTTGCCAATTAGCAAATCTGTAAATCTTCAGGAAAAAAAAAACCCAGTAGTCTATTCACTGGCAGGATGACTGACCAAAGCCACTAGCTGTCACCTGAAAACAGAACAATTGAAATTAACAATTCAAAAATAACAATAATAAATAAAGGTGCTATTCATTAAAATGTCTTCCATACAGCAGAACAATCCACTAAGACTCATTCTGGTCCAGCCCAACTCCTTTACCCTGAAGGTGAAGAAGCTAACTCCAAAGTCATGTGACTGCTTTTAGAAGAGTGAGCACTGAGCCTGAACCCAGGTCTCTAGACCACTAATAAAGGATTTTTCTCACACTGAAGAAGTGTAATTTTGACTGTGTTATTTCGTCATTCTCATCGCTTAGATAGTTTAACATAGTGGTTTGCTTCTCGTGCAGCATAGTTGAACTTCGTAATCACCACCCATGGAACAAGCAGTGTCATTAAATATAAGTATTGGGGTCCAGTTATTTTTGACAAACAAATGATGACATCATTAGTATAAGGCCTAGTCTCTTCTCCCTTTTAAAATTCTCACATTGGTCCAGTAATACAATGCTTTCTTCAGATACACAAAGCTCTGGGTTCAATTCCCCAGCACTGAAAAAATAAAAATAATAATAAAAATCTCACATTGGGGAAGTGAAACTACAAATGAAATTTTAACAGTTCTCTGTTTTCCTTATCCTGTCTTGCTCTCCATGCCATTCTCTCACTTCTTCCTCCTCACTGTCTTTCTCATTTGTTTTTAATTATATTCTCTGCACATATTTCTGTGTTTGTGCATGCAGGTGCTCTCGGAGGCCAGAGGTGTCCAATACCCTGGAGATGGCATTGCTATGGTTCTCAGCACCAGACACAGATTCCGGGAACCAAACTCAGGTCCCCTGTGACAGTAGTACATGTTCCTAGCCACTGAGCCAACACATCCCCTCTTGTATGTGCAGTTTTTGACCTATAACCAGTATTCCTCTTCTATTAAAACAAACTGGGTTCTTATAAGGACTTCACTGATAGGAGATGAAAAACAAAACTTTAGATTCAAGAAAAAGTTGACTATTCTTAGCTGTGTGAGCATGAGAATGGGTCAGAAGGGGAAGCCTGGGCTGGAGAGAAGGCTCAGTGGTTAAGGGATCTGCTATTCTTCTGAAGGACGTGGGTTTATTTCTCAGAAACCCATATGGTGGCTCACAGGGATCTGCAACTCCAGTCTCAGAGGACCGGATACTCTCATCTGGCCTCTATGAGCACAGGGCACACATGTGGTGGGCAGACCTACATACAGGTGGAGTATCTACACACATGAAATAAAAAAAAAAGTAGAGAGGTGAGCCCAAGCCCATGAAAGTCTGTAGCAGCATGGAGGTCAGCCATCCTTCCGTCAGTCTCAGAGCATCATGATGTGGAAAGCTCATGTCAGATGAACCATGAACAAAACAAAAATGAAGGCAGAAATTGAAAGAAAAACTTCTAAATAAGAATAGCATTTAATGCTGCCCCTGACGGTTTAGAACAGTGCCTCTCAACCTTCCTAATGCTGCGACTCTTTAACACAATTCCTCATGTTGTGGTGACCCACAACCATAAAATTAGCTACTTCATAACTGTAATCATAACTGTAATTCTGTGACTTTTATGAATTGCAACGTAAATATCTGTGTTTTCCAATGGTTTCAGGTGATCCCCGTGAAAGGGCTGTTTGACCCCACAAAGGTCTCAAGCCACAGCTTGAGAACAAATTGCTGATTTTAGAAGGTAAAACTAAAGGGCTACCAGCTAAATCAGTGCAAAATACACACAAACTTCAGCACCAAACAAGCCCTTTAACCTAGAGAACTATACAACAGCTCTCTATCCAGCACTGTTCTGGGATTTTGAGTATCCGTTGCTACCAATTCCAAGGATGTCTATCCAGGAAGACAGCCCCCACTAGCTCCCCAGGATGCTCTCAAACATGGTTCTTCCTCTATGTTCCGGTGTTCTTAATCCATCCAGAAGTCGCACTGAGCTAAAAAATCTGTGGACCAGAGCTGTTCTATCTCCTTAAAGGACTGGGGAGATTAGAGGCACCTGAGGTCTAGAAAAGTACATTCTAGAAAAGGCACTCTGTGTGGGTTCCAGGTTCAAATTACTAACTCAAGGACTTTATGTTGATTGTTCCATTAACAAGAAAGTGGACAAACCCTTCACAAGAAACTAATACAAGAAACCATAACCATACAAGTACCTTGAGGGTTCTTTTGCCGGAAGTTGGGGTTGGAGGTTAGAATTTAAATTATCACCCTCCAAAAAAAGAATGGACTAGTTACTATGTCTTTGGATTGCATTAACTTTGCTTGTGCTCTCTGTACCATAGCTTGAAAACATGAAAAATTTGTTCATACTAACCTGTCCAACCTTCTGATGCTTCAGACAGTCCATCATCTGCTCCTATTTGAAATAGTTATTCATACACAACAGTATAGACAGACTCATTATTGGAATTTTTCTTTTGTAAAATTCATTTATACCTCTAGGACAAGAAGTGGAAAGTATTTTATAACCACCACAGAAAAAATAATAAAATTAAATTGGCATATGGTAGAAATTATATAACAAAGAATCTAGAGAAAATAAATAATGTTGTCCAAAATCCCAGCCATTTCACCCAGGTATATATTTTTAGACACACACAAAAAAAATATCTGTTTGCACATTGAAATAGTTCCTGAATTAACCTTTGATGACAGACTTCAGAGGCAGAACCAACTGGCTTTTAGTAGCAGTAGGTACTGAGATGCTGTTTAATACGAACAGTAAAGCAGCCCTCTTTTTTTTAACAACATCCTTTCCTTTTAACTTAGTGCCAAATAAACACAACTCCTAGGATGAAGATTTAATGGGGGGGGGACCCTTTCTCAACAAATAGCAGAAGCATATAAGACCTGTCAGAAGTTAAGATCCATCTCTCCCACCAGATCAGTAATGAATAAATAGGACCCTAGATTTTTACTGTGTTGCAGTAAAATGGGCCACACAGGCCTTCTCTCCTGGAATCTGTAAGTGGTGCTTTAAAATCCATACGTGTCTTTAGCACCTGTAATGGCTTTAGGATGCTCAGGGGTGTCTAGAGGAAACGACTCTCCAGATTTTCTTACACATGCTGTTGAAAATAATTTCCTGGCTGCTAGCTACCATGACCCAGAGTTCTGCTCCTGGGCCAAACACCAGGGGTATTATTCTTTCCTCATTTATTATCTACAACGACTTTTCTTTTTAATGTGTCTCATCAATTACCCCTATATAAATTCATCCTCTAGCCCTAATGATTGATATAAACGTTCCCGGTCCATGATAACATAATGTACAGCACTAACTTCATCTCATCTACAATTCTGCATAGGTTTTGACTTGCATTAAGACCCCACATTACCTTAATTTTTCATATCGAATTCATTTCAAGAGCTGAACCCCAGGATCCCTGTCACATGACATCTCATTTTCAAAACAATCTGTAAACACTGTGGCAATTTGTAAACTGACCTGATAAAAAGCTGTGGTGGTTCATGCCTTGAATGCCATCACTCTGGAGGCAACTACTGTGTTTATGGAGACCCCAGGAAACTGCTCAGAGCACAGGTAGGAGGAGCCCTTCCCTGTGCTCCTGTCCCCATGTTTGTGAAGCTCCTCTGGATGACAACATTCTGTTACTGGCACAGAGCAAATTGCCAAGCAGCACAGCTCACTCCTTGGGAAGGGGGGGGGGAGCATCACAGACAGTTTCATAGACTTTAGCAGTCAGAGAACAAGGCAGGACCAGGATTTGTGTCTAGAGGTGGTTTCTATTAGTCCATATTATTCCTGTTAGCTCCTGTACATGTTAGTCTGTGTTCCTTCTAAAGTCCCAATCTCCACTACCACTGTGTTATCCTGCTGTGATGAAATTCCAGAATAGCCCTGTGATTCTGCACCCTCATCACTATCAACCCACAGCACAATTCTAAGCTTCCCAATATGCCCAACAACTTATACCGGTAAAGAATGCATGTTGAGTTCATGATGTCCACATGGTAACTTCCAATGAGATCACTGAGAGTTACGTATGCCTGCCATAGTTAAGTGATCATGAAGCAGCTAAATAGGGAAGGGCTCTCAGGACACCCAAGGAACAGCTTTTGATCCAGGGCCTCTGATGTCATGAAGGTTGTTGATACTACAGCACAGGGAACAACAAGAAAGTACAGGACTTTTGGATAGTAGAGGCGACATTCGCTAACTAGGACTCAGCCTGAAATTTGTCCTGTTTCTCATGTCCCAAACCCCTCCAAATGTTTAAAATCTCCCTTTTGCTACAGTAAAATCAATTCACTAGGCAACTCTATTCAATAACCATTCAATAAGTATTCAATAAAAGTGGTGTTCAAACCACACTCTCTGAATTTGAGTGAATTCATATAGTAGACAGTAGAAGAAAAATAGGTAAAACCATAAAGACCAGCAGGGAAGAGCTTAGTATTTTAAATGTAGACTCCGATGAAGAATTCAGAGGGACAAAGAATTCTATGGAAGTCATGTGCAAATATGAAAGAAGGGAGTGATGAGACCCATGTGGGCTAATGTAAGCTTGATGTTACCAGTGTGTGCAGGGCCTGATGCAGACATCAAATAGTAACAGAACTAACAAGCACTGATTCCCAGTCCTGAGAAAGGCACCCTTCCAGACTCATCTGCTGCTTCCTGTAGATGTTAGTCTAAATTGACAAATAGCACAGGCCAATAACGTCATAGTGTCCAAACATCTCTTAGAGTTTATCTACAGATGTGATCATTGTTCTTGTTGTTTTGCACCTTTACATTATATAATTCCATACATTTGTTCCTTGATGGTGGTGGTACAGGATCTTGAATATGCTAAGTAAGCACTGTAGCACTGAGCTCCATTGCCTGCCCATATGTTCATTTTCAGGCAGTTTTGTTTGTTTAACATGTAATAGACAGGTTGCCACATACATACTAAATGCCATGTATTTGGTTTCCTTTATGTTTACAACTTCATCAATGCAGTTTCCATCACAGAAACCAGATATGTTTCTTTTATGTGTATCAGACTGAAAGGGTTTAGACAGTAAATCAAGTACAATTTAATTATAACACCATATGAAGACCTTTAAATAGGAAAGGGATGTCGAACATTATTGCTTCATCTTGTAAAATGGTGAATTTCAAGCCAATTGACATTTGCACAATCATAATTATATTTCCTATACTCTTGAATCATATAAGCTTAATAGGTAATATATGAGTTGATGGCATTTTTAATTAAATTCTAAACAAATTCTCATTTGTTAACCAACTCATTTATTTCTTTGAAATTATCATATCCCTACCTCAGAATTAGTCTTCTTAGTAAAATTAATCATCCCACTATGGAAAAAAGGGGCTGGAGATACAGATAATAAACATTTAAAATCCTAGAAAAACAAAAATCCGTGATAAAAGTGATACAAAATGTATACATTTTATCTTGCTTTGAAAATTATATAATAAAAAAAGCTACAAATGCCCCTGTGTGTCGCCTCTGCTTAACAAAAAAATTATACAAAGAAGTAGCACAATTGTTCTCATGAGCAATTTTCCTGTGTTTTTCAAGTATGAAACCCAACTACAGTTCCTAATGCAGGGAAAAATGAACCACCAAGACCAATGAAACTCAAATTGTAGATGGGTGTCACAAAAGAATAAACTGATTGTGACTTCCAAGGATCTCAGGTGGACCCAGAAAAGCCAAGTGAGCAGCCAGATAGCAGAAGTCAGTCATCACTCACCACACACTACAAATGTTGTGATGTATTGTTTATGATCTAACAAATAAAGCTTGCCTGAAGATCAGAGTGCAAAGCTATTCACAGCCGTAGAGACCAGGCAGTGGTGGGCACTTTACTCACAGCACTCAAGAGACAGAGGCAGACGGACTACATGAGAGTGAATCAGTCTAAAAGAGAAACAGAGCTCACAGCTTTAATCCTAACACTAGGGCTGACACGGTTTTAATCCCAGAACTCGGAAAGTGGAAACATGAGTGGTGTAGCTGAGCAGAGAGAGGAATAATAGGAGGGAAGAGAGAGGAGCACATTGCAGTCTGAAAGGAGGCTGAGGAGCAGTGCCGGACAGAGATGCAGTCAGAAGATTCATGCACACAGGATCATCCTTTCAGTCTGAGATACAGGTAAGAGCTAGTGGCTGACCACCGTTTTTGCTTCTCTGGTCTTCAGTTTTAACCCCAATATCTGTCTCTGGGTTTTTATTAATAATTCTACGTTAAGTTCTGAAGCAGGCAATGGTTTAATTTCCATCCAACTCAATACATATCTTTGTTTTGTTGGCTGTTTGTTTTCCTCTGTCTGGCCGTGATAGTTGCAGGCTTGCCTTCTGCATGGGTACCTCATGGGCGATCTCAATCTTGGCTGCAGTCACAAGTATATCATTTCACCTGCATCCTTCATGCCTTGTGATTCCACATTTTGATGAAATTCCTTCTCTCATTCCAATACAATGTGTGAATTCCACAGTGTGCAGTTTGCTTTTAGTCTTCTGAATTTTGAAAACGAACTTCTAGTCAATACTGAGATGGTGGCTTCACCTCCCATCATGCTTGCATACATGCAATACTTCTTTTCCTCCAAGTGTCATTCTTAGTTCATGTGTGTCTCCCGATTATATAGCTCTCTTGGACTAAAGCTGCATTAAAATTAGAAGGATTTACACTATACCTGCTCCTCTTAGAAGACATTTGCTCTGAAATCCTAAGCAGAGACTTCTCTACCTTTGCACGAGGTCAATTTCACCACTGTCTTCTTTCTTATATATAGTTTTCTTTTTTAATTTATTTAATTTAGAAACAATCTTATTTTGCATATCTATCCCAGTTCCCTCTCCCTTCCATCCTCCCATGCTCCCTACTGAGCCCCACATCTCTCTGCCCATTCACTCTCCAAGGAGGTGAGGCCTTCTATGAGGGATCATCAAAATCTGTCATATCATTTGGGGGGGTCTAGGCCCTCCTTTATGCATCTAGACTAAGAAAGTAACCCTCCATGGGGAATGGGCTCCCAAAGTCCATTAGTGCACTAGGGATAAATGCTAGTTCCATTATCAGAGGTCCCATAGACTACCCAGTCCTCCTAACTGGCACCCACATTCAGAGGGCTTGGTGCAGTTCAATGCTGGCAGGTGTAAAATGATATCTCAGAGTTGTTTTGATTTGCATTTCCCTGATGGCTAAAAATGTTGAGTAATTCCTTAAGTGTCTTTCAGCTATTTTAGATTCCACTATTGAGAATTCTCTATTTAGTTCTGTACCCCACTTTTTAATTGGATTATTTGTTATTTTGGTAACTAGCTTCTTTAGTTTTTTGCATATTTTGGAAATCAGCCCTCTGTCAGATGTGGGGTTGGTAAATATCTTTTACCATTTGGTCTTGTCACTATGTCCTTTGCCTTACAGAAGCCTTACAGAAGATTCTCAGTCTCATGAGGTCCCATTTATTAATTGTCATCTCAATATCTGTGCTACTAGATTTATGTTCAGGAAGCAGTCTCCTGTACCAATTTGTTCTACTTTCTCTTCTAAAAGGTTCAGTGTGGCTGGATTTATACTGAGGTCTTTGATTCATTTGGACTCAAGTTTTGTGCATGGTGATAGATAAGGATCTATCTGCAGTCTTCCACATACCAGCTTCCAGTTATGCCAGCATCATTTGTTGAAGATGCTTTCTTTATTCCACTGTATAAGTTCAGCTTCTTAGCATTTAGTACCCACATGAAAAACCTGGAGAATAGTCACACTAGAGAACTAAAAGAACACCTTTCTTATCTTTTTAATTTCCTGATGAGAGTTCTATCAAATGCTTTTATTATAGAAATAAATATTTAAATTCCAAATGTATTATTTGTTCATTTGGGCCCAGTCTTTTTATTGCTTCCACTGACTTCGGGGCTTCAGTGACATGATCCTGAAGTCTTAGTTCTTTTTTGTATGACCTTGCTTCAAGGTTGACAGACTCAGGTGGCTTCTCACTATGATGCTTACCTTTTGTTCAGCCTAAACCACTTCATAACCCGAAAACTCTGTTGCTCTTCTCCCCTAGAAAGTTCAACTATTCAAAACCTACATGGTATTGGCAAGCATCCTAGGATATGAATTTGATATCAAAATATGTTACACAGCCATTTTTTTCTTACCATTATAGAAAAGGTCTAAACATGCCTACAAGAAAGCAAATTACAATTCCCATTTAATAATTTATAAATAGAGAATGTCGCACCAAATATTCCCAAAATATATCTTTGTTTGTATTGGTAGGTTGATTGGGTTTTTTTTTCCAGACATGGTTTTTTATGTATAGCCTTGCTTGTCCTGGAACTCATCCTGTAGACAAGGCTGGACTCCAATGTATAGATATCTGTCTGTGTCTGCTTCTAGAGTGGTGAGATTAAAGGTGGGTGCCACAACACCCAGATACTATTTTTGAATACATTTACCACTTTTCTAGCTAGTTTGTTTTTTTGTTTTGTTTGTTTGTTTGTTTTTGTCAACTTGACAAGCTAGAGTTATCATATAGAAAGAAACCTTCTAGCTATAGGAGAAAATGCCTTCTGGCTATAGGACAGCCTGATGAGCATTTTCTCAATTAGTGACTGAAGTGTGAGGGCCCAGCCCATTGTGAGTAGAGCCACCCTCAGGCTGGTTGGTCTGGTTTCTATAAGAAAGCAGAATGAGCAAACCCTAGAAACAAGCCAGTAAGCAGCACCTCTCCATGGCCTCTGCATCAGCTCCTACCTACATATTCTCACCCTGTTTGATCTGTGGATGATTGACAGTGATTTGGAAGAATAAGTCAAATAAGCCCTTTCTTCTCTTGTTGCTTTTGATCATGGTGTTTCATCAAAGCAATAGTAACCTTAAGACAGCTATGTTTAAATTCACCAGTTTACCCAATGAATCTGTTGGTCATACATTGAACTTAGTCTCAAGTCTGTTCAGTCATTAATCTGAATCAGACCCTTGGCTAATCTTTATCTTTCATGCCATTGACACTTATAAAAAGTATAAACAAAATATCCACAATGTTGCTAAATTTGAGTTCATACAGCATTTCCTTGTGATATGTGAGTTCCTGCATTGATACAGTCCTCCTTGGGAAATTAAGGAGTCACTGGAGTCACAGCTTGAGCTGATGCAAATAACCTCACTTTCATCTATTTGTACTCAATAGTTTGGACTCCATTGATGACTCCTGTTCAAATCAATTATTTTAACAGTGTTTTTTTTTACAGACTCTCACATTCCTCGTGTGTGTGTGTGTGTGTGTGTGTGTGTGTGTGTGTGTGTGTTTGTGTATCCTTTTGTATGTATCCTGTTATGAAGAAGAGCTTCACTCTCATATTTATTCATTAATTGGCTAATTTTTTTATTTTGGAGTTATTTATTCTTATATTTTCAATTAGTCATAAGTCATTATTACTCTCCTGACTCATGTAGATTAGAAAAGTGTCTAAGATCTGACCGGTGTGTATGCCTCCAATTGTCTCCTTTAACCAAGTGTCTTCTAACTGAGTTTGATGGTGTACCCACTTAATCCCTGATCCCAGCACTCAAAAAGCTGTGGCAAACAGGTCACTATGAGTTAAAATTCAGCCTGGTCTACATAGCAGTTCCAGGCCACTCAGAGGGAGAGACCCTTGATTAAACTGAAATTGCTAATCCTTCTTATTCTAGTAGTTTCTCAAAGCATTAAAATGCTAATATGCCTCTTGATTTTTCCAAGAGAACATTTTATTAATGGCTTCAAGTAATGATTTTCCTTCTGATGGAGCCTGTGGTGGGCCAGTTTTTGCAAGTAATTTTTTATGAATGATAAATTCATTGACTCTGAAAGAATATCTGATTTATAACTTAAGCCAAGTTCTGGCTTAAAGAATGAAGGAGGAAAAAGAATGAAGGGAAAATAAGAAATCTTGACGTAAATCAAACATGCTTCATTAGGCAGTTACTTTTAAAATAACTGCAAAATAAGGAAGAAAGGAAGGAAAGAATTAAAGAAGGAAACACACACACAAAACTTAAAAACCTTCTAAATATCATTATTACTCTATTAATAAAATTATCTGATTTCCAGGGATACTATCTCTGTACAGACATTGTCATGAAAGTTTCCTTGTCATTATCAGCAGTTGAGTTGATATTAATTACATCTACAGATAAGATAGTTTTAATCAAATAACTAGCAGACATTAAGTACAACAATGAG
The DNA here is from genome assembly GCA_030556225.1 of Cricetiscus sungorus. Taxonomy (NCBI): domain Eukaryota; kingdom Metazoa; phylum Chordata; class Mammalia; order Rodentia; family Cricetidae; genus Cricetiscus; species Cricetiscus sungorus. Next base: position 20,233,465 of record JANBXA010000641.1, read on the forward strand.
TTCTAGCTGGTGAATTCCTTTTCCTGGGTACTTACTGTTTAAGTACCCAGGAATATCACTCTACAGTCAACTCCCTTGGACAAAGTCTGACTCCCATATTCTACATCAAGAGGTTTGAACTATGTTTACTTAGAATTGTGCTCAAAAAAATCTGTATTTTTATCAGAACATCCAGCTGATTCTGACACAAGTGAGCCTTGGCCAACCCTTAATAAACAATATTCTGAAGATGTATCCCCTGTATCACAGACTCTGGTGTTTTAGTTTCCAGGAGCTGCTATTACAAATTACCACAAGCTGGATAGCTTAAAACAACAAAGTTATTCCCTCTTAGCTCTAATGAGACTGTGACAGGATCCATTCCTTCTGGACGTTCTAGGGGAGACTCTATTCACTGTGCTGTTTGTATTGACTGGCAGGAATCTCTAACCTATGTCCCACTGAAGACACATCAATTCAATCCCTGCATTTATCTTCTTATTATTATGTTTTTTAGTATCTACTTTATTGCTCTTAGTCACTTCGTTTTTCTTTTATAATGTGTATGTGTGTTTTGCCTGCATGTGTGTAGTGTACTATGCACATGCCTCGTGAACATGGAGGTCAGAGGAAGGCATTAGCTCCTCTGCAACTGGACTTACAGAGGGGAACTTAATCCAGGTCCTCTAGTAGAGCAAAAGATACACCAAGTCATTGTTCTAGCCACTTCCTACCCATGTTGTGCACACCTTCTCCATATCTCTGTGTGTTATCATTTCTGCTCTTTTTGAGATTTAGGGAGCAAGAGTTGTTGGCTATTGATCCCAGGATCTCACTATGCTAAGAGAGTGTTTGACTTTACCACAGAACCATAACCTCAGGCTCACACCATTAAAGTTTAAGACTCATTCTTTTCTAGCATGATGAACTCATCTTATGTCAGATGTGTCTTCAATAATCTTTAAACCAAATTAGAAGTCATTCAGGGCCATCAATTAACACACATCTTTCAACCCATTCCCACAATAACAGTAAACATATCAAGGTCATTTGTTTTCTTATATTTTCCTTCACATATAAATTTAACCCAGTTAATTTATCTTCCTCTTCTTTTATGGATAAATTACAAAACTGTGTTCTTGACTGTTTGCTTCTTGTTCCCGACAGGGTCTCACTACATAGACCTTGTTAGCCTGAAACTCTGTATATAGAACAGACTGGCCTTGAATTCATAGAGATCCACCTTATTCTTCCTGAGTGCATGGATTAAAGGTGTTCACTACATGCCTGCCTACTTATTAGTTTCAATTTCATAAGAAGTGCTATTTTAATGAGTGAAAAAAAATCCAGGTTCTTAGTAAATTAGCATTTATAGCAATACAATCAAATACTTTTCTATATATTAATTATATTTATCATCAATGAAACCCTAGAAGGCAAGTATAATATGATATTACCATTTCATAAATGAATAAATAGGGATATAGTCCCTCAATGTCAAAACTAGCTAATAATTAGATTTAAACTCAATTAACTTGTTTCAGATTGCTTGGTCAATAATTTTTTTTCTTGAAGATTTATGCCTTTGCTTTCTTCTACTTTGACACACTTGAGAAATGCATGATCCTAGCATGTAATGCCTTTGTTTTCTTGATTTGAGGATGGCAACAGGACCACCCATTCTGAAACAGCCATCATTGCTGAGCTGATGTCACCAGACTAGACTTGTTGACTTGAATTAGAGAAGAAAAACAAAATAAAATTAATAAAAGAGAAGTTTATGTAGGTGAAAATACATACATACAAAAACATGTAAACGATGGAAGAAGAAAGGAGTATGAGAGAGGAGAGAGAAGGGAAAAGGGAGCTGGAGGGTAACAGGAAGTAGAAGCGAAAAGAAAGAAAAAAAATGAATCAACCTAGATTTAAATGATGCATTATTTTTAAATGTCTGGTTAACCTCCTCACCTAAACACTAGCATGACACTCCTTTCTTTGACTCTGTGATCCTCTGGACATAGAAGGCTGTCTCTCCACTTTTTCACACGGATATGTGTGTGTGTGTGTGTGTGTGTGTGTGTGTGTTAACTACAGGGGCCAGATGTTGAGCCATCTCTCCAGCCCAGCCCTAGATTTTTTATTTTATTGATGTATATATTTGTGTTTGTGTGTATATGTATGTATGTATGTATGTATGCCACAAGAGTGCAGATACCCAAAGAGGTCAGAAAAGGGTATTGAATCACTTGGAGCTGAAATTATAAGTGGTTGTGATCTGCCCATCACGGGTACTGGGAACTGAACTCAGGTCATCTGGAAGAATAGCAAGTGATATTAAACACTGAGCCATCTCTCCCGCCCAAACAAAGATTATTTATTTTATTTCTCTTGTATTCAAATGAACACTGAACTTTTTCTCAGTTGGTTGGTTGGTTTGGGGTTTTTGTTTGTTTCGAGACAGGTCGCCTGCCTCCCAGGCTAGTCTCAAAGCTCACTGTGTGTCTATGGATAACCTTGAACTTGTGATTTTTTTCTCCCTCAACTTCTGGAGTCCTAAGATTGCTCACAAAAGCCACATGTGTGGTTTTCTACAATGCCAGGGATTGAAACCAAAGAAGGTTTCACACACAGTAGGCAAACCAACTAAGCTATAGCCCAGCCTTTGGTGGCTTCAGAAAGCCATTTTCACCCCACTGCTTTACCTGTGGGCCTGTGCTCTGGAGTGTTTAGTTTGTAATGGGGAATGGAAAACTCTGGCCTCGTTCAGGAAGTCTGGTGACAAAAAATAAAGCAGATACTTAGGAAGGAAGAAAGAAACCTCTCCTGCCTTAATATTTTAAATAAGTGATTTCATCTAAATGTAATGTTTTTAAAGTCTCAAACATTAATTAGGTTTCTGAAAGAGGTATTTTTAATGCTTTTGTTTAAATGTCCAATCTTTAATCCAATCCATGGATTCTTTTCTTCTTTCTGCTCTCTGTTATGAGTAGGTTTTTCCCCTCCGGTCTGGTCCCACTACCATGCCAGCCCCAAATAATACACAGAGAATCTGTGTTAGACATAATTCTGTTAGCCAGTTTCTAGTTTCTTATCAGCTAGCTCTGTCTTAAATATTAACTCATTTCTATTAATCGAAGTACTTCCACGTGGTCTCATCTTACCGGAGAGAGGGGCTGGTGTTTTCCCTGTCAGTCCACCATCTTGAATCTCCTCCCTACTATTTCCGGAATCCGCCTTTTCTCTTAGTGTCACTTATCTTGCTTTCCTATTGGCCAACAGTGCTTTATTCATTAATCAATAAGAGAAACATATTTACAGAATGACATCTCCCATCAGCTCTCTTTCGTTCCTATTCTTTCTTATATTCTTTCCACTCATATGTTTTTAGAAAATCATCTGATACATTCTCTATCATCCTATGCTAGATTATAAAAAAAAAAAAAAAAAGCAGTTACAGGGCATAGGGGTACAGAGGCACATTCCTTTCACTCCAGTACTTGGTAGGCAGATTTCTGTGAATTAGAGGTCAGTCTGGTCTCCCATCGAAAATATGAGGCCAACATGAGGAGTTCCTGTCTCAAATAAATAAATAAATAAATAAATAAATAAATAAATGCAAATAAATAAATAAGCAAATAAATAAATGGAAAAAAAAGCAGAGTTGTTTGTAACAACTCAGATCCCTTTGTCCTGAGCCACCACCTCTGACCTGGATTCGCACACATGTGCACACGACACACACACACACACACACACACACACACACACACACCCCTACCTTTAGAAAATAATTTAATTGATTTCTTATGCTTCCCACCTAGATCATTCTAGTCAAATGTGTAAGTGAATTTTCTATTATAATTTAAAGGGCTTTGGTCTAGTAAAATGCCCCTTGGCAATTAAAGGCCCTTTGGAAAGCCAGTTTAAAACCTTATTTGATTGTTTGTCACTGGATTTTTCTCAACCTTTATTGTTCAGTTGGTCCTATACACTTCATAATATTGCAAAGAATTGGTTACGAGGCATTTAATGAGGAGAAAATGTGTGAGGAAGGCCAGTGAGATGGCTCAACAGATAAAGGCACTTGCCAGGAAGCCTGATGACCTGAGTACATTCAATCACCATAACCCAAGTGGTGGATAGGGAGTCCATTCCTGCAAGTTATCTTTTGATCTCCACATAAACACTGTGACAAATATCACACACACACACACACACACACACACACACACACACACACACACACACAAATTAATTAACTAATTCGTTTAAGAAGAAAAGGAAAAACATCAAGACATTCTCCTAAGCTGTTGAAAGTTAAAACAAATATAAACATTCTTTCTTTTCCCTACATTTTCCCACAGAAGATTTTCTGCTAAGTCCACTTAAGGGCCAAGCAAATGTGTGTGCCCAAGCACTGGTCATGAAAATTCCAATTGGAAGAAATGGATTGTCTCTCAACTAGAACAACAAAATTCCGAATTACTAAAAGGATACCATATTTCCTCCCCCTGTGTATGTTCTGGGAGTCCAACATCTGAAAACTGAAAACTTAGTTGACTCAAAGACACCTCTAAAGACAATGAAAGGAACATGAATAATAAATTAAATAACATGCATGTATATGTGCATGTATGTGCACACAGTCTTGATTTGAGTTATTAAGAATGTGTCTGAAGGATGATAAAACAGAGTATTGTGACGTCTGGAAGTTTTGACTAGGAGCTATGAACATTAGTGACACAAAGGACTGTTCTAATGCTGCTTCTGGGTCTTCCTGATGGCCTGCTGTCTCTCAATGACTGGTGTTAAGTTGATTGTTTTCCTTTCCTTAACAAAGAGCCCAAATACATAGCCTGTGCTTTGCTTTCTCTAATGCACTATTGTGCCTGGATCGCCTGGACAAGCTGTGGGAAAGGCATGTGGGTGTTGAATACAAAGAGGCAGCAGGTCGTGTGCAGTTACTGGAAGAGAGGCTGTCTCCACACTCTGCATGACATGGAACGAAACAGTGTTTTGTCCAAAATTAAAAAGCCTGACCTGCGGGTCCTTCGAGGAGAAAGGGATTTCCTGCAAAGGAGACATCTGGATTCTCTCCTTGCTTCTGCTACCACTGTTTTTAACCACTTTTCTATCTTCCCATTTCTTTGCTGCAACTGCCAAACAATCACGTGTGGAAGTATTTTACCCTGCCTTTTTGTGATGAATAGCCTGAAGAAGGGGGAAGTTTATGATTTCCCAAGCTGACATGGTTATCTTGTTTTCATAGGGTTTAAATGTCCCTCTATGTCTTCAAGAAATTTTAATAAGCATATAGAAATAGCCAGCTGGCTAATCCTGAGACTATCCCTGCTCCCTGTGCGTTTCACAGAAAGATCCTGTGGTCAAGAAATACAAAGCTTTCCACGCACTGGCCAGTTTGTTAGGATTAGTGTGTCATATGGCAGAGCTTTTTCTCCTGCTGTCTTTCTCTCCTCTCTCTCTCTCTCTCTCTCTCTCTCTCTCTCTCTCTCTCTCTCTCTCTCTCTCTCTCTCTCTCTCTCTCTGTAGTGTTGGCAATATCCAGCCATCCCTCTTAGGAGTGTTGAAGTCACCCTCACCCATTTCACCAGGGAGAACTGTAAGACCGGCTGCACTAATGAGGGAATCTGAAATTGAGACATTACATGCAAGTCCATCAGTGTGATTAAACTGAACACCCACACTATGTGTGCTCAGTGGTTTCAAAGAGCCGAGCTACTGAAATGACTTCATATCTTTATGCCTTTTGGCACCCTCATAAAAAGACTGAAAGAAACAGAAGTTCTCTTCCATTGCTGCAGGAGGACTAAGGCAAATCCGTATTAAACAGCTATAAAATGATTTGAAACATCTTAGGTTCACCGATAAACCAACAGCTCTATAGAATATTCATAAACACATAAAATATAGATAAACAAGGTTATGTACACATGGATAGGCAGATATATGAGACAAGACTTATTAAGTTGCAAATAAAGTAAAAACTCATTAATTGTGACTCACTCAGTCTTGAACTTCTGGTCTTCCAAAGAAGTGGCTGAAATCTGACTGTTCTATACCAGTGGGGAAAACTTGCTGGACACGTCACCAGTGTAAATAAAAATTACACGGGAAGGGTGTAAACTCTGAGAAAGAACATCATTTCTCATGTCCTCACGCTTGAGAAGGGACTCATTGCACACATGTCTGAGGGTATACTTACAAAGTATTTTCATGTGCAGACACTTTAAGAAACTCAAGTAGAAGGCCTTAGTTATTGAAATGCACTTTATAGTGTGTACTTTAAAAAGTTGCATCTTTTTCTCATACTCTTCAGTTTAATTTATTCACAAAGCAATGCCTGTCTTTGTGTAGATCATACATACTAATAAGATAATGAAATGTATGTCATGCTACCATGTGTTAACATGTCCATCCTGTTTTTAATATTCAAGGACTTTGAAAAACAGTATGTGCATATTTTTATATACATGTGATATATATAAACATGTATTTACATCCAAAATATAAGCATAGCAGATTGTTGTGGCACACAGCTTTAATGTGAGCTCTAGGAAAGCAAAGGCAGGTGGATCTCTGAGTTTGAGGCCCACCTGGTCTACAGAGCAAGTTTCAGGACACCCAGGGCTACACAGAGAACCCGTCTTGAAAAAAACAACAATAACTAATAATAAGTACAGAAACTTAGAATTTCTTTTAAAATATCAGTTCTGCCACTGCTTCACATGTTGAAACAGGCTCAACCTGTACGTTTTCCCATCTATAAAATCAAGAGGGGATGCATTTAATCTCATCTAGCATGTCAGATTTGCAAAAAATAAAACCAAATCATTTTTTTAGGATAATAAATGTGCTTCAAAAAGTGAAATTCAAATACATTATAATTATTTTCTCTTTAATTGATAATTATCCTTGGGAAGAAAATTTTTATGAACCATAACCAGGTAGGTACACATTTCAAGTTCATTATTAACTGAAGAATGCCCCGTGTCCTAGGAAACTAGGGTAAGTGAAATTTAAGAAAACTATGTGTCTGTTCATTCTGTTTATTATCTAGAGTACAGAACTAAAAATTAAAACCATAACATATGCTAGAAGTATTATAGATTTCAGTGCTTTTGAGGTTTTATTTTTTAGTCACTAAGTAAAATTTAAATAAAAATTTTACATCAGTGGCAGTGGCACATTCCTTTAATACCAGCATTTAACTGGGGCTGGTTTATAGTTTAAGAGGTCTAGTCCAGCTGGAGGCAGAGGCAGTCAGATCTCTGTGAATTTGAGAACACTCTGTTCTACACAGACAATCCCAGAACAGCCAACATGATGGTGAGGCCCTATATCAGCAGCAACAACAACAAAATTCACTGAAGTCCAACACGGGATGTAAGAATGCCCAAACTTCACCTACAAGCCCAGGAGGTGGCAAGAGTCTAGCATGGTGGCAGAAAGGCTGGAGGCACTCAATAGTAGTTCTGTTCTGATGCCTTTTGTTGAACTGTCAGCTAACTCTGACTAGAACTTCTAATACTAAGCCAGGTGGCAGTGGTTGGTGGTGGTGGAGGAGGTGAAACACACCTTTAATCCCAGCACTGGAGAGGCAGAGGCAGGCGGATAGAGACTAGCATGGTCTATAGGGCTACACATGGACATCAGGGCTATGCAGAGACACCTTGCCAAGAAATAAAAGGGAAGAAGAGAGGGAGGAAGGAAGGAAGGGAAGGGGAGGATGGGAGGGAGGGGAGAGGGAGGGAGGGAGGAAAAGAGGGAGGGATGGAGGGACAGACAGAGGGACTGAGGGACGAAGGGAAGGACAGCAGGAGGAAGGGAGGGACTGCAAATACCAGAACAGTGTCCTTGCCCTCAAGAGTAAAATACTTGTTTAGTAATGTATGTATTTCAGACTTTAGTGACTTCAAGAATTTGGGGCAGACCAACTCTATTAAATAACAACTAAGTTGTCTATACTATCTTTTATGTAAATTAAGATATAACTTTTATAATTCAAGTTTATAATATGAGATGGTTATGGAGCCAAACATGTAGAATTACAGAAACAGTGGGGTACATGGTGTTACAGAATAACACTCTGGACAGAATGTTATTTTTTGCTATCTTAGTTGTTAAGGGGAATCACCTGGGAATTTTTTGAATGAGTACTTGGGGCTCAGATCAAATAAGTCACAGGACAGGACTTGAGCACTGGTGGTTTTCAAAAGTGTCCCTAGGGGATTCTAATGTATAGACAATGTTCTGATACTATAGGTAGAAAAGTTAAGTAAATAACTACACCAGGGGGTAAAGAAACTAGAAAAGAAAATTTTCTCAGATGAATTGATATTTACCCAGGATCTGCTAGCCCTTTGCAATCACTGAGACCTGAAAATGTGTTCTTTTTTTCCCCCATGCCCAGTGTCTCTTCTCCAGAGACTGTGAGAACTGGTTCTTTCCAACCTTTGAAGTTTTAAATTTCCAGAACTTAACATTAGAGAGTCTAAAGAGCCTAGATCACACTGTACTTGAGGGAATGAATCCATATCTCAATCTGCAGCCAGGCTGAAAGTAAAGGAAGACTCAGACTTTATAGTCTTAAGTGGAAGAACTTCAGGATGTTACCTAATTATCTACAGTTCTGGAATCCTCATAGTCGTGACCAGGAGTGTGGACTTTCATAAGGGCTCATATGATCTGAGAATCAAAGCATTACCTTTATCTATCTCAAGTTTCTGCAATACTCACAGCGTTACCATATCCTTCCTTTTATTTGTAATAATGATTAAACTATAAAAATAAATCAAATAGCCTATCACTCTAGGGAGGGAAACAATAGTGTTTTCATCCTATTACCCTGACTCTTCCAATCCCAACCAGGTTGGAGAAACAATTTTCATCTTCCTCTTCATAATAGCCACAAATATGGTACTAATAATCTTGCTGTTTCTCCTACTACACTGACCTATAAGGTTTGCATTTTTAAAATTTCATCATTTAAAAGTACTGAAATATATGTAAAAGAATGACACCTCTATCTGAAATATAATCAAAGCATAAGATCTACTGTAGAAGAAGGAAGGAACCCTTCGGAATTAGTGATAGTTAACATTAAATGTCAACTTGACAGGATGTAGAATCAACTACAAGAAAAGCATGTGGACTTCTCTCTAAGGGATGATCGAGCTTAATTGATGTGGGAATATCACCTTACTTGTGGGCTGAGGTCCTGACTGGATAAACAAAGAAAGCAAAGTAACTACTGGTGTTCCGCCCAACTGTGAATGCAATGTGACCTGGAGTTCCTGTCACTATGAGGTCCCCATCATGATGGAATGGAGAGTCAAACCCTAACTCCCTTAATTTGTTATTGTCAGTATTTTACATATCAAGGACATAAAGAACTAATACAGAACCAAGGTCCAATTGCAGTTCTGTCTGGAGTAATGTTCATAATTTCCTCTTGTGTATGAAAAATTAAGAGGTCAGGCTGACCTGTCAGTGCTGGAGCATGCCTTCAATCCCAGCACTCTGGCAGATCTCTTGAGTTTGAGGCTAGTCTAGTCTACAAAGGGAGTTCCAGGACAGCCAGGGCTGCACAGAGAAACACTGTCTCAACAAAAAAGAAAGAAAGAAAGAAAGAAAAAAAAAGAAAAAAGAAGAAAGAAAGAAAATAAAAAAAGAAGTCAGACTGGTTAATATTAAATAAATTATTTCCATGTGAACATTAAAGGCAATGTGTTAACAATCAAGGCAAATAAGTGAACATCATAAGCTAAGAAGTTGAGCATCTTCCCAGCATTTCCATGCTTTGTTTACAAATACCAATATTTATCTTCACTTGAAGTGGGGCTGCAAATGGGACTAGGTGCTAGAGCCCATGCTTATGTCCTTGGTTTAATCATCACCACAAAAAAAAAAAGTAGATAAAAGACACTTGAAGCTTGATCTGACCACCCTCTCCCTTCAGAGAGGGCCTTTTCTGTGTCCATCATTTTATGTGTCGCCCTTCAACCTGGATACATTATGCAGACTCATGGAAGATTATCAATATTTGACTTGGAGCTTTATTAGTTCCCAGAAACTTTCCCCTACACTGATATAGCTCATCTGAAAAATAAGAAAATATGTGCAGTTCATGAGTATTAATCGTCTTCCTGGATAAGCTATATGTATGTAAAAAGAACATGGTGCTAGGCAGTGGACAGCAAAATAAAAAGATATTGCTTACATTTAGATTCAATTCTATAGTAGCTTTAAAAAGGCACCCAGATGAATGGCGAGGAAAGTCCAGTCTTGAAGACCACGTAATTTCAAGCTCGCCATGAATTTGCCGTGCAAGCATATTCAACCACACTTCTACAGGTTAGCCAGAGTCCAATGGGTTTCCAGACCACACCTGCCTGAGTAAACTCAGAGAAGGCACCACTGCCTAACTATACACTGAGTCCTCCTTCCAGGTATTTTCCCATAAGCCCTTCTCTGAAATTAATGAGATTTTTAACAATTATCTACGTCTTCATAAGTTCTTGTTATGTTCTTGGTATGATCAGATACCTTTGGCCCCAAAGAATTTTCAGGAAATTGAAAAACAATATATAGCTTTCGATTGGCATGGTGAATTATTTTATTAAAGCAACCCAGGATATGGATGATGGCAGGTCCAAGAGAGAGTAGAAATCATCCTCATCTTCCCCATAGCTGAGAAGGGCCACAAAGGACCTGACTGATTATAAGGTTAGAATTTATGTTTTCAAGTTCCCATCTGGAGGCATGTTTGTTTCTTGCTGTGTGTAAGTTTGCTCCTGAGTTCTTCAATGGCCTGTTTTTGAAAGGGTGCCATTGAAACAAATGCCTCTGTCTTAAGGACTTAAAAAAAAATAATAATAATTGAAAACAATGTAGGGCTATAAATGTCTGTGCCCACAGCCAAGATAAAAAATGCAAAGTCTGGGCCACCTTGCCTTTAATTTTCTAACTGCTGTTTTGTAAGGCTGTGTCATGCTTCTCAGTTCAAACACGCTTTGGCTCTTTATTATTCATGGGCCTTTTTCTCAGTCAGTGGTGTTGAATAATAAAACAGCCCAGGATCAAATGGGCCAATTCTCCACGCCTGACACCAACTGCTACTGTTCACTGGGCTCTGCCAAGCGTTGCCTCTGATAATGAGTGGGATTTGGTTAAACAGTAAATTAATGAATAATGAAATATCCAGGTTGATCAGTTAGAGAGCACGCTTGCTTTGCCCTGGGCTAAATGCTTGGGGCAGAAATTACTCTCAAACGGCACTTGCCTGGCTGCTGGTCTGGATAACTATTTTACAGCCTATTGCTTGACAGAATGCAGGGGAGGGGGAGTCAGTGGGGAAGAGGAAAGGAAGGACAGAGTTATTAACAGGGATGGGGGAGGGAAGAGGACGAATAACCTAGTTATCACCTTGTAGGCTTCTAAACTGCATGTGTAAGAACAAAGTCACAAATATGATCTGGAAAAGTCAGAAGTCCAAAATTCCCAACACATGTTTAACATCAAGAGGAAATGATGAGTGAAAACAGCCTTCTTTGTGTGCTTATGCACATATGTGATTAGAAGTAGAACCATTCAACTATTCAACTGCAAATTCTTGGTTTTTGTGCACACATTAGAATGGGGACACGCAGAGCAGCCATCCAGTATTCGGGTGACAAGAAAACTCAGTGCTCAAAAGGTTTTCCTGCTCTGCTTCTTGGACACACCCACTTCTACAAATTAAGTCGGTGTCTCCAAGCATCCTTCATTAGGAAAGAGGTCTCATTGCAACTGAGAATCTAGAGCTTTATAAATACAGAGACAGAGACAGAGACGTTTTGTCCCGTTTCAGCTGCACCCATGAGTTTTGAACTATTAAGTAGTGGCATGCTTGCCTAAGGAAGCAGCTTGGCTCCATGAAGATCAGAAATGTGTCCTTTACAAGAAGCAAGCTTTGGATCATCAAAAGACCACAGTAGTCGAGAGCTGTGAGGACAAAGTGTACTGAGAAAAAGTAGGGCTTTTTCACTCTCAACATTTGTTTTGGACATAAATTTCTCTAATTGGCTATCTCTGGAATATCTTATTCTTTCAGATCACTGACCCTTCTAAATAGGTTCAAGTTTAGTGGGCTTTTCAGTTTCCTATACCGAAGAGTTGAGTGCATTTCAATAAATTGAATAGCATGCGGTGGGCCCTTATATAATGTCCAGGTAGTTAGCATTGGTTTGGTTTGGTTTGAGTTTGGGTTCAGAGAGAAGAAAGAGATGTATATATCATGACATTGTTGGGAAAGTGAGAACATGTCTTTGGACATTGATTGACTAGCCATTGTAAGAGGACGTAAACTCAGAACCAGCCAGGAAAGGGGTAGACGTTGTCTTCTTTCCCTGGTGTAGAAGTGACAAATAAAATGTTTTTAAAATAAATAAATACACCCACCAACTCATAAAAACAAAGAAAGAAGTAAACGTGTCCAGCTCGTAGTTTTAGCATATAACCCTTCATTCCATTCTTGCTGCTGGGAAGAGGAAGAACGCTCAATGGATGACACTCTAGATTCAACCTGCAAAGTGGTGCCATCCACAGAGGTTTAACCTCTGCACTAATTACCCAACCCCCTTCCAAGAAAAAAATAAAATGCTCTAATTGTCTTTATTACTTTCAGACATTGGCCACCAAACACAGATGTTCAATGTTGAGAATTAAAGGAAGGGTAAAAGGTCACAAGGACCCTGATTAGTTTGATCCTTCTTTGGATCATGTAGCCTCCATTGTCTTGACTGCCCTCAATCACTAAAAAAAAAAAAGGTAGACCATAAAAGCGCCCAGTGAGCCCATTTTGATAGATGGGTTTGTGCCTGTGGCTCCTTGTCCTGCATCCCTAAAACCAGTGAAAGTATATGAAACAAAGTACCAGCAAAGACAACCTGGCATCTGCCTCAGACCCTGAAAGTTCCCTGTCATTAGGAGCCCATAGCCACAAGAGTTCTATCCAGAAAGGAAGAGGCGTAAAGTCTAAGAAATGTAAACATGAAGTAGGCAGAGGCAGGTGGATCCCTCTGGGTTCCAGGACAGCCAGAGTTACACAGAGAAACCTTCTATGAAAAACTCAAAAAGAAAAAAAAAATTAAAAAGTAAGGAAGAGAGAGGAGAAGGAAGGAAGGAAGGAAATTTTAAAGGACAAACCATTAACAAGAGCTTTAACACATGGCACTGTCAAGACAAAGAATATTCTCTTGGGTAAACACTGCTTTGTTATGCCTGTTCCGTGTTTACTCTGAATCTGCAGTTTCAAGACTGAGCTCATGAGTATGTAGCATACAGCTGTAGCTGAAAACAGCCTGATCTCCAAGGCGTGTCTCTCATCTGGCCACCTGGCAAAGACGTTTATCAGGGATAACGTTTACACCGAGTCCATTCTAGTCAAAGTTTGATACTCCGGTCGCCAAAAGGCACATTACAATTCTACCTACAAAAGAAAGGGGGAGGGCGTAATTTGCAAATTTTTAATCCATTGTTGCATGTTCCATTTCCTTGGAAATTTGATTGCAGGTTACATTGTGCCCATCTGAACCTCTAAGCTTGCAGGACTTACACAAGCCAGTCTCTGTAGCAGACCATGATCTTCTCTTCAGTCCCAAAGAACATCCTGTCCCCACATCTCTGTTCCAAATTGCTCACATGCCAGCTTGTTTTTGCCCAGATCACTTGGGACATTTGTCTGCTCAAGTGGAAAAATTCTGACATCCCACCACCACCACCAACAGCAACACCACCACCAACAGCAACACCACCACCACCACCACCACCACCACCACCACCACCACCACCACCACCACCACCACCACCACCACCACCACCACCACCACCACCACCACCACCACCACCTACTCTACACTGGTACATCATGGCTATTTCCTCCTCCTCAATCAAATGGCTAGTGAGCACGACTTGGCTAATGACATCTGACAACCTCATCCTTGAACTGTTTGCTAATATCTGAGAGCAGGCACGCCTGGGACATTAACTGGTAGGCCTGGGCAGGTCACGCTTTGGTAAGGCCATCAGCCATTATGTGGCTTTAAAAAAAAAAAAAAATTAAAGAGCTTTTTTTATGCAGAGGCCTTTCTGGGCAGCAGGTGAGACTGTTCCCTCCCACGACCTCCCCTCACCTCTCCCTACAGTGGCTCCATACTGTGACTGTAGCCCTTCGGAGAGACTAAGCAGGACCCAGTAGTCTCTGAACAAGTAGGTGATCGCCTGGGACCAGCGTCAAACACATTAAAGTTCTGTGATAAAACTACTCCCTCCATCTGTGCATCAGAAGCTTTGCAGGAGAAGAAAGCAAGGAAAAGAAAGCAAGTAGAGGTGTTGCCCGAGCTGCAGCAGTTCGCAACTCCAGCGCCTATTGATCCTCAGGGCACTCAGAGAAGCCTGGGCAGAGGCACCGGGCCAGCCTGGCTATGGTTGCTGGGGATCCGCCCTGGAGCGCTGCGGAGTCCAAGCGAGTGCGCGTGCGTAGGCGTCCGCGCGTGCGCGCTCCTGACACCCTGCCCGAGATCCCGGAGCGTTCGCAGAAGCCTGCTGCAGGCGCCCAGAGCGCTGGTTCCTTGCAGGCTGGGGCGCGCACACGCGGTGCACGCGCCTGCGGACGCTTCCCAGGCGCGTGCACTTTATTTCTTCGGTACCCAGTCTCGAAATTGCAGTTCTCGGTGGCAAGCAGGAAACCCGGGGGATTTGGAGACGGGGGCGGGGGGGCGGGGGGTGTGTGCAGCCAATGGGACTGCACCAACCTATGACCTTGGGGAGAGCCAGAGAGAGAGAGGGGGGAGAGAGAGAGAGAGAGAGAGAGAGAGAGAGAGAGAGAGAGAGAGAGAGAGAGAGAGAGAGAGAGAGAGAGAGAGAGAGAGAGAGAGAGAGAGAGAGAGAGAGAGAGAGAGAGAGAGAGAGAGAGAGAGAGAGAGAGAGAGAGAGAGAGAGAGAGAGAGAGAGAGAGAGACCCAAAAGAGAGAGAGAGAGAGAGAGAGAGAGAGAGAGAGAGAGAGAGAGAGAGAGAGAGAGAGAGAGAAGAGACCCAAACTAGAAAAGTGGACTCCGAGAGACATTTGACGGATCTCATCTAGAGTGAGCCCTTCAGGTTATTTATGAGGCCTGTTTTTAAAGTACTGGCTGCCAGGGACGTGAAAAAAGAGCACACCCCAAGCTATGAGAGGAAATACAGTCGCAAGAATGCTGTTTATGACGATATAAATCAACATGAGGCTTATGATGGGGAATATGGAGAGGGCGAGTTTGGGATAGAAACAAGGAAACAAAGTCACAGAGGAAAAATGAATTTCACCCTCCCGTTTCTCCGTTTCTACCCTCTTCCCAGCCTGCGTCTAATGCATTGGGGTGGGGGGTGAGGGAATAGCAACCATTCCATCCTGGGTGGGGCTGGCTAGAAGTCTTCCCTGAGTTTACAGGGGGGATCATTAAAGGGCCAGGAAATACATGTAAATAAACAACTTGAAAGATTTATGGGAAAGACTTCAATTTTATAGGACTGTATTTATAGAGCTCTGCTGGCTTGGTTATAAATAGATTAATGGGAAGCTAAATTAATGGACTTGTGGGCTGCACGTTTAATCTCTGAGTCTTCAAGAAGACAGACAGCCATTGCCCGAGAAGGCAGGTAGGGGGTCTGATTGCTGTAAGAGCTTTCTAGAAAGGAGAGGACCCATAGGACTATCAACTGGCCTGGAGGTCTCAGGGAGAGACCTGGGACCAGTTGTTTTCAAATAAAGAAAAGCGTCTCGATTTTCTAAACCACCGAACTTCTACCTTAATCAAGACGTTAAGCCAGTTGTAGGTTCCTAGGTGGGGATGGAAATTTTGTGGTTGTCCCGGTGAGCTCCAGGCAGAGGGGAAAGGCAGTGACCCACAACCTCTGGGGCCACTTAAGAATCACTTACAGGGATGTTCAAAGTCCCAAGAGCTCTACTCCACAGTTCTTTCCTTACCTCCTCTGTACTCTGGGACCATGTTTAACTATAGTGATGGTTTAAGCTTCTAACCCTCCCTTTCTTCCCTCCCTCCATTTCTTTCTGGAGTTTTGCTCATGAAGGTCATTGACTTCTTACTAAATGGTGATGGCAGAGTCATGAGGGGCCAGAGTTTACCTGTGGGATAATACGTTCCTTGCCTGTTCATCCAGGGCTAGTGTTCACCTGCTGTAGGAAAACTTGTGATCAGGTATGAAAATTACCCACAACTCTAGCCAGCCCCACACTCAGTGAAGAAAATGAAAAGGAAATCTAATGTTAACACAACTGACCAGGAGATTAAGGCACATTCACAAGTTTTCTTTCAATCTCTATAGATTACCTCCTCTCTCTCTCTCTCTCTCTCTCTCTCTCTCTCTCTCTCTCTCTCTCTCTCTCTACACACACACACACACACACACACACACACACACACACACACTATCTGTAGCATTCCTGTTTTGTTCGGTTTCATCCTTACTTCTTCCCTCTTTCCTTCTCCTTTTATTTATTTTTGAGTCTGTTGTTTGAAGTTCTAGCTATGACCACCCTCTCCCCTTTATATTAATAAATACTACAATTATTAGAAACCTCATATAAAACAGATTATACCGTATCTTCTATTTTTCTCTATAGAAAAATCTAAATGGACCAGATCCATTTGGAAACTGGAGAATTTACAAAAGGTGTACTCATATGTAATCTGAGCTCAGAATGTACCATTTCTGTATGTATGCACTGGCTGCTATTTCTGCTTTTAATGGTTAAGTTAGACAGCGACCATGTAGAAAAGGACAGATAAAGCCTGTGATGCCCCAAATGAGGTGGTGATTTGTACAAATAGTACTATCTTGAATGACTTTGTTTTCCTAGCCTCTAGGATGATACCCCCCAGCTTGAGACAAAATACAGATTGAGATGTTTAGTTGCTGAAGCTTATGGAGCTAAGCCATAAGAACTAGAGAAGAACTGGTTGCTTCCAGCCAGCCTTAGAACTGAAAATAAGAAAGAGCCTCCTAAGCCATGTACAACTCCCCAGTCTTCGAAGTCAAGAGAGCTTTTTCATCACTTATTTGCAGACACCCTTTTACTGGTGAAGTGAGGAAGGGATTCTGTCCTGAAATGGACCACTTAACCCCTTCAGAACCCAGGTCTCCAAGTGCAGGAGCCAGCACCCAGTTTCTCAGTATGTGCCAACATCACCTGGGAACACCTAGCCCATCCAGCTTCCCACTGTAGCATCTTTGACCTGGACTCCGAATATTTTAGCCACCCAGAGAGTAAATATAACACCCCTTATCTTTTAAGGGTAAAAGAAACAATAAGATGCAGTTAACATGAACTTTTATTACAAATATGATCAGGACTAGTATTCATTTGGAAATTTAAAAGTTTAAAAAAAAGCACCTCCTACTGGAAACAAAAGTGTTCATTTTTCTGATAAGCATAATTTATTGTATTTCTGTTGTAACAAAAACACTGTATGTAGTTCAGTGGGGGGTGAGGCAAAGGGAAGAAAGCTTTTTGCTATATCTCTTTTCTGTCTGTAGAATGAAACAATATCCATGTTTTAAAAACTGAAGATGAGAACACAACAAAAACACAACAATCTTTTTATTTATGTAAATCAGATTAACACTGGACAATAAACCAATATCTACCCAATACCATAACAGCTTGTCTATAAAGAACAGAAAAATTCAGATAGGATTCTACCTAGGGTCAAGCGGTTTTTTGTTTTTTTTTTTTTTTAAACCACCCATTCACAGAGGTATAGATTCACAGATAAATAATCCCAAACTACTTGCTCATCATATTTACACATTCCCATTAAATTAAGCATAAATAAATATATACAAACTTAACACGGATACCCTCCAGAGTGCTCTTAAAGAAGAAGCAGTTGGTATTTCTTGACTGGGTGGTAAAAAACAATGTTAGTGAATTAGACACCAACTCAAAGGGGGGGTCAATTTTGACATTTAAAGAATGGTGTTCACTATGTTTTTTTTTTCCTTAAAGAAAATGAAAGCATTTCACTACTTCTCTTTTCTTTCACCAATAATTTAACATACATCATCAAAGGTGGAAACACTGGAGCTCTTGAGGCAGGGCTGGATGGGTTAAGGTCATTATTTTCTTTTGCTAATGTATTGCAAGTACAGGATATCAGATGTGATGACTCAATTCTCTAACTAGGGGTGGGTCTTTTACCCACGGAGGAAGCATGTAGATAAGTGGGGGGGCTTGTGGATAAAATGGGCTTTTCCATTCCTCCAAAGTTTTCATAGTTTACGAAATAATTGCCTATGTGAAAGTGATTTCTTTCTTTGGCCAAAGAAAACAAAAGTCAGATCTTTGAAGGCCTCTTGGGCTCTTTATATGGGGGTGGAGAAAGCTAGAAGAAAATGCAACATAAGTCGGGGAAAGGGAGAGAAGAAAGTTACTTCCTGGTTGAAATGGAAGTTAAAGGTCCCTGGAGATGGACTCCTCACCTGGAAACAAACTCCATGAAACCCAGATGCAAGTAGGAGAAGGCAGGATTTCCTAAGAGGAACTGGAAGAACCTCCAAGGTACTCAGCTGCCTCAGGCTTACTCTTTAGCTATTTTGGATTGGGACCCCCGGACTTAGTAGGGGCATAAAACTAGAGAGTGCAGGGGAGTGGAGGGGACTGCAAGTCACCTGTTTGGTTTGAAAACAGAACTCAAAGGGTCTGGCCTTAAACGGTTTCCTTGACTTAAAAGGCAAACCCTTGTGTTAATCCTACTGTTTATTGATTTATAAGCCCAAGGAAACCAAATCTTTTAATAACTCAATTATCAGATAAACGTAGCCGGCCTGGCTAAGGAAAGCAAGGGGTTGGAGGTCCGAAGTAAAAAGGAAGAAAAGAAGAGACAGAAGCTGAGGGCTCATTCCTGGAGGCGAGGGGAGCTGGGGGGGGGGGGGTAGTTGGTAAGTGGGGTCTGTCTAGCTGCACCTTCGCGCACGGCAGGGCATCTACATCTTCGGAAGCCTACCTACCCAAGTAGGACAGTTCTTACTCCTTGCCCACACTTCCAGAGAGTGAGGGTAGAGACAAATCTCCTTCATGAAAGAAAAGAACACGTGGAAGTTTCAAATTCCATGGACTTTTCCAGGCCACAATGCGTCTGAGAGTAGGGCTAGGAGTGACGGCTAGTGGCAAAAGGACTTTTCAGAGCTCTGAGACGCCTTCCCCCAGCAGCCAGTTGGGCATCGCCCTTTTACCTACTCAGGAACTGGCTTTCTGGGTTGCCTTAGCCCTTAGGGTGAGACCCAGAGCAGGAAGGGCCCTTGTGGCTCTTGACCCCAGCAGCTGCTGAATCTATGTCCTCAACACCACCGGGCTCCAGTGGCCCATATGTTCCCAGGACCTGCACAGTAAGAGCAAGGCGCATCCATCGCGCCTCTCGATGTCACACGCGTGGGGCGCGTTGCCCTGCAAGGAAAGGAGACGATGTTTTTCAGTGTGTTTTCTGCTGGCCTTGTGCAATCAGAATTTAACTAATGCAAGCTGCAGGTCCTCGAACAAAAGGGGCGGGCTTCTAAACTGGGGAGAGATGCTAGTCTATAATTCACTCCACATCTCTTTCCTGCCCTTTGCACTCCGTTTGGCTGGTCTAGGGCTCTGTGCTGAAACCCACAGGACTCAGAAGCAGCTGCTAGAGAACAGGAGATGGGGTTTTGCCTGACCTCAATTGTTGCTTACCTCCAGTGACCTAAAACCCAGGGCATGACTTTCCTTTCTCTCAAATAAAAGCCTCTGAGGAAAGCCCTCACAGGGTCCCTAAAACTTTAACCCCCCTACTCTTGCTTTAAGGTGTGTTGGAGAAAGATGGGGAAACTCAGGGTCCAGGTCATTTGGGGGGGGTAGTTATCTGTAAACCACGAAAAGCATCTGAAATTTTATACCAACGGACTTTGCAAAGATGGAACCCAGGTTGTCGAAAAGAAATAAGTGTACCCACACTAAAGGAGTATACCTATCTCAGGAAGCACATGCAGGGATCTCACTGCTCTGGCTAAAGGCTTATTTCACCTTAGTGCTGAGATAAGAGTATGAGTAAAAAGTTGGGGAGGGGAGAGAAGTGGGACACATTAAATGTATGGAACCTCATCCACTGGGGATATTCCCCAATACACACTGACAGGAAACCAAAGCTGAAATACAAGCCCTTTGACTTTGCTTGGTGGTGGTGATGGAGGAGGAGGTGGTATTGGACTCGGTGGTGGTGGGTGTTAACCATTCTGTGCTAGAATAAGTATATTTCCCTCTTAGGAGGGAAACCGGCTTCATTCGTGAAGCTCGCGGTGGCTTGTAGACTGTCTTCCCCAGTTAACATTGCCACAGCTGCTTCTTTCTGCGTTCGAGCAAGATCCCCAAAGAGCCCAAGAAAACGGAGTTGTTCATTTTTTCAGTGAGGACAATGCTGTTAAGATATAGATTCCCGGGAAGACTTACTCCCTCCCTTAAAAGGCATTGTGCGGTGCCCCACCCCTGCGGGGATTTCTGTGATGAGGTGTGTCAGCAAGAAATTCAAAGCTGGCCCCCACCCCCACCCCACAGACACTGGCCACTTCCTAACCGACTCCCTCTGAGCTTCTTTAAAGAAGGGACCCTGCCGAATTCTGACACACAGGCTTTGACTTTGAAAGGATCGGATTTGTCTTTTGTTGTTGTTGTTGTTGTTATTTTTCTCAGTACCTTAGAGATTGTGTAGGAAGCCCGAGTCTTCTTTGAAGAAGCTCATAAACCATGCGGGTAAAGCTTTGGGAAACAGAAGAAAATGAAATGGTACATACCCCTCCGAAGGCATTACATGCTAACCAAAGTATTCGTGTTTTGTTTCCTTTCTTTCTCTCTGTCTAACTATACTTCTAGGTGACACACGTATAACGAATGTAATATTCTCTGTGAACAGGTGCTGGCAAGTCTGGGAACTAGTAACGTTTTCTGAAAGGAACCACGATGAATCAACTCATCAGACTGGGTTTCCTCTGCCGCGGGAGACTCTCAAGACCGGATCAAAAGCTAGAGCCTCTTCCCCCACCCCTCCACCCTACCCCCCCGTCCCCCTCCACGCCTTCCTAATTAAACACACGGGGGGTGGGGGGAGATGGGCACCAGGGAGGGACAAGGCGAGGTCTGGATGCCAGAGGGACTAACGCAAGGCCAAAGAGCTAATCACACTAGTGGTCACCGGGCAGTAACCGTGTGAGGAGGGGAGGAAGGGAAACAGTGGTGAGTAGGGTGAGGAGGAAAGGAGCGCGCGGACTGCAGGAGTTTCCTTTAAAAAATAAAATTAAAATTAAAATCGTAAAGGTTGTTCGTCTCAGTCAACCAGCTCTCAGAGCATTGATACCGTTTCTCCAATTTTCTTCCAATAAGTTATCGTGTTCTCATGTTTAGTCTCATGTTTATTTTCCAAAAGGGGGGTTCATAGTTTTCTTTTATTATCTGTACTACTAAGCTCGAAAGAACCGAAGTGGAAAATCCGGACGGTTGTCTCCATGTGTATCTTGAAATAGACACCGAGAGCCGGTTTGTTGCTCCGCTGTATGCCTCAGTTTATTTATTTTTTTAAGTTATTTAGCTTTTAAAATTTTGATTGTATGTGTATTCTACCTAATATAATTCTTCCAAAGCCAATCCAATATGTTAAAGCTAAAATTATTTTTTTCTGTTTTCCTTTTGTATTTAAAACATTTTCCTTCTCTTTAATTGTTTTCCTTTTTTATTTTTTTTTTAATTTTTTTTTTTTTTCATTTCCTGTGTTTCTCCTCCTTGTCGCCAGTTTTACTACCTGGGCCTTCCCCAGACGTGTGCCTGTTAGTGGTGTTGTTCAAGAACATCTTGTCCATGCCTTTGAGCGCCTCGGTGAGATAGTTCTGCAGGGCGGTGAGCGCAGCGCAAATGGCTGGGGCTCCGAAACCGTGCGTGATGAGACTGAAGTGCGTGAGGCAGCTTTGGATGCCAGGCTCCAGGATGGGGCTGGGCCGGCTGTTTCCGATTGGCGTCCGGTCCTGCGCCAGCAGATCCGTAAATTCTTTACAAAGTTGCCTGCGGATGGTGAGGGAGAAAGAGAAGAGCGCCCTCAGAGTCCTGGTCACTGGCTGTGGGACCCAAACAAACTCACACAAGCCCACAGGCAGGCGGTGGGTCTGTGGACAATGAGGCTTAGGCGTTTCTGCTGTTTCTTTTCCTAGAGCATTCCCTCACCCAGCAGCTGGGTCTAGAAGGGACCCAGTGAGAGGAAGGCATTCCTTCCACCCTAAAACTTTTCATTTTCCCTCTCCCTTCCCGGACCACCTGTATTCTGCTTTAGGAAATTCGCTAGGTATGTTGGCTTTTGATTTGGAATAGTCAATAATTTTTAGCTGTTACCTGGCACCGCTTTAATTATTTCCCCCTTCTCTCTCTCTCTCTCTCTCTCTCTCTCTCTCTCTCTCTCTCTCTCTCTCTCTCTCTCTCTCTCTCTCTCTCACTCACTCACACACACACACACACACACACACACACACACAGAAAGATTTAAACCCCTCAGTCACAAGCCTGTCCCTGACATTGAAGCAGATTGCTGGAGCCTTGCATCGCCCAGGGCAAAAACCTGTTTATTCTAGGAGAGAATAGTGATTCCATTCAAAGCAAAACCCGTTTACCTGCAGCATTTTAGAAAAGAGATATCTGTTCCCTTCTTTAAAAAAAAAAAAAAAAAAAAAAAGGCCCCCCTTTTGCAAATGTAAGCTACTAAACATCTCTGTATAACAGGATTGTTGTCAGTATAAAAAGATTTCTGCGTAGTTTAAATAAAACTTAAAGGTAGATGGTTAAAACACTAGGGAGGATAGATTTTTATTTGTCGAAGCCTTTTATTTCCTCAAGGCACCTACAATTTAAAGAAATCTTCCAGCCTTAGGAACCCTGCCTGCCTAACTATGGATTGTGTTTATTTGAGAAGTTTTTAATATAGGAAATGGATGGGAGGGGTTTAGCCCTGAAGGTCAAATGGCTTGGCTCTGCTGGCAAGCTCAGGCATGGCATCCCAGAGGCCACAATTGGCAGGCTTCTCCTGACCACCTGCCCTTGCCCAGCCTGTGGTTCTGTGGGATGTCAAGAGAAGCAAACCTACATATCATACTGCATACTGGACCTAGACAGCCAAGAAAGGACATGTACAATTAACACCTGGCCTATCAGGCAAACAGGGCAGATTTCTGGGTATGAAAGACCCTTGGGCCACCCTTCCCCAGGGTGCTATGTTGCCTAGGGCTAGTAATAAACCTAACAGGGAATCACCTTTCCACCCACTGGCAGCAACATTCCAAAGGCCCTTGGCTTGAACACTGATCAAGACTGCCTACCCATCAGGTCTCCATTCATAATATCTGTAAATCCCCACAACAAATGACTGAGCTCACCCAGTAAGGCTGGCCTTAGTGAGGTTCACATGCACACTCCAGGTTCTAAGTCACCTCCCTTCTATCTGGCCCAGACACAAATATATGGGAAAGCTCCCAATGTGGTCCTGATACCCTAGGCTATAAAGTAGTGACCTTAAAAGTGACCAGGCTTCCTGGAAGTGGTAGTGGGGGGTGTCAAATCACCTCTTTAGGAAATAAGAGATTTTGTGGATCTTGTTACCTGCTTTTAGACATGTTATAGGGTTTTGCTTGTTTTTGTTTTGTTTTGCCCTGAAGTTCTCTGTTTCATTTATAAAAACACAACTGCTTCTTACTATACAGTCCCAGAGCAAAAGGGTAAGAGTGTAACTCACCAACAAAAATCTACGGCGTTGCTAGATATACATATAATGTGTACATTAGCAGAACACCTTCTACAAGGAGGGCAGGTGCCAAGTTTTGATCATTGGGAAAGATGGTTGAAGTCTCTCCTGAAGTTTGTACTCATTTCCAAAGTTCCAAAAAAGGAAATTTTGTAGTGCGGAAAACAAATGTTTTAAGAGTCAAGCATTTAAAATCTACACAGCCCAAACCAGGCTCTGTAAGCAATTAAACTTCTGGGACATTAATATTTTTTGACCCTGCGGAAAGGGGCAATCAAATTCCAATCACGTCTCAAAAACATCTGGACAAATTTGAGCAAATGATTTTTCAGCCTTCCATATATTTCTTTAAATTACGCTGTCAACGGAACAAACCGCGTCCTGGAACGCTAAATAAATGAGCACTGCTGTTTAGGCCGCGCCTGAGACAGAGAAACGGTGCTGGTGCACGCAGCGCCGCCCACTGCAGGCCTGAGCTGGCCATAAAACACCAACAATATGACACCGAAGCCAAAGACAGGAGTAAATCAAATAAATAGAAAACCCACTGTAAATGTTCAAATGAGCTCTAGACCTAAATTTAGCCAGAGATTTACTGTTTTCCCTTCTGGAGTTGTAGTAAATTTTACAAGTCCATGGAAGATGACAAACAGCTACGTTGGAAATGGAGTAATTAGAGCTGTGGGTAGAGATGGGCACACGTGGGTGACATATAGACACCCTGAGTGAACACACATGGCAGTCCTCCTCATGGCAAGGAAGACCACTGCAAAGCCCAGACAGAAATATTCACCTAGGGGTCTGGGGAGAGATGTGGGACAAGTCTGCCTGGCACCCCAGAACTGTGAAGGAAAATGATAAAAAAAAGTCTCTGTCCCCTCCTCTTTGTAAACAGAGAAGGGGACTGGAACAAGCCCATAGCTCTCAAGTCTACGTCATAAACACACACACACACACACACACACACACACACACACAAGCTGGGAAGCCCGCTCTACTATTGTATTCCGCAAGGCAATTTGAACCCACACCCCACACCAGAGAGCCTATACGGCTCTGCTCCACTGTTTCCTGAGCAGAGTTAGGTCATGGAGAGTCCTGAAATCAGGGCCCAGGGTTTTGAGAACTCACTTGGTGGCCAACAGCATATTCTTTCTGGAGTGCAGGTCACTGGGGTCTGTGTGCTGTCTGTTCAAATACTCGGACACGGCTTTAGCAGGAAACTCTGTTTCGCAAATATACCCAAAATCCCGTGCTAAGTGAACAGCTTCCCCTGCAAGGAGCAAGCAGCAGAGAATCAACACCCAGGTAGTGAACACCTGAGGCCAGATACAGACCAGACCCAAACCTGAGACAGCCACCTAAAGTAAAGGTGAACTTCATAACTACAGAGAACAGGACAAACCTGACCCATTTAGCTTCTGCCTAATCTAGTTTAGGGACAGACACAGCTCTCTCCGAGGATTGCCTCCTGTAATCTCACTTAGACAGAAAGTGACCATAGATTCAAGAAGCACCTTACAAATGAATCTAGGTATTTGGTGGAGTAGGCTAGCCAGACTCTTCTCTTTTATTTAAAGTACCAGTTATTAGTGCTTGAAATAAAAATATAGAAGGGGTACCATCTTCCTATAATTCTATTAGGCAGTCTCCTATTTATAACTAATACACACAAGCAAATCCACTTATGTTGCTGAATATTAATAACTGCATATAACACATGTATTGTATGAAAAGAGCGTTTCTGTTCAACAGCAAAATAATTATTCACCCTATAATTGTCTTCCTCTTTTCAAGTTTTTCTCTTTCAGAGCTTTCTGTCATCACCCTCCTACTTAAAGGTGTTTCACTACACAAATATGTAACTGCAGATACCAGGACACTAGGCATTCCAGAGCTTAAGAGGAAGACCCTCCTGAATAAAGCATTATTACATTTTAAAGCACAGCCTTCGGGTTTGAGAAAAGATCACAAACATGGGAAGAAAAAGAGGGATGTCGAATTATCTCATAGATACACTATTTGGAGGGAATGAGACTTGCTTCCAAAGATAATATAATAATGAAAGACTTCAAGAATAGCGCATACAAGGATTCATAACACCAAAAACTGCCCCCCAAATATTCCCATTTTGGGGGTGATTTCCAGCTTCTTCCCTTCTCTACCAAGATCTCTGCCTCATGCTAAGATTACCTTGACTCTTTTAAGGATTGTGATATTAATGATTCCCTAAAAAGAAAAAGGGAATATCCACAGGCAAGAACCAACCACTAGCAAGTGGGATTTGAAAATGTGGTGATTTATGGCCTCTTGTGGGTGAGTTTGAGCCAAAACAAAACAACAACTTTGCTTTAAAGATGGCAAAATGCAGGACCAGCAAGTCTTTGATCTCTTTATAGCCATCTTAGACAGCACAATATGTTGTCCTGCAAAAATCAATTGCCTACAAGAGCCATAATATCATAACTACTAAAACATGGAAGAGAAAAAAAACAAACAAAAACAGGATACAGGAAGATTCCAGAGAAAACTCTGCACCACCTTCATGTTGTCCCCTCCCTAGACATTCAACTGTAGTCTTCTAGACCACATAGATGATCCTTAATTATTACAGGCCACAAATTTCATCTGGAAACCCAAACTGACAAACAAATTAGAAGTTTCTTAATAAAATTATGACCATTTAATTCACCATCAATGAATTTGCCATGAATATTCAACTTGTCTCTGTCTTCATACTTTTTCATAGTACTCCACTATTTTCTTTTGAGCATTGCTGAATTTACTAAGGTATCAATAACTCATTAAGCCATGCAAGGTAGGAGACAGAACTCTGGAAGTGTCATGAGTTTTAAAATAACCATTAAGATTCATGGACACTAAATGTTTTCTTATGCCTTTTTAATTTTATTATTTTTATTGTGGGACAAGTGTGTAGAGGTGGGAAGGACACCAGGAAGGACCTCTCCCACTGTCCTGTGGAACTTGGGGGTGGATGTCAGGTAGACAGACTTGGAAGCAAGAGCCTTTACCCTCACCAGCCACATCTGCTTTTTACTAGTAACACTTTTGAAGTTGGCAAAGATATCATAAGAGTTCAATCAGAGGATGCTTCAGCCACTGAGACCAGGGAAGTGACCTCTCCTCTGACTTGGGGATTGGGCCTGATCCCTGTTTGGAGCATAGGGACCCTTATACACATCGTTTTTTGTTTGTTGTTTGTTTTGTTGTTTTTGTTTATTTTGCTTCCCTGCCTGCAGCTGCTCCAAGTAAAAAGACCCCTGGTCTTCCCTTCTGCAGTCCCTTGACACCCAACTCATGAAGGCACAACAATCACAATGATTTCCAGTTAATCACAAAGCTTGTAAAATGTCAGCCTCCAGCCCACAGTTAAGCTCAGCTACTTCGAGAAATGGCCACTGTCTTGCTTACCTTCCACCAGGGAGGTGAGTAACGTGACATTTGCTGCTTTGCGCCTGCCCGCGGGTAAATTCAAACCGATTTTTTCTAGCCTTTCTCTCAAGGATCTCCCCCCATTTTTCGATTTGGCTCTGCAATTGCAAGAATTAACATTCTGATTAACCCCAGAGTATTCCTGAAACAAAGTTTAGACTTAGCAATCTAGAGCCCACTGGAGCTTGAAGAGGTTTTAACTTGAGGTTAGCACTCCTGCACATTTTTCTTTCAGTTATTTGCTCAGAGTTTGCTGAGCTTTGCTTAATTTCTGCAATACAGAGCATAGAAAGTGAGTCCTGTTTGTAAAATCGTGTGCGTGTGGAGGGGAAAGGATACCAGATGGGATAATTAGAATGCAGGGTAAAGGGTCCAGAAAAGCAGAATCCAAGCAAGCTTTGGAGAGAGAGAGAGAGAGAGAGAGAGAGAGAGAGAGAGAGAGAGAGAGAGAGAGAGAGAGAGAGAGAGAAAGGGGCAAAGGCAAAGGGCTAGTTTCCAGAAACAGGCTTCTAAAGGAGGAAGCAAAAATAATAATAACTACATAATGGAGACATTTTACAAGGGGAGAGAAGGTTGACACTTGTAATCAATGATGTTTGTCATGATAACAATACTAATACTTTTGAGCTTGTTGATACGATACACTTCTTGTATTCACTATCCCAATTCATAAATCGTATACATTCATGTTCAGGAATTGAATTAAAGCATACCCTCTCTGGAAGCTAGGATGTGTTTGTGCACACTTTTAATCCCAGCACTTGGGAAGCAGAGACAGGCAGATCTCTGAGTTCCAGATCAGCCTGATCTACAAAGTGAGTTCCAGGACTGCTGGGGCTACACAGAGAAACCTTGTCTCAAAATCAATAATAATAATAATAACAACAACAACAACAACATCGTGACTCTGAAACTCAAATTCCTCACTTGAAAACTAAATATTAAGGACAGTGGAAGAGGATTCACACTAAGAACAGCTGTGGGTTAAACCAACGCCCTTAGTTTCCCTCTAGGAGCCTCACACCCTCTAAGGACGGAATAGAAATAAAAGGAAAGTAGTTATCATGCATGAAGCCTACTGTTGTACTTTTGAGCCAGCCACTTGTAGGAAAGAAAGGGATAATGAACATCTAAAATGTGTTAACTTCAGAAAGTGTTGTCTCCTACAGACTCACTGAACAAGGATAGTGCCAAGGATCCAGATGTTAGCAAGAACTGTTGCAGAGAAAATACAATAGCCATTTCTTCCTTCACCTTTACTTGGAGTCTGCCCATGAGTTGTAGTGTCAGAGAGCAATAGCATAGCTCCAGAAAATGACTAGTAATAGTTAGAAAGTCTATTAATGTTGTGAGATGTGATACTATTGAAGGAAAGTCACTAATGTAGAAAAGGGTTTTTCAAAATTGGAAGCACATTATACTAGTGCATTGATCTTGAGACCAACGTAGTACTCTCCATTTGTATTTTTAAACTATAGGATGGAGAGTATTTGGAAGGCATGATGGAAACTGCCTTTTCTGTTTCAAATGAGCTTGTGTGGTGGGAGGAGAGTTCTGGGTTGGACTGAGTCTAATGACCCAGATGCGAGTTCTCACAAATGGGAGCTTTGGGCAGGCAAGAAAGTGTCTAATGCTGAATTATATAGGAGGGATACACATGCGCAATAAGGTCTGGGATGGGTGAGTGTTGGGTTAGAGAACTCAGCTCTTGATGCTTGACACCCTGCTAGCAGTTTCTACAGCCTTCCTGCAGCATCCCACAGAGCTGTGCCTAGACTCGCGGTTGCTAGGCAACTGCATTGGACTTTCTCCCCCAGTCTACACAGCACCCTCCTCCACTAATTGAAGTGTGTGTGTGTGTGTGTGTGTGTGTGTGTGTGTGTGTGTAGTGTGTAGTGTATGGTAGTTTTTGTTGTTGTTTGTTTGTTTGTTTGTTTACCTTCTGAGGACGCCGCCAAGGAGAGACGCATTGAGGCATTCAGGGGGCGAGAGCCGTCTCTGAACTTCTCCCACAGTCACTTTGTATTTTGAAGTTGAACTGAGTAGAGATAAACGGCCTGGGACTGAACAAAATACCTCGCCGGTGTTGACTGACATTCCTCCCAAGAAGCCATCTTTATTCATCATTAGAGAAGTCACAGATTTGGGAGGGACAGGAACTAGGGAGAGATGGAGAGAGGAGGAAAATGTTGCCATAAAGGTGACCGAGCTTCAACCCTACTAATGGTTGATAGGACGCGGCATCTGGGAAAGCCACTGGGCAACTACCAAGTGGAAAGTGTAGGGGGAGGCAGCTACTCCAGTGGCTCCCAGGCTGCATTGCCTTCCCAGCGATGTGAACCGACCCAAATGTCACCATTCCTCTGGAAACTTACCCCAGATGAGAGGACATATGAGTGTCGTTTGCCAGAGTCCTGCTCATCTCACAAATCAGAGAAACACTCAACCTAGACCTTGGCTCTTAGAGCACACTGTGAATCTAGTCAAAGCCTATTTGGTCACCTGCTTCTTAGTGTGACCTTGGATCCCTAATCTCAGTTTCCTCATCAGTGCAACAGATGGGGGATGGCGCATGGGGGGGGGAAACGCTGCCTTATGCCTTATAATGAAACCTATTCACCCCCATGTAAAAACAGCAGCGAGATTCATTTAGAAATATACCCAAATGCTCATTTCCAGTGAGAGCAATTCAGCAGTGACATGAATTTTGTTTACAAATTAAAGCACAGGCGGCTCGTGATTGTTTGAACAGTTATGATTTGCAACAGGTGCCCTGATCAATCAACCAATCACTGTAATTCACATAAGCGGTGGGGTCTTGCCTTGCCCCAGTTGTTTCATTTCAGCAAGTAATTGATAACAAACCACACTCAAGGTATGTTTTATGCAGAAGTTAATAAGAGCTGACAGCTGGTTGCCACTGCTACCCTGTGCATCCAGCCTCTCCAGCCTGTGTTTCTGTTTAATTGTGTTTCGGTGTCATCTGCATGTCAGGAGGGGGCTGAGCTAGGTGGCAGGCTGGAGAATGACAAATGGTGAACACTGTCCTGGAAGTCATGCCCTTTGGACTTCTCCTGATTTGTCCTACTTCTTGCCTGTTGATTTTGCCCATGGAGAATTCATATATTTCTATGTAACAGGGAAAAAGAAAAAAGAAAGCTATCCCACCTGTCTAATAACGTCCATGTCTTACCCTGTAAATCTGGCAAGAAAAAATGTTCTCTGCCACATGAAGTCTAGAATTTTATGGAAAAAGGGGGGTCTCTAACTTCTCTTCTACAGGACAGATAAGAGGATGCAGTGTTTCCTCTTACAGTTTACTCTTTATACCACAGATTTCAACTTCAGACTCCATGGTTGCTGAGAGATTTCCAAAAGCTAGGCATTTATTAATTTAATTTGATGTTTTCCAAAACCTTGTGAAGAGAGGTTCTGTAAGGCAGTGGATTTAGACACTTTGGCATCCCTTTGGCCATTTCTTAATCAACGATATTGGCATTTAAGAACCTATTGTTGATGCCCAAGATCTGATCTAGTTGGAGGAATTGTGTTAGGAAACAGAGCATCTCTGCACTGTCATGGGATAGGGACAAGATACAGAGGGGGTTTTAATTTTTTGGGCACCCCCCACTCCATATTTTCTTTAAGGACTTCTTCCCATTTGAGAGTAAAGCAGCAAAATGTCAAAGTGTTTTCATCAGGCATGAATAACACTTGGAGTACATAAGTCTCTTTATAAATGGATGGTTGTGATGAAGCCATCCCTCCACTTAACTGTTGTGCACAATATTCACATATATGTTAGTCTCCTATTTAATTAGCACTCCTGAGAGATGAATTTCAGATTCATATTTGATCATTGCATACAATTTTATACTGATGGGAAGTGGCATGGCAGCAGTTTGGGAAAGAGTTCCCCTAAAAGTAGACAGTCCTCTGTAGTTTTAACAAGAGAACTGTAGCAACAAAGATGTGACCTTCGAAACTCAGGAGCATTCTCATCTTTAACATTGCTTAGACTATTTTAATAACAAAAAAGCTCAGTAAACTGACAGTTACTGTTATGCTCAATAACCAGTATCTCTTAGATGGTAGTTTTCCTATTTACCAAATGCCACATAGACCTTTGGAAAGATATCACACCCTGTTCTTTAACTGTCCTATTGTTGATTGCTTGATTTGTCTGATAGGAGCTGTTTCATTTAGGGAGGATAAGCAGCTCACTTCTATACTGTACATTTCTCTATATCCACATACAAATGTATGCATCTGCTTATGTGGCACACTTCCATCTTAGGAAGGTTGTCTCTCACCACTTTAAAAAAAAATCTCACAAGGCAAACAGAAGTGTTTTCAAGTATATTTCCATTTTCTGTCAAAATCATGTTCTTACATTTTATCCTCAGGTTCTAAGACCAACTCATGCCCTTACCCTTGGCCTGGCATGGATTCCCCTAGACCTGGCTTCCCTTCCTGATAGCTTCCTGATCATCTCACCTTCCTGGTTGCCCTCACACATGCTTAGCTCAGCTGATTAACCTGGTATTTTATTCCCTTCATCTTTCCCCTTCTGCTTCCCTCCAGCTTATCAATAAGCCCAGAAAGCAACAGGGCCTAGTTGATTTGTTAGTAATTATGAGCACACTGTTTCTGCTCATGGATCCCAGAGATGTCTGAGATAGGTTTAAAGCGACAGCAGGAAATGCTAAGGAAATGGAGCATAGCAAGACTCGGCTTGAAGCTTTAGGTTCTTCACATGTTTACAATTTTCTGTGCATACATTAAAGAGTGGGGTTTCCCCCCTTCGGTTCTCAGTTGGATGGTAAAATCAACTTCTAGATGTCACACACACACACACACACACACACACACACACACACAGCACCACCACCACTACTCACTCCTTTCCTCTTCCTATGAATTATTGTAGAAAAGAAA
Source organism: Cricetiscus sungorus (assembly GCA_030556225.1). Lineage (NCBI taxonomy): Eukaryota > Metazoa > Chordata > Mammalia > Rodentia > Cricetidae > Cricetiscus > Cricetiscus sungorus. The sequence continues at coordinate 20,265,682 of JANBXA010000641.1, forward strand.
AAATTCATAAATTAATATTTTCTTGCAGTGAGTGGTTCTGAGAAAAAGTAAAGAAAACTAGAGAAAATATTGTTCAGTAGTATACTATATAGAGATTAGTGGGGGTAGTGCTTCCGTTTCTCTTTTTAAAAACAACTTCAGGGTGAAATTACAAATGGGAGACACTGTATTTGGCAAGACCTGTGATAGAAAAAAGGGAAGACGTGTACCTGCCTGACACATTAAAAAGTTGAGGCTCCCTCCCCTGGAAGAAAATGACAAGTAGAGAGCTACATTGGGAAGCAATCAAGAGATTTAACACCCTAAAAGTACACTCACTTCTCATGGTCAGGGGGCTATTTCTCAAGTTTGTGTCCTTTTAAGTCGACTTCTTGTCTAAATTTTATTCCACATGTTCCACAGGAAACACACACACACACACACACACACACACACACACACACACACACACACACACATCCCTTAATGTCCAATGTTGGTGTTCTTTAATGGCAGAATCTGAGAACCTGAAACTTTAATAGTCTCATCATGTTTTTAGTGTGTCATCTGACCTTGAGAAAGTCATTTATGTACTTGCAGATTCCCACACTTGGGGCTATGGAAAGGAATGTCTGACCTTTCCAGTTTTGAAATTCTGTGACTTTTGACCATCTCCCTCCGCCCCTCTCTCTGTACGTGTGTCTCTTCCTCCCTTCTTCACCCCCCCCATCTCTCTCTCTCTCTCTGGAAAGGCAAAGTTCTTGAGAGGAAACACACAACTTTTACAGGGCTCTGACAGACTTAGATTCTTGGTGAGATATTCCTTCTAGGCAATAAGGAAGACTCTCAAAGGAACCTGCTAGAATTGAGATTTGGCAATTTTATAACCCTCCTCTCCAAGAAAACCCACACCAAAGTGTTTGTGTGGGGAAGGGGCCAGAACTAACGGAGAAAGCATGGTAGAGCTTGGAGGTTGAACTGAAACTAACCAAACAGGATATCCCCAAGACCAATAAAAATGCCCCCCAGTCACAGCATCGGAACCTTGGACTCCAGCCTCAATTACCTTGCCAAGAAATTCTGACATATTTTCTGCTGCCCAATATGTCTAACAGATTACGTGTTGGTCGCTAATTCCAAACCCTTTCTTAAAGCCCAAGTAAGCCTTTTAAGTTAGGCTACAGGAACATGGCAACGGATCATCTATGTTAGCTGGGCACTCCCCACACCCCCACAGCACCCAGATTCCTAATCTTAATGGAAGTGAGAGTTAAGAATGATTTTTTAATGTCTAGTTGGATTTTTAGACTGTTAATGTAGCGAATCTTTCTCATTATTACTTTATTGATTGCTCATTGACCAGCCCCCTTCAAATCGTATTAACCACCCTCTGCCGGTTTAGATTAGGAGAGTTTAAAAAGCACCTTTCATTACTCCTCCCCCTCCCCTCCTCAACTCCTGCCTTAGAGTTGAGACTAGGCAGCTTAATGGGAGCTGTAATGGGGCAGCTCAGAAGAGAGGGGCCACGGTCCCTGCCGATTGCATTAATAGCTCAAAGGGGGCCAATACAGAAAATTAGCCGTAAACGAGCTCTGGAGATCTTCAAATGAAAGAGCCGTTTATCACGCTGGCTACCTTCACTCCACTCGTTTGCTCTCTCTACTGGGAACAACTCATTTCCTCTTAACTAAATTACTTCAGAAATGTCAACTAAGCCCACATAGCAAACATAACAAGAGAGAGAGAGAGAGAGAGAGAGAGAGAGAGAGAGAGAGAGAGAGAGAGAGAGAGAGAGAGAGAGAGAGAGTCTATAATGTATGAGGTGATGTCAACAGGGAAGAAAAATTATATGGGTTAAATTTTAGGAGTGGCATGACACAACTGGACTGAAAGACACAAAGACATTTTAGGCTTCATAAACCTAGGAACAGAGACGTGTAAAGGTAGACCAGTTGCTGGCTTTTTATTAATGAAGTATAATTTTTAAAATAACTGTCTAAATACCCATTAGAAAACAAATTAAGCAACCAAGTCCCCTGCTAGTTGCTGAAATTTAGAATATTCAGTTCAGGAAACTTTCTCACCTTTCTCCAGAATTAATCTCACAGAAGCATCCCTCATGGGGATGAGACTATGCAAAGATGGGAGGCGAGAGGCGAGCAAGGAGCTAATGAACCCATAACTTTATTTTAAGTGGTTCCTGGTGAGTTAGAAAAATAAATCAAACATTTGTTCATCCCTTGCCTGTGGCTTTTAAAAGATGAAAATGTGATATTAGGATCTCTTCTTCGTGTAATAAAGCAAACATTTCAAGTATCAAATAATAGAACTGACCTAACATTCATATTTAAACTACTCAGCCCAAATCAATTAACATGAGTAGGGTGTTGCTTTAGTGTTTCAAGCCGAGTATAATTTTAAAAAGCTTTGGGGGGGAAACATGTCTCAGAAAAACAAAACAAGCAACTTTTTAGCCAGCACCCTCCTGTATCTCAGGAAGCAACCTCCATGCATAAATATTCATGTTTCTCTGGCAAACATATTTAAACGCTGCAACCAATGCTTCCCACATCTAAGAAAACCGTGGACCCCATTTTGCTAGGCAAGCTAAGTTCCAAATATTTTTATTGGCCTGACTATTAATAACATTTCTGATTGGTCATCTGCTGGGCATGTCCCTCTGCCAGCCAATTGATGTTGCTAGGATACCGAACCCTGAGCTAAGCTCTTCTAGCTTTCCACAAAGAGGGAGGGGGGAATTAAAACAACAATGACAAAAGGGAACAGGAAAGCTCCTCCCTCACCCCACCCCAATCAAGCAGCAATTAACCAAAAGCACAGCCTCTGGAGGAACCAGTGACAGTGAACAGTCAGCGGGGCTGCCAGCCTGATCATGCACTCCGGGTATACCCGCTGAAGATGGTATTAGCTAAAGAAGGGAGGGAGAAATACTGGGCAATGTTTTTAAACCTGTTTCAAGATCATTCTGAAAACGAAAGGGACCATTTCATTCCGCTACTGTTTTCCCTGTTTACCTCACAAAGCTACATCACTAGGACTTTCTAAAAGGAGAAACTCCAGCATACTCCTAACCCCTTTGGGATCCTTATTCCACAAGCTGCCTACTGCTCACTACCCCAATTTGAGGCTGGATGGATTGCTTTCTAAATTATTGCCTTCCCTTAATTATTGTTGCGAATGTGGAGTGGCTCAAGTGAATCGCAAGTGACTGAAGTTGGGGACTGCTGACTCCAAGCATAAGGACCATCTTCCTCTAGCCTCAATAAGAAAGGGTGACAGTCCTTAAAACTCTGCTTTCCAATACCAATCTGTGTGATAATTTAAGACTGCCCTGTGTACACTTTCACACTCTTAAATTCGTGGCATGTGAGTGACACTCAGGCCTTGAAGCAGCTACTCTAATCGCCAGACATTCTCTTAGTGACTGTCAGAGAAGAGGAGGGGGAAAAAAAAATTAAGCAGCTGCAATACGCCTGAAATGAGTTATTGTAATTACATTTAATTAGTTTAATTAGTTAATTATTTTGCTTACAGCTGTACAAGAGACTGCAAACATTTGTTAATATCACATGCCCTTTAACAGTATGGGGTGATTCCACAGTCACAGTAAATCATGTGCACATATGCAGGAAGATTTAGATGCATTCTTGGTCTTTCTCAACCTCTCAGGGTGCGCATATTTAGTAAAGCATTTAGCACAATTAAAAAAATAATCAAAAGAAACAACTCTTAAGGCACAGAGAACTGGTACCACAATTACCACAAACAAACAAACAAACAAAAAAAAAAAACCCAAACCCAAAACAAGGGGAAAGAAGAAGAAAAGCTATCTCCATGACAAGAGACTTCAACATAGCCAAATCCGGATATGAAGGAAGTAATCATAGCCCTTTTTGAAATCAGTGCTCTCCAGCTATTTCTACACATCATGATGTCTCTGTCATATAAGATGCATTCAGAACAGCTACCTTATGTATTATGAGAAAAATGGCAATTGTCACTGTAGCTCTGTTTCTCCAATCCTGGTTTCTGACAGAGTTTCCATTCTGTTTGGTTCCATTTTCCCTTTCCCAGCATGCCCCCTTACCCAATCAGATAGCCACTAACCTGATTACAACGTGTGTGTGATATAAAATAATGACTTCCCCCAAAGTGAAAGCTCATCATAAAGACATTGAAATCTTTGCTTACTTTTGAAAGGAAAAATCCATACCTTTTTTAATGACTGACTGGTCCAATAGGTTCATGCCGCTGTTATTGGCATCTTCAACTGACTGTGAATATAAAAACATCACCATTCAAATTGACTGGATATTAAAGAATTGCATACATAAATCATGTCATTCTAAATGGGAGTTTCTATTATTTCCATTTATATTAATTCACAAAGGGAGGTTTTATTATTATCCTTATTATCTCCAAATCGACATAGAAATGAAATTCACTGAAATGGTGAATTCTCCCAATAGGAGAAAGAAAAAACAGAACGTATGAGAGACATCTGGGATGCGGTATTGGCTTTGTTATTATCTGAGACAGATAACACAGGCATATAAACTTTTATATCACTAACCCATATGAACTGTGAAAAGTTGGCAACAGCTGAAATTTTTTTCACCGATATTAGTTAAGAGCAATTTTGGTTTTTCCTTCTACCCCAGTGCATTTAGCCCCAGAGCCATTTTTACAAATACATAATAGTTTACATTATGGGATTTTAATTAAAGTCTGAGCAATTTGGAACAGAACACAAACAGCAATACAAAAGCCTCCAGGACCTCACACCCACTGCAATCCACAGAGGTTCCTGTGATCTATGAGCTTCTTGCTACAAGGTGACAGTCCCTACAGGAGCCTATGAAATGGCCATCAACCATCTCCAACCATGCTGGTGATGCTGGCCAGCCAGTTGCACACCTGTTAGGAAGGCAGTGACTACAGATATAGGCACGAAGATAGTGGTGCTCACTCAGACAAAGGATTGGATCCTCCCAGTCAGCACCTTGGTAATCACAAGAAATATCTCTCTTCAGTTTCATCCCTCTCAGCTCAGAATTGGCAGTACTTCTGAGAGAATAGTTGTTGGAGCGAGTTCCTGTCAGGACACATGGGAACTGGCCTTCTAGCTGTGCATTGCAGGGCGTCAAAAAGCAGATTCCCTTTCACCCTCCCCACTCCCAAAGAAAATACCCACTGTCTTTCTGAATCCCGCAACTGCTTCTCTTGATCCAATTTGTAACCCACTCTATAACGAAGTGTAAAAAGAAGGTGTTGGGGGATGAGATGTTTCCCCAGCCCTTCCTCCTTCCTACCCATTTGGGGTGCATCCGTGAACAGGGTGTGTGTCCAACACAAGGAAAAAAAAAACTATCAAAAACAAGCAAGTTTGGCTTGAGAAATGAGATGTTCTAACCATCAGGGGGTATACTTGTTTGTTTCTTTTCATTTTTACTAGACACTCTCCTGCTCTTAGAAAGCCCACAGTTAGGTGTTTCTCCATTTGGACAGTTTTCAAAGTTGTAGGCCACCACCACACACATCTTAATAGTGAGGAGGTGTTTCGAAATTATTTCATGAACCTTGTTCATAAGTTTTCAGGAGGCACTGTTATACACATGGGCCCATGTCACACTCACTTCACTCTTTTCTACATTCATGTGTCTGCTGGCAATGGCTATGGGTCCAGCCAGGACAGAAATACTCGCCTGTGTTTATGGGACTGAAACCCATCCCATACAGTCCTGGACCCACAAGCCCCCACACCTCACGCTTAGGTTGGTGCGCAAATATGTATCTACGCCTCATCAGCGACGTGGGGTAGTTGTGGTAGTTAATGAGAAGGCTCTTGTCTGATTTTCTATCTAATTACGGCCGCCTGCTGGGTTTTTGTACAGGATATTCACGCAGCATGCTGGCGCTTAATCGTCACAGGGAGGATCGTAAAGATTTAATTAGGACTGCATGCGGAAGCGCAGAAAAACAACTCAGACTCGTAATTACTAGACTTCTTTAGTTAAAAGTGATACCAGGGGTTGCTTTAAGACACAAGGGTGTGTTTGAGTGTAGTGGTGTGTGTGTGTGTGTGTGTGCGCGCGTGTGTGTGTGTGTGTGTGTGTGTGTGTGTGTGTGTGTGTGCGCGCGTGCAGGGTTCACTCAAAAGCTTTACATGTTGATGATAGTTATGGGTGGTAGAGGTGATGGGAGGTTAGAGACGCAAACTGTGAAGAACAGGGTGCCTACACAGCAACTAAACAAATCTACAACTAGGTGTCTCCTCGGTTCTCTTTTCCTGTACCATTTCCCCATGAGTTTTTAACACTGCCCCCCTCCCCAATGGGTGAAATGTAGCATACCCGGAACCCAGACAGCGATCTGCTAGTTTAATAGCCCCTGTGAGTAAATTGAAATAGAAATTGACAGGGTTTTATAGTTTCATTTAAAAAATATTAGAAGCATTTGGTTAATTAGCTCTCCTTTTCTCTCACAGGGCGGCGGCCTCGTGAGTGTGCCTCTAGATCACATGAAATCCCCCCAATTGTGGATCCATATATGTAGCACCCTCTGACTCTGTCTGGTCCCTAGCTTCCAATGTCCTGGATGCACAAATACCAGACCCTTGACTTTGAGCCCTGACAACCACTCTGGTGTTGCTTCCAGAGACCATTAGGGTGCAGTTACCCCCTTGGGTCTGTTGCCTGCTGTCTGAAGACCTGACAGCTTCCATAACTTTAGCCCCTGCTCTCACTAGATGCAGAACTTGGCAGTGGGCTCTCATTGGGGAAGCTGATCAGTTACATTCCTGGATCCAAAACACATCCCTTCTTATTCCTTCCTTAAGCCTTGCCTTAGTCTCAGCAGGCCTGACACTGGGACCACACTGGACCAGGATCACAGAGGAACTAGCCTCACAAAAACAAAACAAAACAAAAAAAAAAAAAAAACAGTTCTGGCATAGGCTGAATGCCCCTATACTCTTTTCACTTAGGGTAGCTGGGGAAGGTCCCACAGGCCTCCCCACATCGTCAGGCTATCAGCTGGAGGAAGGAGAGGGAAGCAGGGAGCACTTTCTACCCCTACAGGCTCTGAACAAACGGCAGCAGCTCAGGCTGGTGCTGGGTTGCTTAAACACTCTAAACCCATCCAGTTCCTTTGCGTGTTTCTCTTCCCCAATAGCCACTTCTCTGGCCTTGTATCTGGTTCCTTGTTTTGTCAGCTCCCTTTGCGTTTGGCCCAAACACTCAAAACCCCTTTATGTTTTGACTTAAACATTCTAAAACCAAAGAAATCTGTTCCCCGTTTTGGAGAGAGACTCCTGAATCCATTGGCCTGCAGGGTGGTGGAAGTGTTAGTAGATGATGTTCACATCCCCAGTTATGGTAATGGGGATGTACAATGTAGTGGGTGATGTTAGCATCCCTAGGGTAATGGAGGTGTGTGGTTGATCTACCTTCATTATCCAGCACTTTGAACCATACTAAGAAAGGTTAATTTAAAAACTCCCCCCATGCATATTACTCTAATGCAAAAAAAAAAAAAAAAAAAAAAAAAGAGCTCAATGTTTCTTTTCTTGTATGGTATTCTGAAATGAGCAATACCTCCAGACAGGCACAGCTCAGTAAAACCAACAAAAACATCACTCCTGGTACTGTGGATGAATCCAGCTGCAGAGCAGGTGATGTCTTCCTTTTTAATAACAAGGTTCTTCTAAAACAATGAACCATCACAGACTGCACACGGAGATGGCATTTGATGCTGTCAGCATATTTTGACTGTTCTTAAATATACAACATACATTCTTACATACATTCACAGCAAAGTAAAAAGGGCTTGGCTACCTGCTCTTTTCCACTCTGTTTTTCTTCTCTTCAGAGATAAGTCTACAACGATGCACAGCAAATTCAACTATGCCAATGAGATACAAGTGTCAATTAAACGCTCTGTGACAATATTTATCTCTTCTGGAGAACCTTTAAATTGGGGAGGCCTTGTGTGAAGCAGAACTGTTCAGAATCACCCTGACAGTATTTAGGAATCTTTTCTTTGATGTTTCTTTGTTTAGTATAACGAAGTGTTCCTGTCCAAGTAAGCCTCCATTGTGTAGGCAGCAGATGGGGTGCTGGGTGGGTAGGGGTTATGTTTTGAACCTTTTGTTTTAAGAAATAAACACGTGATGCCTCTTCAGAAGGATAGTGACACTGGGGAGGGGTGGTAGACATCAGAGGAGAAGGCTGAAGGGAAGGTGAGGGACACTGCTTTATAGCCAATTAAGTGGCCTTCAGATAAATTTCCAAAATGTTACCTGTCCTCAAGGACTCCAGAACCCAGTGGCAACTCGTCCCCAGGAAGATCACATTGACAGGCCTGGGCTCTAGGATTCTGCTTGAGAAAAGGGCTCTGCAGCATTTTGCAATTCAAAGCAAAAGGGTCTTAAACAAACAGCTAACCACTCTCCTACAGAGCGCATTGTCATTCTTAGCACAGCTTTGCAAACCGGAGAGAGCACCAGGATCCTTCTTGGGCCCTAGTGCCTTATTTCTTAGAGCTCTGTTCTCTAGACTGCCAGGACTTAGCCTACTAAGCCACCGGAACAGGGTCCCCACGGGGTAATCCTGGTGCCTACTTCTTCACACAAAGCAATAGAGAATGCACAAGTCCAGTAGCTGAGTCAAGATGAAAACATTAGCCTTGATGACAACGACTGTAAACTATCACGAACACATTTCCTCCTTCAAGATTTAGTTTCCAGCCATCCCGCATTCACAAATGGATCTCCAGAAACTGCCGCCTTGTAGCCACACACACGAACACACACTTTTGTCCTGCACGGTCGGTTAGGTTCTAAGGATGACAACCTCCCACCCCCAGAAGACCAGGCCACCACTCCTCTCCGCCCCCCCATTCTTCTTTTATTATCTTTTATGACTGTTTTTTGTTTGTTTGGAATTACCTGTACATCTTCCATGCCGGGATGCCCAAGACCGTGCAAGGAGAGGCTGTCGCCCATGCCGGCGTCCAGGCCGTGGTGTGCCGAATGTAGTAGCACGTCCGGCCGGCGGACAGAGTGGTAGTCCCTTCGGGGGTCAAGGCCCGAGAGCTGGGGCAAGGCCGCCCTGGGCTGGGGCAGTAGAGAGCCGGCTTCTGAACCCACTTCTTGGCGCTGTCGTTGACCCCAGGGGTGCTGCTGGGGCTGATGCAGAGGGTTCAGGGAATAGGGGTCGTTGACGTGAGAGTAGGGGTCTTGACTCTGGTGGTAAGGTAGCGGCTGATAGGGGGGCGGGAAGTAGGGTGGCTGGAAGTCCGATGATGGCGTGTGGGACAACGGCGGAGCGCTCGAGTAGGGTCCTTGGGACACAGAGCCCAGTTGAGAGAGTCTCGAGCTATGGCTTGGGACGCCATCGTGCCGGTCCTGGGAGTAGAAAGTACAGAAGGAGGAGGAGGGAGGGATGAGAGAGAGAGAGAGAGAGAGAGAGAGAGAGAGAGAGAGAGAGAGAGAGAGAGAGAGAGAGAGAGAGAGAGAGAGGAGTTCGGCTTCTGTACAACTTTCCCCGGGATAAGGGAAGCAAGAGGCTAAACCTTAGACCCCCAAGCTGACTCAGGGCCACATGGTAAAATGTCAACAGTCCCACACGGGAAGCTTCAGGGGACTTAACTACAACAGAAGTAGGAAGCTCATCCACTACCCGGCCTAAGAGCCATCTTTTGAGAGTGCAAAGCAGGCAAAAGGGAGAGAAGGAACTGTGTGGACAGATAGCTCAAAGCCATGATTTAAGAATGTGGGACTCAAGGGTAGTGTTTGCTCTTCTGAGTGTTTCTTGCCCATACCTCTTCAAGAGCTCCAAAGTACACCAAGTGAACCTTTCTAATAGCTGCGGCACTGCTGCGGTTGAAAAAAAAACAAACAAACAAAAAAAAAACCAACCCACTTCTGCCTTCAGTGGCAGGTAGCTGGCTGGCCCCGGGGCTCGCACAAGCAGGAGATTCCCAGAGCAGGAAGGCATCTGCCTGATCCGAGCTTCCAGCCACCCCTCCCTCCCCAAGAGGAATTAAATAACATAGTGTTTGATTGAAACGGATCTCCTCTGCAATCACACCCTAAGCCCATGTTAAATTGAGTTGTGGTTTGCAGGAGTTATTTCTGAGCTTGCTTTCCATATCACAGACTATTATACTCAGGGCGTTAAAATCAGGAACTGAAGTTGGAAGTTGAAGAGATAACCCCCACAACCCCCCCTCCGGAATGTAAGCCAAGTGGAAGGAAGTGCAGGACACCAAGTTTGTCCCCATCCTTTGTGGAAATGGCAAGTGGTAAAGTGCCCCTGGTTCTTTCTGAAGAAACAGCCACCTAAATTTCCAAACTGCATTGACAAATGAAACAAAGTTTTTCGGTTCGGCCTCACCCCCTCCCAGCTGACTCTCAGGGAGCTCAGACAGGGAACACACAATGCAGAGAGAAGCAGTTGCAGCCTCGTCCAATTATGGTGCTAAATTACCAAGCCAAAGGCACTCAAAGGAAGACAGAGAGACAGAGGGAGACACACAGGGAGATGCAGAGACCGAGAGACTGAGAGGAGAAAGCATGCACTTCTGGTACAACGGGAATCCGAACTCACCATGGATGAATAGGTGTGGACTAACATCTGGAAAAAAAAGCCTGGTTACTGCTCAAAATCAAACAATGAATTTTCAGAAATCAAAACGTCCAGCAGAGAAGCAAGCTGGACACAGGAGCTGAGCTTGAGGTGTTTCCAGGACAAGCCATCAAAAAAAAAAAAAAAAAAAAAAAAAATCCCCCTCCAAGAAGATTGGAGGTGCCTGTCACAGTCAAGCAGCACTGTTCATCTGTCTCTCACCGTCTTTTTTGGCCTCTTTTCTTCTGCGGGTTCTTTGGGGCCCCAGAAACAGTCCTCTTCCACCCGAAGCTGGGCTCAGACTGCTCGGGCGCCCCTTTCTCCCTCCGCTTGCCTACACCGCCTCATAATAATTGATATTCATGACTATTAATATTACACGAGTACTTTAAAGGGAGAATGGAGGACAAATGGAGCGTGAAGCAGCAGCGAGCTCAGAGCTCCTCCACTATTGTAAATGACGTTCATTCAGTGGAGAATTACTAGATGTAATCAGACGAGGGGGCTGGCGGAGGCAGACTGGGGGAAAAGTTTAGCAGGAAAGAGGCAGAACTTCAATTAACTGAGCTGGGACGCTCGCTCTCGTCAGGCAGCCTCTGCTCTTTGGATTCGGCAGTGTGGGGGGAGCAGTGCTGGGGGGGGGACTCCCAGAGAATGTAGGTGTTCTTGTACGTGGAGGGAGACTCTCCCAAAAGGGAGGGGGTGATTACCCTGAATACTTGGTGTGCGGATTAAAATGCAAACTAGAGAGACACTGCCTGTTCCTCTGGAGGGGAGAGAAAAGTAAATGGGTGGGCCTGTTTACTGAGAGCGACTTCTGGATGCAGATCTAGTTTGGGGGGAGGCAGGAGAGGTTTTGTTTTTCATTTCCATAGTGCTTGCTGCCTTTTCCTCTTCACTGCTTACAACTTGCATTTTTTTTTTTAACCCGAGATTTAAAATATATGCACTCGGTCTTCAAGTACACTAAAGCTATCCTTTTCAGGCAAAGCCAGGGGCAACAGAAAATCTTTTGGGATGTTTCAGGAACCCGTTCAACTGGCCTGACTGCCATTTCTGTTAAACTTCAACCGTAGCTCAGGCTGTTGTGGGCTCCTTCCACCACGCTGTGCGCGGTTCTCCTGGCTTTTAGTTGGAAATTTAGGCAGCCCAGGGTAATTCACTGTCTCCTCCCTCCCCCCCTCAGTCTTCTCTCCCCCCCCCTCATTTCGTTCTTCTCTTTCCCTCCCCCCTTTTCTCTCCCTTACCCTCCTCTCCTCTCTTCTCTCCCTCCCCTTTTCTCGTCTTCCTTCCCACTTTTACTCTGCGGCACTCCTTCCCCTCTCCCCCCCTTCCCCATTTAGTCGTTTATTTTTTTCATAAGCAAAGAAGCAGCATCCCTATCCCTCTGATTAGTTTAATCCCTCTACGCGTACCCAGAGCTATTTCCACCGCAGCCCCAGCTTCTCCAGTGTCACGCTTTCTATGGGTGATGTGTTCTTTAGGAGAGTTTATCGCCCAGGACTTGAACATAATCCCGCCTGTTAGGAAAGAAAGGGAGGCCGGAGCGAAACAGACCCCGCCAGGCGGGGCAGGCGCGGTCCCTCACCACAGTCAGAACAGAGCCACAAAGAGGGGGGCGAAACCCGAAGTCACCCGAGAAAGAACTCTCCGTGTCTCTTACTGTCTCTCTCTGTCTCCCCCTCTCCTTCCTCTCATTTTCTTCTGGTCTTCCTTTCCTTCTGTGTCTTCTCTCATCTCATTACCTCGGAATGAGATCTTCGGAATGGCAGGGCCGGGGCACACTGGGCTCTGGCTCCAGGCGCTCTTGCCTGGCTCCCCAAGGGGTCGTGTTCGCTCGGGTGGACCCGGCCAGCGGGTTTGGGAAGAAGCTGGCGGCTGCTTCCTGACCCCCCTATAATCGGGCAAGACGAACCCCTGCCGCCGAGCTGTAGCCCTCAGCCCCCACAGGGCAGCCGGCTCGGGGCTCCGGTTTCCTTCCTGGCCCCGGTGCGAGCCTGAGCTGCCAAGCTCTGCCCGGTGGTCCAGCCCAGCGCTGCCGGTTTTCGCGGCTCAGGTCTCGTCGCCTCGGTTCTCCGCTCTCCAACTTTTCCCGGTCCCTGTAGCTTCTGCCGCCCCGCTTCGCTAACTCCCTTTCGCTTCCTTTTTTTTTTTTTTTTTTCTTTTTCGGATCTCGAAAGCTTTTCTCGAAGCTTCAGAGCCATCCTTCCCTCCCTCGACGTTCCCTTTGAGCCTTGCTTTCCTTTCCTCTTGAGCGTAACTGGCGGGGGGGGGGGGGTCTCCCCGGCCCCGGGACGCTGGAGCGGGTTCCCGCCTGCGTCCCCGGCCCGGGCCTCCTGGCCTCGCCCGCCCGCGAGCTGCAGGGGCACCCGGCGACGCCGCAACCTCGCTCGACGCGGACTCCGGAAGCGAACACTGGAGTCCCGGGAGGCGGAGGTCGAAGCCCGGTCCCTCCCGGGCACTGGTAGCCGGGTGCACGGAGTGTGGGCAGACTTCGTTAAAAATGCCCACAAGCTGGCGGCTGCCATCACTGTTTGGACCCACTGACCCGCAAAGAAGCAAAAACACACACACAAAACAAAAATAACAAACCGCGCCCTCTCCCCACACTTTATCTGTTCACACACCGGTCCTTTCCTCTCACCGTAGATGTTAACCCTCTACCTGGATCTGTTAGTTACCGATTTCAGAAAATTTATTGAAAGTAAAAGAAAGAAAAAGAATCCAAAGCCCGAGTTGGAGTGAAGCTTGAAAATCCGCTTCTTTCCCAAACTCAAAATGAGGGAAGAATGTTTTTCTCTGCCTGGCTATCTAAATTCAGTGGCTCCACGTCCCCCATCAGAGCCTACAAGGGGGAGGAGAGAGCCGGAGAGAAAGAAAAAGAAGAAAAGAAAAATAGCTCCTAAATAAAAGTTGCCAGATTCCAGCCTCTCAAGTCCCCCTTCAGGAGAGCGAAGTCTCCTAGAGCCAGTCTAGGAAAACTTAAAGAAACCTCAGAAACACGACCGGAAATCTATGAGCAAACAGCTTAAAAATATGTCAACTGGGGTGTCAAGAAGCTCCAGTTTTCTATGTACAAAGCTCTAAAATGCATCTGGGGGTGTCCGCTCACCTCATAGATGTCTTCGTACTTGACATTCTCCACGAGTTTCCAGAGCATGATGGCAGCCTGGTCTCTAGGAGGTGAGTGCATTCATGTGAGGAGCAGATGTCTGGGTTCTCAGGACTCCGCTGTCTGTAATGATCCATCTATAATTGGAAATGGGGGATACACACCAAATCCGACGCTCCTCTCCCATCGCAACTTATATCTGTTGTCTCAAACAATAGGCTGGAGAAGTAAGCCTCAGCAGACAGAAAAACATTATTGCACACAGGACTTAGATACAACGCGCGCGCACACACACATACACACACACACACACACACACACACACACACACACACACATACACGCGCACGCGCGCGCGCGCACACACACACATAAATATTATAAAAATATCATAAACACGAATTTATGCACAGACACCCACATTTAGCTACACAAACACCCCTGGGTTACAGAATCCACAGACTAAAAGAGCATTTAAAGGGAAGATAGTCTCTCTCTTTTTTTAAAATCTCTATTTTGACAATGGTGAATCATTGAAAGAAACTACTTACTAAAGTCTTTTAACAATTGATAATGAGAAACTGCCCCCTAATTTTCTACACATTTTCTTAAGGGAACCATACTTGAGATTTTAAAACACAAATTTCATATCCCTGTGTGTTCAAAAGAGTATTTTTTTTTTAACAAATCTGGATTTCTTGATTTTAAGAGCTATTTTTCAATATTATATCTGTACAAACATTAAAAACCACAGTATCACTGTAGAGCTACAACAACAACATGAACTATTTACCACAGTGATTTCTGATATTTTTGTCCCTTTCGCCTAACACATTTGGTAACTTGAATATCTGTGGACCCTGCAGTCTCTGTTGCTTGTTGCTTTGGAATGGTTGTGTCTATTCAGTGGATCCTATGTGTCTTTCTGTTTGTCTGCGATCTCCATTTTATCAAGGTTTTCTTCTTCTTCACATGTTGGAAACAACAAAGCCCGCCATGTCAATATTGAGACTTTTAACAGAGGTGCAGGACATTTTACATTTATTTTTGTTGACTGTAATTTGTGATTGTGACCTGGTAGATTAAAAAAAAAATGGAAAGCAAAACCTTTAACAAGGTTTAAGCTTAGTACTCTTTAAGGAGATAGTGGGAAACGTACAAAAGTTAATTTTATTTGGTCAGGTTGGTTTTGGGGTAAATTTTCTTTTGCATATGTGATTTGTGTAGTTTGATTTATTTCTTTAAGCATAAATAATAACAAGAATAAACCAAATCTAGCCTCAAATGGGTGCTTAATAAGACAGTTTTTTTTGTTTTGTTTTCCGCTTTTTAAAAATTTCACCAGAAATTCTATATTCACTAGCTCTCCTTCTCCCCCCGTTTTTTTTTTTCTTTTCTTTTTTTTTTTTTTTTTTTTCCTACTCTCTTTCTGGGTGCGGAAGGTTCCCTGGAGCCAGTAGGGAGAGGCATTGAAGAAGATCTTGGCCCCTGGGGCAGAAAATAAATGACAGAAGGGAATGAGGAGGGTTGGGGTAATTTGGGGTGGAAGTTATTAAACCTGATGAGAGTGAATCTGTAAAGGGTATTGTCTTTAAACCCAGGGCTCCAGTGCACTGTAGGGTTCCTCCAGGGTCGGAGGCTCAGCAAGCGAGCTGAGGGCTCCCTTTAGCCTAGGAAGAGAGCGATTTCACCAGACAAGCTGAGGACTCCCATCTAGCACAACAAACAGTTCTGGAAAACCATCATTGTTGTTGCCATTGTTATCATTCTGGTTAATTTATCGTCAGCCAATTGAAGGGTTGCTTCAGACAGAACTTGAGAAATACGTCCTTTCTCTATTCCCTGTTGGATTTCTCTTCGCCTCTGTCCTTCCTTCTACTCTTATGAACCTTCCTTCCTTCCTTCCTTCCTTCCTTCCTTCCTTCCTTCCTTCCTTCCTTCCTTCCTTCCTTCCTTCCTTCTTTGTCCCCCTTGCACTCCCCTTTCACCTTCTTTCTCTTTTGCTCCTCCCCTCCTTTTATTCGTTCCTTTCTTCCCCTTCTCCTTCTTTCCTCCCCTTCTTCCTTCTTTAAAAAAAAAAAATCATCTTAAACCACAAAACCAGGCTAGTTTTCCAGTGTCAACAGCACATCCCCCTTTCTCCACCAGAGTTGGTTAGGAGACAGGAAATCGTTCCACCTGATGTCATTGTGTGGAAGGACTTAACGTGGGTCCCACGCCCTCTCTAGAACTCTAAATCAGCCTTTGGTTAAAACTTTGAAAGATAGGTATTATAGATTTGGAAATTAAAATTCTCAAGACACAAACTTAATAACAAGAACAGTTCTCATCACCCTTTCAAATCGTCAAAACTGCTACCTAGCTCTTAATGAGAGGTAACTTCTACCCAAACCCAAAACATTTGGAAAAACTTATTTTTCCTCTCTAAATATGTTAATGCTTTAAATCACTTTTGGACATATCATTCATTAATCTGAAATAAATTCCAAGGCTTAATAAAACCAAAATCAAACTGAAGATACAATTTTACATACGAAACTATTTAAATAGACAATATAGTGTGCTAATCTGATTATTTTGTAGCCTCATTTATGTAGAACTTCAAATTTTCATTTGTGTTTTATTTTATACTAATATTATACAAATATGAGATATTTTTAAAAGTAGGGATGTACTTGGTATTTGTTAAAAACTCAACTAAGCCCCCCTCCCACCCAGAACATTAAAATGAGTCCGGTTTTTATTAAGAATAAAACAAACTAAAAACTTTTGCACACATACATACAAATACGATAACTACCCGATGAAATGTATACTGTTCATAGAAACTCCTGTTAATTCTGCGATGTAGCATTTTGTAAAAACAACAACAAAAACCCCAGCTATTTCACGGCAAACCTCTCCTAGGGAAAGAGTCCCTCCTTCATTGAACGGGCAACAGCGCCCTCTGTAGGAATTTTGGAGACTCAAACGCCGAATAGCCGCTCTCTTTTTTTTTTTCTTGAAAACGTTATCACTAAGAGCACTTTGAAAAATCCAACTCTTAGCACATTCATTAAATTTAGAAATACTCTGTAAAATGTAAGCACTTAAAAATGTACAAATAAAAAACTAAATTTCTAACTGAGAAAAAAAGATTCATAAATGGAAACTTTCTTCCACATTCCATTAATTTCGCATCATCGCCTATTCGTCGTCTCAAAGAAAGATGCTCTCACAAACTCAGCAAAACGCAGATGCAAAGGAGAGGCAGGGTTTTGAATTTCTAAGGGGGATTGAGTAAAATAGGTATTTTCATCAATATATTTATTTTTCTGGACACACATGCTCAGCTGAGTAGGAGTGCTCTGGAGACAGTTTGCACAGACACATCTACACCTCCCCCTTACGAGTATTTAATTCAGTTTATTACTGCCAAGAGGTGCGTTATTAACCCCACCCCCTTCAGCTATAGATGAAGGGAATGTTGTCCAATAAACGTTAAGAACCAGGGCTGCAAAGCAAACTCACCTAGCATGGCGACCTCTGCTGGCAGATTTTGGAATAGGCTTGTGACTGTATCTTAAATCGCTACAGAACTTTTAGCACTCCCGTTCCTTCGTTTTCTTCTACAAATATAATTGCTATTTAACTGCCACCATCCCTTACATCTGCTCATTTTCAGGATGCCTCCTGAACCTTTTTATTTCTTTTCTCATTGGATTTCTCTTTCTCATCTTCCCCAAATACAAAAATAATAGAAGAAGAAAATGTAACACTTTTAACACTAGGACAATTGTGCTAAGACGATGAAACATATTTAACATCCTGAAGCCCATGTATTAAGGTATGACTTGGTGATGCTTAATGAACAATGACATAATTTACCCGTAAACAACTTTGCACACAATTTAATTCCTTCTTATAGTCTCAAAATACTGACCCAAGTTTCGGGAGAGCACAGGTTCCTAACAGTTCGGTATGGTGGAGATGGGTGCTTTGACTTTGGGCTTCCCACCATGTCCTTAACACACTCCTCACTGCCTCACGATTCTTAACTTCTCCTGAAATCATAAAGAGAGTAATTTTTGAATATTTAAGTTTTCAAGGGTTATATTTTTGCCCTCCATTTACAAATAGGTAAAGGGACAGAATACAAAACAAAACAGGAGGTGAGGTAGGCAGTCAGACAGGCAGGAAAGGGGGAAGAAAGAAAGAAAGGAAAGAAGGAAGAAAAAAGAAAGAAATAAAAAGGAAAGAAGACAAAAGAAAAGAAAAATCTAGATCTTGAAACACAGCATCAATCCCAGCATTTAGGAGGCAGAGGCAGGCATATATCTATGAATTTGAGTGCAGCCAGGTCTATATACAGTTAGGGTGACAGAGAGATACCCTCTTAGAGAGAGAGAGAGAGAGGCTTTCTCATGAGTCAATGTTGTCTAATCCTGATGAACCATTTTACTCATCACAAACTTAAATAATACAGGGTGATGCATATTTTTTTTTCTGTGATAACATTACTCCTCATCGGTCTGCCATGATTTTACCATGAGATCTCTAATGATCACATCTTTTGGAAGGCCTTTATTGCATTTTTTTTTTTTGAGAAATTACTGCTAAGTTGGAGCACTGCCCTGAGTTACGCAGGACTTTGATATCACACTGGCTTCCGGGATTTGCGTATGAGGAAGCAAAATGGGAGAGAAATATTTGTACAAAATTGTTTCTAAAAATTATATTTTATTCATAGTGAGACTAAGCCAATCAGGGTTATATAGTGAGACCCTTTCTCAAAGAATAAAACAAAAAAATACAAATTAGGTGGAATCATCACTGGGTTGATGTTTTATAGCTATACAGATAGCAGCAAACATTGTAAAGAAAATATTTCTTACTTTGCCTATAATACTTAGTCAGTGCTTATTTGCGAAATTTTTTTTTTTTCCAGGACAGGTTCTAGTTACACCATCCATGCCTGACTTGAAGTTGAAATCCTACTACCCCAGCCTTCTGAGAGCTGGAATTCCCAGCTGTATGCCACCAGGCCCAGCATGTCTGTAGAGTTTTAAATATTTGCTAGAACTCATTTGTAAGATTAAAAATAAGTGTAACTAAAACTTCACACTTTCTTTGAACCTTGAAGGAGCAATGGTGACTTTCTTAAACATTTTAGATATTTTGAAATCCTAGTTAACCATGGGGTTTGCGGACTGGTCGATTGAATAGTTTCCAAGTGTCTGTCGCCATAGATATGGGGCCTAAGGAATATAAATGGGAGGCTAGAATAAGTGATGCAAACAGACATAGAGCCCGGTGGATGGGGCCAATGATATTTCACATAAAATGTGAGCAGGTGTCCCCTCTGCCATCACTAATGCAGAGGGACAGGTGCTGCCATCATCGTGACTATTTTCCATATTATTGCTTTAAAAAGGAGCTGTCTTGTAGGGTAAGAACACTAAACAATTTTGTTTCAAAATGCAACCAGTAGACCAATTCATATCTATGAGGAAAAAATTTGCAAATAAAGACTAGGAAAGACATAGAGCAGAAATATAACCTTTAAAGCATGAATAAACACAGTGAATAATATCAAAACTGAAGCCTCTCATAAGTACAAGAGACATTTGGGAGAAATTAATGTTACATGGGAAGCATGTTCTAAAATTCACGTTTATGAATTTTGATAAAAACAGAGAAGGATGTTTATATTGTGACTTTTGTTTTTTATTAAAAATGTTTTCTATACAACACAATCTGATCAAGGTTTCCCCTTCTCACCTCCTCAACCTTTCAACTCCATGTCTTCTAATTCTCTCTCTTTTCAGAAAACAAATAGGCAAGTTAAGAAAAACAAACAAGCCAGAATAAAACAAAACGGGCAAATAAAACCAAATACATACACACAAATTCGAGAGAAACATAACTATGATACAGATGCACAAAGCCAGTGAGTTAAAAAATGCTCAAACTGAGCAATAGAAGACAAATCTGCAGACATATCTTTGAATTCGTTTTATGTTGGTCATCTATTGCTGGCATGGGGCTTTCTCCTAAGTGCAGTTTATATACCCAGCGAAACTACATTGGAGAAGACTAATTTTTCCTTTGCAGTTGTTAATTGGAGACAGGTTAACCTTTAGGGATTGGGGCTTGTATTCACTCTCCCTCTCATCACTGGGAACCCAGCTGGCTTGGATCTGTGCAGACCCTATGCATGCAGCTTGTTTCTGTGAGTTCAAACAGGCATCAGTCCTATTGTGTCTGAAGGACAGTTTCCTTGGTGCCTTCTTCCCTGCTGGCTTTCACAATCGTTCTGCCTCCTCTTCTGCAGAGTTCCCTGACCCCTGAGGGAAGGGGTTTGATAAAGACATCCCGAGGATTGAATACATTCTTGACATTACTCAGGTGGCCAAGCCCTAGACTAGATAGGCCGTGGACCTAGAGGAATGCCGAATAGTATTGTTTTGCTAAAGGAATATAGCAGTAAACATGTTTCCTAAGGACATTCTGCTATACCAGCCGATCAATGGCTACCTCAGCCACTGTCAGAAAAGGTTCCTCCTGCTGTCGATGGGCAACCACAACAGGGCAATGTGCCAAGAGTAAGAGACCTTAGAACACTTAGTCATAAACCAGTTGAGTTTTAGTTTCTAGCCTCACAAAGTGTTGCTTTTTTCCTTCTGACACTTTCTCATTTACAAGCGATGTTCCCTTGAACATGGCCTTTTACCTTTCTGGGTATCAGTTTTCTTGCCTATAAGATGAGGACTTACTGGGTAGTTTCCAAGCTTCTTACTTAGAAAATAAACTTTCAAGAGTGTCTTATAAACGACACTTGGGAAAGTTTCAAATAGTTATTAATAAAAAAAAAATTGTAAAGGTGAGTGTTCAGTTCCAGGCACTGGGTCATGAAATCTCATCTCTCTGAGGTGTGGAGAGATGAATTAAACAGGTGACAGCTAGGAGTTGGACTAAGGGGAAGGGAGGAAAATTTATACAGCTACTGTGGAAATCAGCGTGGCAGTTTCTTAGGAAGATGAGAATCAATCCCCATCAAGATCCAGCTAGATCACTCTTGGGCCTCTACCCAAAAGTCGCTTAACCCCTGCCACAGAGACTCTTGTTCAGCTGTGTTCATTGCTGCCCTACTCATCACAGCCAGATATGGGAAACAACCTAGATGTCCGTGAGCAGATGAATGGATTGAAAAAGAAAAGCGGCACATTTACACAGCGGGCTATTATTCAGCCTTGAAAAGGGGGGCATTATGAAACTTACAGGTAATTGGATGGTATTAGAAAAATCATCCTGAGTGAGGTAACCCACACCCAAAAGACAAATATAGCATGTATTTGCTTATTTGAGGATACTAGCTGTTCAGTCCATGATAACAAACCCATGATCTCTAGAACCACAGAGACTAGAGCAAGGGATTGGGGAGACACTTAGATCACCCTAGGAAAGGGACATAGAATTGATAGTTATGAGTAGATTCCAGGCTAGAGTGAGAGGATCGAGCAGGGGAAAGGGGTGTAGGAGAGACAGCTAAAATCATGGGACTTTATACGGTTAGCAAGGAAACCTAATATAGTAGAAGCTTTTTAAAATATATACATATATGAAGATAAGCTAAATAGAATCGCCAAATAATGGGGGGAAAACAGAGCCTCACCATATGAAGCTTTCAAACTATCCAAACTTCCAGAAGCCAGGCTAAGGGACACAACGTGAACACAAATGGGATGTCCACTTGGGGAGATGAATACTGTCTTCTAAATGCTGAAGGATGGTATTGCAACAGAAAGCTGTCGGGGGTGGTGGTGGGGGAGTGTCGATACTGGTGAGTGAGCACGCGGCTACAATGTCAGCATGAATATGTTAAAATTACTCTTTGATGAAACAACTGTCTTTTTATTCAAAGTCAGACTCAGGGATCAAGACAGAGGTGCTTCCAGGAGCAAATTTAACACAGGAAGAGAAAAAATAATGTAAAAATCTGACAAAACTTGGAAAGCAGACTTGAATGTGACAAATTTCTAGTCCATATAAGATATAAGGAGATGATGTACACTTTGTCCACGAGGGAGGTTGCCGGTACTGGGCAGAAAGCCTACCTGCAGAACACCTCGAGGGTGGTCCTTTGCCACTCTGAGGCCTTGGGATTCTGCTTCCAGAGCTCAGTGTGGTTTTGCAAGTGAATTCATCAGATTGGCACAGCACTGAGAGACACATGTGGAAGACTCCGTTATGGCTGCATCTGAAAGTGTATCTGATTAGCATATGATACACACCCATGTTTCCATGTTATCTGATTCTATTATTGGCGAAATCGTAGTGACTACACTCAGCTGCTCTCTTGGTCTGTTAGTCTCTGATTGCTTAATATAATTTCTGTGGGTACATTTTCACTTATAGAATACTAAAAAAAAGATATTTATTTGCTTGGACTATAGAGGAGGCTGTTCTTCAGGGACATTTTGGGTTTTTTGTTATTGTCCTTTTTTGTTGTTGTTATTGTTTGTTTGTTTGTTTTTTGTTGTTTTGATTCCAGGGGAAAAAGTAAGCTGCTTGCCTTACTGAAGCAATATGCGATGGTTTGAATGAAAATGGCTCCCACAGGCTATAGGGGGTGGCATATTAGGAGGGGTGGCCTTGTTGGAGGAAGTGTGTCACTGTAGGTGGGCTCTGGCCTTTCAGAAGGGCAAGCCAGGCAGGCCCAGTGTCACTCTCTTTTCCAGCTACCCACAGCTCCAGAGACAGGTCTCTCAGCCCCTCTCCAGCACCATGTCACCTGCCATGTTTGCTGCCATGATGATAATGGACTAACCCTCTGACCCAATTAAATGTTTTCCTTTAAAGAGTTGCTGTGGTCATGGTGTCTGTTCACAGCAACAGAAACCCTAACTAATACATAAAAACTGGGTCTTCTTTCATTGTAGATGAACGTAAAGCCTCCTTACACAACTTTTAGTAATATTTATAAAGAAATCGTGAAGATTGTTATCTTCCTCCTGTGTTGAAATATCTTTCTAAAAATGAATCAGAGAAACATTGCTCAAACTATCCCCAAGTATTAGAATACAACATTCATATATTCATATTTGTGAGTTTACATTCTACTTTTCTCTACACCCTCTCGATATAACTCTCAGGACACACACACACACACACACACACACACACACACACACACACACACACACACACACGTGTGCAGGAGTGTGGAGGCCAGAAAAGGCTCTATCACTCTCAGCCATATTCCCTTGAGGCAGGACTGCCCACTGAACTTACTAGGCTGGTGGCTAGCAAGTTCCCACTTACAGAGCTGGAGTTACAGGTGCAAGCAGCCATATCCTCCTTTTATATGGATGCTGAGGATTTTCAACCAGGTCCTTGTGTCAGCTCAGCAAATACTATTACCTGGCCAGTCAACACACTAGAACCAGGATTTCTTTAATTTGATGATTTTCTTTTGGAGACCTTGTATTTTTGTTGATACTCACCTCAATCCAGGTAACCTGAGTGGTCAAAAGCACGATTTTAAGTGGTAAATAAAATGAAGCATCACACAACTAGGAGAGCATTTGCTTTAGGGAACATTGTGCTCTTTCTGGTTATGAGCCTAGCCTTTAAAGGTTGAGCCAGCTCTTCTGCCCCTTAAGTGACAGTCTATGTTGGGCTTAGATGTTTTAAATGTGAAAAATTGTTTTTCTCTTTGCTTATGAGTTTCTGTTTTCTTAAATACAAATTTATCTTACTTATTAATACATTACTAATTTATTATGTGTTTATTAGTACAATGTTATTATTAATGTATCATAATATTAGCAAATTATCAAGAATTATGCATTCATTCATGCAACAGATTATCTGCAAGCTCCGGCAAAATTTGGGTCTTTGAGGGGGTTTGTACACATCTTCTATTCATGTCTTTTTTCAACTCTTACCTTGATTGTTTAAGTCTTGATGTAAGAAGCCCTTGCTGTTTCAACTTGACTGTGAAATTCTACTGCAGACACATGCGTTTGAACACTTGGTCCCCAGCTGGTGGCACTAATTTTAGTTGGTGAACATGAGGAACTTTGGTAGAGGAAGTGGTTCCCCAGGCCTCAAGTGACATCACAGCTCCATGTCTTAGTTGTCTCTGCTTCTTGATTTGCGGACACACCATGACCAGCCACCCCATTCTCTTACCCCCTGCTTCTCTTAAAGCAAGGTACCAAATCAATTATACTCTTTATTTTTTTTTTAAGCAATACTTCTCCTTTAAGTTGCTTCCTGCCAGGTATTTGGTCACAGCAACAATGATAAAACTAACCTAGAGCTGCATGCATAGCTTCAAGGCCATCTCCTTAGCTCTGGGATTTTGAGCTAAGGAAATCAGAGTGCAGTGGATTTTAAACTGGTAAAAAGGCCAAACATTGTTGCCTGAATGCAAATGTGCTGGTCTTTTTAGCATCTTGGCTCTTGAATTTCAGAAACCTTTCCCACCCTCCCTCTCTCCCTCCTTTGCTCCTTTTCTCCTACCTGCCTGCTCTACCTCCCCCTCCCTCACTCCTCCTCCCTCATTCCTTCTCCCTCTCTCCTTCCCTTCCTTCCTTCCCCTCCCCCTCTCCTTCCCTGCCTGCTCTCCCTCCCTCCTTCCCTCCCTCCCTTCTTCTTCTTCCTTCTTTCCTTTCTTACAATAATTCTTGTGTTAACACACCCCAGTTCCACCATCTCACATTTGACAATACATACATTTGTTTACATGTGAAGTGGTTACAAGGTAGCACTTTAATGAAATCAGCAGTGTGTGGATCTAAATGGTCAGAATGATGTGAAGAAATGCTGTCATCAGCTCTGACTTTTATTCTGCATTTGCTTTCTTTAAAAAATCATTTATTATTATTTTTGAGATGGCCATACACTGTACTCTATTTAAATCATTCTCTTCTTCTCCTTCACTCCCGTAACCTGTCTCACGTTCCCCCAATTCCTTTCAATTTCATAATATCTTTCTTACACACACACACACACACACACACACACACACACACACACACACACCCTGCTGAGCTCATTGAGTTCTGCTCATATCTATTTGTGTTTAGTGCTGACCACTTGGTAATGCATTACCTATCAAGACACCTGTCTCAGAAAAAGACTGATTCTTTTACAGGCCATTAATTATCTCTTCCTCTTCATGCAGGGGTGGAACCTTGTCAGATTTCTCTCATCCACATTGGCATGCCAACTGGTAGTGTTATATTTACTTTCTCTTGGCTAATTAGACCACTTGCGTTATGCAGCAGAGAATGATTGTAAGCCTTTGGTTTGTCTGTCTCCATCCCTGGAGTGCTGGGATTCTAGGTATGTTTCACTCCTTCCAGTTTATGTGATGTTAGGGACCAACTACATCCCTGGCCCATCTATTTGTTTATCATTGTCATTGACCAATGACAGTGCTTTCATAGGAGGCCACTGATTTCTTTGTGACATGTAAGTCCATAGGTCAGTATTAGAGGGAGTGGGTGGCAGTTCTTTTCCATGAAGTCTTATTACTTTGCTGATGACTGAGCCATCTCTCTATCCCTAGTTTGTGAGTTTTTATAAAGCATAATTGAAGCAATACTTCGAACTCTGTTTATTTTTATTTAATACGTTCTCACATACATCTGTCTCATCAGTGTAACTGAAACATAGTGGGAGCCTGATATCAGCCATTAAAATCATATACATGAATGAATTGTACACCACATTTATTAAATATGTCCATTGTGCATATTAAGCACTGCTGGTCATTACAGTGATGGCTGATGTGGTTTATCTGTGCCGGGCAATGAATGGTTATATGTGTTTCATTAACTCATGCATTGTGCTAGCCTCATTGAGACCAGGAGGTGAGAATAATCAAAGCATATTCCTTCATTGTTCAGAGCATTTATTAATTGGAGACACTGAACACAGGGATGAAACCTAATTGCACGTGGTAATACCACATCTAGTTTTAAAAAGGATGAGAAAATGCCGATATGCATTAGAGTACGTTTGAAGGATGGCTGTGCAGCTAAGACTTCCCAAGGCCCATCCAGGGCACCCGGACCTGGAGTCTGCAGCCTGAGATGGAAGGCCCAAGCTTTGGAGGAAAGAGTAAATGGGAAGACTTGGGTATGCACATCTTCCAAACTCTGGCCAGCTTCTGGGCTCTAGCTCTCCCTTTCCATAAAGCACTAGGTAGCTTGAAGGCACAGTTCTCTGAGTCATCACAGCAGTCTTTAGAGTTCCTGGCCCCGCCAACATGTGCTGCTTCTTTCTCCCTTACTGTGGGATCTGGACTTCCTCTCTGTGTGACTGAGTGGGATCCCCTGGATTATCTGCGTTTATTACCACCCGCTTCAGTGGGGCTTCAGGTGACCAGCGTTGGCCCCCCAACTCAAGAGTGCTCTCCTGCTCAGGAATGGCTGCAGTTCACTCTGTCCCAGCAACTGCTTCTAGACATCTGTGTGAGAGATTGTTTCTCGGAGAAAGTAGATTTAAAAGTGAAAAGAAACTGCAGAAGCACAGGAGGACAGAGGAGGAAGTTGGGTGTTGGCTGCTAGGACTATCAGGAAACATCATCCCAGCTGCCTCGGAGAAATCACTATAACGTTACTGCAATGTGTATTTGACCAATGAGTGCTTTTCTGCCGTTATGTTTAACAGCAAAATTCCAAAAATAATCAATTGGTTCAAGTGAAATGAATGTGACTTGACTGAACATATGTGTCCCACCTGAACACAGAACCTGAAACCTTTTTGTGCAGATTTGGGATCTTCCTGGGTGTGGAAACAAATGTGACTTTTCCTCCCAAGGTAGCTCTGAAGAGTGAGCTATATACATTATACATTAATGTATGTACAGTTTCCTTCTGCGCACCAATAATCGCATTCACTGTGCAGTTAAAAGTCTGAAAAATATAGCAAACAGCAGTTTTTTTTTCCTAGTTGCTGCAACAAAAAGCTCGACAAAAACGACTTACTAAAGACAACTTTGCTTTGGCTGGTTGAGTGTGAGACAGTTGCCACTTATAAGGAAGCAGAGAGAGATGAATGGCAGTTTCAGCTCACTTTTTTCTTTTCATTTCATCTGGGACCCCAGACATTGGGACGGTGTTAGCTATATTCAGGATGAGTCTCCCTTCTTCAGTTCAACTCCCCCGGAAACACTAGCAGGTCCAGAAATGTGTCTTCTTTGTGATTTCAAACAAGTGGAGCTGAACATGAATAATAATCACCACATAAATGATTATTTTTATAGATGTTTCGAACTGTATATAGAATGAATAAATATAGGTTGTCTATATACTTACAGACATAGCTAAATATTTTGACTCATACATGTAACTCAAAAATTAAGCATAAAGATGATGAAAATCCAGCAATAACATCACTTCAGAGTTAACAATAACTAACCCTAAAATGACATTTTAGAGGAATAGGCATAAAACTGTAGTAATTACTTTCAGAGCAATACATATAATTGAATGAATACATGAAGGACCTGGTCCTTTCCCATCCTCTCTTCGTGTTTGTATGTTTCTGATGCTAGAAGTTGACCCGGGGTGTAGTACTGAAGTGTTCTACAAACTGAATTACATGTCTCAGTCCCTGGTTTTTGAAGCAGGCCCTTGCTCTATGCCTCAATCTGGCCTTGAACTCATGATCCCATTACCTTTACCTCTAGAATAGCTGGACGTACAAACATTTACCACTTTAACAGGCTTGGTTATCATCTTCAAGTAGAGACAAAAGAAGAATAATGTGATAAGAGACTATTTTGGGCCTGAGCAGCAAGGGAAGGTCATTTAGGATTAGCCTATTTGTTTGACCTACATGATAAGAGCCTGATTTAAAAAAGAAAAAAAAAACAAAAAAACAAAAAAAGAAAAGAAACCATCAACAGTAGTTTTGTCTTTCCTAATTCCAAATGGTCATAGAGTTTTATGACCAATGAACTATAAATGTGAAGCTTCTGGACGTGTGATCAACGGGAGTATATTCAGCTGAATACATCCCAGCAGAACAAGCAAGCATCTTTTGTTTTCCTCATTTCTGTTCTCTGCATGGTGGGTACCATGCAGCCATCTTTGACCCTGTATTGATGCTTAAAGAAGTCAAATCTCTAAGGGGGAGCCGAAGTGCAGAGTCATACAGCATCACTGATAAATGGAACCACTGTATCAACCCTTGAATATCTTTATATTTCCTTTATATTATAGCAATATTTTTTCCTCATGTAAAACATTAATATTTTGAGGGTGTTTTGTTAAAGTTCTTCCTAAATGAGTGACTGTATTACTCTGAGAGTTGTAGTACAGTTTTTCCATAAACTTACCATATTTATATGAACCTAGCCTTTTAACTTTGGCTTGCCTGATGTCAAGGTTACATGATAGATATGGAAATCTTGAGAGAGGAGAGTTTAATTAAGAGTAATGTTTCCTGTTTGAGTTCTCCCAGCCAGGGACTGACGACAGAGGGCCCAGAGGGCTAACGATGACAAATTTATTCTGGTTCACAGGGGTATGTGGGGTTCTCCTCTTTCTTCTAAGACATTATCAATTTAACTGGGCCTGGCAAGGGGAGATTACTGATTTTGGAAGAGACAAACAATGACAGCACATGTTCATTCTGAAGAGAAATGCATAGTAAAACTTGGCATCCCATGCTAACCCTGTCAGCATCACTATTCCTAGCTGGAGACCTCTGCTGGCAGCTGTTACATCAAACCACTCTGAAAGTCTGTTTTTCCATGTTCTTTACTTTATCTGATTATTGTTCCAATCCCTGACTAAACAGCTCTCATCATTGTATCATTTTGATTGACTCTCATCTCTAGGTTTCTTACTCTGCCATGTTTTCTCTCTGGAGGTGGTAGCAATTGATGCTAGGGCATTCCACATCTGATCTACATTTCAACCTCATTTACTTATTCATTTGTATCTTTATTCATTTCATATGTATGCAAGCATGCCTGAGTGTCCCTATGTGCATCACAGGCATGCAGTGCCTGCAGAAGGCAGAAGAGTGTGCTGCCTTCACTAGAACTGGAGTTACAGGCACTTGTGAGCCACCTGCTGTAGGGGGGTGGAAGCAAGCAAAGGTCCTCTGGAAGAGCAGTCAATGTTCTTGACTGCTGAGCCATCTCCTCAGCCCTCATTTATGTAGTATTTCAGGGGTTAACTCTAAGGCCCTGCACTTACTAGACAAACACACTACCCCTGAGCTGGACCCTTCATCCTTTCCAAAATTTCTTTGGAGATAAGACTGTTCTTGTTCTCTTTCGGTAGTCCAAGCATGCCTTCAATTTGATTGTCCTGCCTGGGGAGCTAGGATTACAGGAGTGAGCCTCCCAGCCTGGCTGCTCTCTATAATGTTGTAATTACTTCACCTTCCCCATGAACTGTGAGACAAGGAGTAGTCTATGACTTCTCTAGCCATAGCTGGAGTAACTCACCCTTGGTTAGGAGCGAGTTACTGGTGCATGTTTCAGAGCACAACCCACAACTGTCTTCTGAATGATGAACTCATTCTAGGGGCATACCCCTCAATATATACCACATCTGTGTCCTAATTTTCTTTGGGGTACATCATTTTCTGTGTCCTCACTATTTTATTAAATTTCAAAATTACTTGAATTAGGCAGATAAAAGGTACACAAAATGTATAAAATGAGGAAACTGAGCTATGAAACCAGCACAGCTGAAACAGGTAATAGAGAATAACTTGAAAAATGGTCAGGTGTTCCTTGGAGGTGCACACCTTTAATCCCAGCACTCGGGAGGCAAAGGCAGGCTATCTCTGTGAGTTGGGAGCCAGCCTGGTCTACAGAGCTAGTTCTGGGACAGCCTCTAAAGAAATACAGAGAAACCCTGTCTTGAAAAACCAAAATAAATAAATAAAAGAAAGAAAAATGAAGACTAGAATCTGAGTCTTATTTCCTGTATCTACCTCCTGTTGACAGTACAAGTATGGGTAGAGACCTTCACAGTTTTAAATTAAAAATAAATATATTTCTATTGATGTTTTGCTTGCATGTCTGTCTGTGCACCATATGCATGCCTTATTTCTGAAGAGGCCAGTAGAGGGCATCCATGCCTCTGGAACTGAAGTTACAAAAAGTTTTGAGGTGACAAGTGGGTACTAAAAATTAAATAAAGATCTTATGGAAGAGTAATCAGTGCTCTTAACCACTAAGCCATCTGTCTAGCCCTATTGAGTAAATGAGTGTGTGTAAATGTGGTATGTGTGTGTGTGTGTTTCAAATTTAATTTCCAATGCATCACCATTGCCTATAAAAGCATATGAGTCTTAGCTGATTTTCAATCAATATTTTTGAATAAGTGAATGAGGTGTTTTGGCTCTTTATAATAGTTTCTGAATCTACAAAACAGCTTATTGCTGCTGATTAAAGAAGGCTTTATATGTGTGTGTGCGTTTATATATAAACAATTTTTCCATATCTTCAAGGTTTCAGAAGGCATCTGTTTCAAGTGGCTATGGGATACACATACAAAGGTGTTTGTGGTGCTATTTAATTTAATTAAAATTAAATAGAATATAATAACTTGTCCATTTAAAATATATTTGTTTTTTAATCAAGGCACACAATTACAGGTTTCCTTTTGAGACAACGTTTCTCTGTGTAACCTGCCTGTCCTGGAACTTGCTTTGTGGACCAGGTTGGCCTCAGACTCTCCAAGATCCACCTGCATCTGCCTCCCAGGTGTTCCAAATGTGCTTGTGGATTTCCACAGTGTTTGTAGCACTTTACAATTCAATTGTCAGTGAACAGTGTTCCTTTCCCAATCCTCACCATTTGTGAGCCATTTGGTTTTATGATGATAGCCATATCTGACTGGATGATTCCTTCACGTTCCTAGTTAGCAGACAGAGTGGTCCTGCAGGAAACCAGTTAATGAAATTGCTATTTTCTTCTAATGAAATAGTGTTTGTTTTAGTACACCATAACACTTTATTTTAAAAAGCAAGGCTGATTGTCATCAGATATGAGGTCTTTTCTCTAATGTAACCCTGTTCCTATCTGAATTTGGACATGGCTGACTTAAAAACTTATCAGAGTTTGGGGATCAGATTCTTTGACCTTTGCACTTCCTACAATCACTTCCCCATATTAATAACTCATCATGATGGGCAAGTTGTGAAACTCTTATTTAAGGATAAGAATTCAGTGTTCTTAAGAAAAGAAATTAAGATATCCAGTGTTGGCTGATGAGCACTGTGGGAGCAGACCCAGACTGGGAATCCCCTCAAAATTTCCAAGTTAGAGTGGTGAAACTCTATTACAAATGAAGCATGTAGTTCAATGGCTTACAACTACCATGCCAAAAGGACTATTTCCCATACACGGGGTGAAGCACTGGACGTATAAGAACTAGACAGAGAGTAACATTTGGTCTTTGGAAGAACTGGGTCTAGTGATTGAGACAGAGACTAGATGTAAGTGCCCTAAACAGGAAGGAGCATGATGGCCAGGCCAGTCTGATGAAAGCAGTTTCTCAGGTTTCAACTGAAGTTCCTTCTTCCCAGAAATATTAACGTTTATTCCAAGTTGACAAAAAAGTAACTGGCATGGAATGGAGTGGAGAAAGAGAGACAGAAAGACTGAGAATGGGGTGAGGGAACGGAAGAGAAAAAAAAAGTTAGTAGACAAGAAAAAGAAGTAGAGGAATCAAGACAAGTGCAGACCCGGGAATGCAAGCTTTCAAACTTGAAAGTACTTCAGCACTGAGTAGGAATTTAGTACAAATCCTCAACTTTACCTCTATAAGTACTGATTCATTAGCATGGCAAATTGGAAGTAGAGCCCGGTGTTTTCCATTTAGTAAGGCTTTCAGCAAGCTTCAAGCACGTTGTGAGCAAGCCTTGAACTTGGGAAGCACACTTAAGTGTGCATGCTTTTGGAATGCTCATGACCCTCCTGGAATTTGAGCAGAAGGAAATGTTATGTAGCAAAGAAAGTACACAATGGCGTACTACTCAGAAAGAAGGGTGGAGCAGGCCATTTGTAGGGAAATGGGTGGAAAGTGGAGATAATTATCTTAGATACAATAAGCCGACCCAGAAAGATAACAGATTTTTCTCTCATATGGATTTTTCTCTCATATGTGGAATATAGGTTTCATTAAAGTCAAAAGGATGGTGTTTGGGAAGAACAGGAGACTGGAGGGAGAGGGATATGAGAAGGTAAGAAAGGAATGTGACCCAAGTACTTTCTATGATGGACATATGAAAATGCCACAAGAAAACCCATTATTTTGTGCAGTCAGTATATGCTGATAAAAAGTTAATCAATGAAAAGGCAGCTTTGGATTCCTCACATTTTCAGGAGGTATCATGGTAAACAGCAAGCTGTGTCAGTAGAAAAGACAGTGTGACATAATGACACAAATCTGAAGATGAGTTCTGGGCTTGGGCTCCAGCTTTCACAAGCCTTGGACAAGCCTCCCATGCAGGCTGGCATCTCCAGTCTTACCTCTAACACAGAAAGAAGAGGTGGTCTCTTCTCTTTGTTTCTTTCCTGGAGAGTACCTGTGCACAAAGATATTCCTGTTGCTTTTTGAAGCCAGTCCCTGCTTCGAGAAACTCAATAAATGCCAGGTGCTCTATAAACACCAGTTTTTAACAACAGAATATGAATGGTATTTTTTCTTCTTGTTGTTGTTTTCTAGACAGAGTTTCTCTTTCTCGATGTAACAGCCCTGGCTGTCCCAGAACTCAATTTGTGATCAGGGTGACCTTGAACTCAGCGATCTGCCTGCCTCTCCCCCCTGAGTGCTAGGTGCCACCACACCTAGCTTCTATGACATTTTTTTCTCAGCATCTGATATGTCCCAAAACTTATCTTCACGCACCTGAACTTCTCATCTGGATCTAGTCAAATATGTTTCTTTAGTATCATTTTATAATTAGCCAGATCAGATTTTGAGAAGACAGGTGGCAGCACACAGGGTTTAGGAGAAATAAGCTAGAGCTTTAAACTCTAGCCTTGACTCTGGACTTCAGGGTTCTCATACAGCCTCTAAAGTGTGCAAGTGTCATTTGTTTCTGTGCCTGACTTTCTTCAGCTGTATAATGAGGTCACCATTCTCTTGGACAGCACTGGGCACCATAGATATTGTGAAAGTTCTTGATCTAAGATATGAATATGAATCTAATTCAAAATATGAAACTCATAATAATTTCTAGCCCTGTGTCTGAAAGGACATTGCTGAGCCAGAGTGTGAGCATTCTTCCCCTCTCCCCTCCCCTCCTCTCTCCTCTCCTCCCCTCCCCTCTCCTCTCCCCTCCCCTCTCTCCTCCCTTCCTTTCCTCCCTTCCCCTCCTCTCCCCTCCCCTCCTCTCTTTTCCTCTCCTCCCCTCTCCCCTTCCTTCCCCTCTCCCCTCCCCTCCTCTCCTCCCCTCCTCCCCTCTCCCCTTCCTTCCCCTCTCCCCTCCCCTCCTCTCCTCTCCTCCCCTCCCCTCCTCTCCCCTCCTCT
This sequence comes from Cricetiscus sungorus, assembly GCA_030556225.1. NCBI lineage: Eukaryota > Metazoa > Chordata > Mammalia > Rodentia > Cricetidae > Cricetiscus > Cricetiscus sungorus. The sequence goes on from JANBXA010000641.1 coordinate 20,298,924, forward strand.
CCTCCCCTCCTCTCCTCTCCTCCCCTCCCCTTCCCTCCTTTCCTCTTCTCCCCTCCCCTCCCCTCCTCTCCTCTTCTTCCCTCCCCTCCCCTCCTCTCCTCTTCTCTTTTGTTTCCTCCTTTTCTCTCCTCTTCTCTCCTCCTCCCATCCCTTCTCTTGTCTCACCTTCCTTCCCCATTCTTCTTTTCCCTATTTTATTTATGATCTATCTATTATACAGTGATCAAAAGTATATTTGGACTATAGAGAGGAGTCTCACTGTTTAAGAGCACTTACTGCTCTGGCAGAGGACCTGAGTTCAGAGGACCTCACCATGTTGGATAGTTTACAATCATCTGTAACTCCTGTTCCAGGGTATTGGATACTGTCTTCTGGCCTCTGTGGGTGCATACACACACGGCTCTCTCTCTCTCTCTCTCTCTCTCTCTCTCTCTCTCTCTCTCTCTCTCTCTCTCTTCTCTCTCCACACACACACACACACACACACACACACACACACACACTCACCACATTAATGTTGAAATGATTTTAAGTGTATTTACTTTTCTGATCCTGAGAATTGAACCTAGGTGAATTTTCTACAATTGAGCTACACCATGGACACTGTTTGTCTACCAGTCATCCAACTCTTCCCCATCACCATATACCTTAGGTGGTACATGGCTGGAGGTGTCTGGCTGTTGAGTTATAAGAAAGCACAGCTGCTTCTTCTGAGGTGTCTTCTGTGTGAAAAGGAGTGTTCACTGCATCTTCCAGCAGAGGGCAGTAGACTATGCTCTGTAGCTTATACAGGCACTGGAAATTGCTATAGCTGGTTGGAAGTAAATCGCTTTTTCCATTATGTTGTTTGGGGGGGGGGGGAAGTTCAGAGGAAAAAAGAAAATTACATTTATTGTAGTTATAAACCAGGGCAGAAATTATTTCTATCTTCCCTTTTTCAGAAAATTGGTACTTTGTGTGTGACACACCCTATAACTTATAATTACCTTTTTCATTTAATAACTGTTTGTGCTGCATTCCATATGTGGAATGTGTTTCAGGGAATATAAACCTTCCACTAAATTTATCAGCTTACTTACCAAAGTAAATTTGTACCTTATATCTAGCAAAAACTGCAGTAGCCCACAATCCTGCATCTCACTAATACATTGATTTGGGATTCAGTGAGTGCTTAAACTTAAAATCAAAGGAACATCTTTATGGCTGAAATTCTTTCTACAAAACACTAATGACTAGATGATATCCTTCAAAGCTTGTCCACATTCATACTTAAGCTGGTCCCGTTCTTCCTCCCTCACCAGGTTTCAATTCAGGAGATGAAAGTGAGGAAAGAGAATCCCTATGCCCCTCTAGACCACAAACTCTCTGAGAGAATGCCAGTGTTGGAGTCTGACAGACATTCATATCCGATTGCTTGTGAGCCAGCTGCTTCTTAGTTATGACGAGGCTGAAACTGGAATTGGGAGCAGTAGTAAAGGGAGGAACAATGGGTCAAAGAGGGAGCTTAGGAAAGTTTACTGAGCACAGCTGCAAACACAGCCCTTTGGGTAGCTCTCCTGAGTGAGACTTCAAGCTGATATCGCTTCCACAACTGCTATTTCCATCTGACTAAGATGTAAGCTTGCTTTGCATCTGTGGGTCTGTCTCCCTAGCAGCAACATCTAGGAAGAACTCCAGTTGCCTGTGTGTCTGGCTGAGTAGTTCACTGTAATAGATGCCATCAATATGTCACTGAAATTAGGCTGTTCCAGGAACGGTAAAAATGGGAAAGACAGGTTTCTATTCTCATGACTACTAAAACTCAAAAGTGAATGAAGAACCACTATAAAGAATTACTGGGCCTGGTGATAGACACCTTAAGTCTCAGTACTCTGGAAGCAGGGGAAAGCAGATTTTTGTGAGTTCAAGACTAGCCTGGGATACATGGTGAGTGCCAGTCCAGCCAAGGCTATTTAGTGAGTGAGATTTGAATTTCAAAAAAATTCAAAAATTGAAACAAACAAAAAAGGGAAAAACCAAACAAATAAAAATTAAATGAAAAGTAATTATTCTTACTGTCCAACAGCTTTGTTACTTGGCTAATATTTATCAGTATTCTAGTCTGTGTTCCACCATCATAGAAATAGGGAATCACTGCCTGAGGCAGGCAGGAGGAAGAGCTAGCCTCCTGGTCATTAGAGTAAAAGAGCTAGTCCTGACCCTCACATGACAGGCTACCTGACAGGCTGCAGCACGTGGGATAGCAGGCCCAGAGCCCTGCACCTTGTCTGGCAGCATTCTAGAGCAGAGCCTGTTGGCAAGGGAGCAGATAAGCCAGCTCTGAGGGTGTGACAACTGGACAGCTAATCACCTCCTTTCTACCTGCTGTACTGAGCAAGTTAGAGCTTGCCCTGGTGGAAAGCTGACAGGCCGACCAACCCATCTATGACCCAGGGAAAGAACCAGGGCTATGACTTTGTCCATCCTAACATCCACTCCATCTATGTATGAGCTGCTGGAGCATGTGAAGGGTCCAGATACACAGATCCAAAGCTTCAGGATCTCTGTGACATAGGGCAGCAAGAGGATATTCTAAAGAAGTCCCAGTGATGTGGCAGAAGCTAGAGGCCTCAGATCAGTCTGAAGACTCATTGCAATGAACACTTACAAGGAAGGATGTGTGGATGAAAGGGAATATTGTGTGACTTATTCTGTCTTACTACAGCTTCCATGCTGAGACATTTTTGTTACCTTGTTTGTTTGTTTTTCTTTTAAATTTTATTTTATTTGGGGGGTTCAAGGGCAGAGAGAGGTTAAGAAGGGATGGGAAATAATGGGATTGAGATGCATGATGTGAAATCTACAAAAAGAAAATCAATGAAAAGTAAAAAAAAAAAAAAAAGAAAGAAAAGAAATAGAGAATCACTAAAATGTAAAGATAACAGTAATCCCAGAGAAAGCTAAAAGAGAACGGGCTATGGCAAGGATGGGGAGCAGCAGGAAGGAGGGGCAGGGGGTTGGGGAAGGGCCAATAAGAACAAAGGATATACTACAATGCCACAGTGAAACCCATTGCTTTGTACACTAGCTTTGGGATGACAAAGCAGACAGTGTCAGAGGGTGAGAATTGCTAGGGATGATGTCAACAAAGCAGCGGAATTTAGAAGGAATAGGACAAAACTGCTCAGTTTGAGGCCAATTTTGACTTAGGCTATACTCATTGCTAAGTCCATATTAGTAAGAAAACACAGAGCAAAGTCACTGCAATAATGATGATGATGATGATGATGATGATGATAATAATAATAATAAAACAACATGAAATAACAACTGCAAGCCAGTATCTATCTCAAGTTTAGCTGAGATGGGAATACTGTTCTTAAGGTCCTGACTGATTGGATTCAGTTACTTGATCTAACTGTGGAGTGGACCAGGCCAGCAGAAGACAAAAGAACCATAACATTATTACAAGAAGATATTTTCGTAACTAAATTTCTTTGATTTGATGTCATTTGTCTCAGAGACAGCTTATTTTTAAAATTAACATTTTATGTTCATGGGTGTTTTGCCTACATCTGTATCTGTACACCATGAGTGTTCAGTGCCCACTGAGGCCAGAAGAGGAAACTGGATCCCCTGGAACTGGAGTTACAAGCTCTGGTGAACTGCCATGTGGATGCCTGGAATTGAACCTGCACTTTTTCAGAAGAGAAGCCAGTAGTCTTAACTGATGGGCCATCTCTCCAGCCTCAATAGATGGCCTCTTTATTGATGGACTGCAAGGCATGTAGTTACAGGGACATAGGTTGCTTTCCACTGGACAACAGGCAGGTGGACATTCAGTTACCATAGTTGGAGGAGTACTACAGTCATCTGGTGTGTAGTGCACACCCCATAGCAGAATTATCATTTTAAGGTTTCAGTGTCATTGTGGTTGAGACATGTCAATCTAATGAAAGGATGTTAGGCCCAAGGACAGGTGTTTAAGAAATAGCTGCACTTCTGAGAAAATGTTTTGGATTGTTCTTGGACACTAATAGGGCAAATCAAATTAAATTATCAAAATTTCCACTTTGCAGTGGTTGCTAGCAAGCTCGGAGTCATATTGTAGCAAGGACACCTATAACAAACACACCTTCTCTTCTTTATTCTTCATATATGGTCTTATTTTGTAACTCACCATCTCACTGGCCTCCTTCTCCTCCTCCTCCTCCTCCTCCTCCTCCTCCTCCTCCTCCTCCTCCTTCTGAGCTTTCTACTATATGTAGCACAAAGACTAGATAGAGTACATTGAGTTCTTAATAAACCTTTATTGATTAAATAAATAAATTCAATCTGTCTTCATTTTGATAATGGCAAGAGGATTTTTTCAAAGCTTCTACATTTAACAAAGTCATTATTGGACCAAAGATGGCTTACTAAAAGCATTAGTTGCTCAATGGTCAGGAGCTGAGAAATCAATGATGGGTAAGATACATTAGATGTCCTCTAAAAAAACTAAAGATATTTATAGAGAACTATATATTCTATTTCCATTTTAGACATATCTATGAGTACCACCTAGTCCCTTACACTACATCTAACCTCTGTGGTTCTAGAGACTGTAGCTTGCTATCATCAACTTATTAGCAAATACCTATATATAAGTGAATAATACCATATTTGTCTTTCTGGGTCTGTGTTACTTCACTCAGGATAATTTTTTTAGTTGTACTCATTTACTTATGATTTTCATTTTCCATATGGTTCCTGGGATTGAACTCAGGACCTCTGAAAGAGTAGCCTGAGCTCTTAACTGCTGAACCATCCCTCCAGCTCCAACTATATTTTCTTCATCCATTCATTTGTTGAAAGACATCTATGTTGTTTTCAGATTCTGGCTATGATGCATAGATCAGCAAAGAATATGGTTACTCAAGTGTCTCTGTGATAGGAATAAACATCTTTTGGATATACCCTCAAGAATGGTATAGCTGGATCTTGAAGTAGATTGATTTCCACCTTCCTGAGGAGCCACTACACAGATTTCTATAGTGGCTGTCCAAGTTTACATCCAACAATGGAAGAGTGTTTCCCTTACTCCACATCCTTGCCAGTATGAACTGTCATTTGTTTTTATAGATGTTGGCCATACTGCTGGGTATAAGATGAAATCTCAAAGCAGTTTTGATTCATTGAACATTTCTTTAAATGGGTCTCAGTCATTTGGGATTCCTCTTTTGAGAAATATCTTTTTAGGTTTTAAATTGGGTTATTTGTTTTCTTAATATATAGTTCTTTGAGTTCTTTATATATTTTGGATATTAGCTCTTTTTCATTTGCTTGCATATTTTTGGTTTTTCAAGACAAAGTTTCCCTGTGTAGAGTTAGAGCCTGTCCTGGAACTAGCTTTTGTAAACCAGGGTGATCTGGAACTCACAGAGACCTGCCTGCCTCTGGCTCTCCAGTGCTGGGATTAAAGGTGTGTACCACCACCACCTGGCAGATAATAGCTCTTAATTTGCTTTGTAGCTAGTAAAAATCTTTTCCCATTCTGCAAACTGTCACTTTGTTCAGGTGATAGTGTCTTTTGCAGCACAGAAGCTTTTATGCTGCATAAAGTTCCATTTGTTAATTGTTGACCTTAGTTGTTGTGATAAAGGTGTTCTGTTCAGAAAGTCTTCTCCTGTGTCAATTTATTCAAGGCCATCCCCCCACCACTTAATCTTCTATTAGGTTCAGTGTATCTGGTTTTATGTTGAAGTTTTTGATCCATTTGGAATTGAATTTTGTTCAGTGTGGAAAGTCTGAATCTATTTAAATTCTTCCACATGCAGCCATTCAGTTTGATCAGCACCATCTATTCAAGACGGTGCCTACTTTCCAATGTGTATTTCTGACTACTTTCTTAAAGGTTCAAGTTGTTCATAGGTATGTGGTTTTATGTATGGATCTTCAACTTGATTCCCTTGTTCAATGTGTCTGTTTTTGTTTCAATACTATGATGTTTTTATTACTACAGCTCTGTAGTACTAGAAGTTTTATTATTCATGATTTTTTAAGTTACACTGTTTTTTTAAAATGTTTTCATATTATCTATATTATGCTGAAAATTGTCAAGATTCTGGAGGTTTTCTAATTATCTTCTATCAGTGGGAAATATTGATTAGAATTGGGAAGAAAAAGAAAGGGAAAATATGGTCTAGCAGGTCATCAATTCTAGCCAGCATCCCTCCAGAGGAGAAGAAAATTTAAGTCTTGAGTCTCTAGACTTTTGCATACCCAACAGTAGAATATTCTACTTCTTCATAAGACTTTAGATGGATTTCATTGGTTCATGTCAAGTCCATAGGTAAGAGGACTTTCTTGAAATTCCCAGATTCCACTAATTTTATTTATACTCTCCCATTCTTCTATCATTGGGCATAGTAACTAATAAATGATTGCTTATGTTGGCATTTCTTTTTTTTTCTTTTACCCTTAACTCTTGTTTGTCCTCCTTTATTCATGTGTCTTCTTTTTGAAATCCTAGAGATATTTTGCACTTCTATCATGTCTTGGACACATGTGTCTGTGTTCTAGTGTCCAGCCTATGCGGACTCTGAATCTTTCCCAGCTGTCTTGGTCGCTTCCTGCTGAATTTGGCACAGCAGATGCAGCTTCTCTGTTCCTCCTTGCACCCACTGGCATTTTAGTTTGTCTGCATCATGTTGAGAATATTTAGAGAAATCTCTGAGGCCCTGTAAGAACCAATCATCTAGGATCACACAACAGTAGGCTGTCATTTTACTCTGCTTGATGCAGGGCCTTTGTTTTTTTTTTTTTTTTTTTTTTTTTTTGTTGTTGTTTTTTGTTTTTTTTGTTTTGTGCACCTTGACCTGGTAGTAAGAAGCACTTTTTGTCATGAGCGGCAAAATCCCAAGTCATTCTTAGCAGGTGACATCATATCAGAAATTCAATGGCACCTAAGCTGTTTAAAATTCCCCTTTCCCTCCTTCCCAAACCACTAGGCTCTTTTCCTGGTCTTGTGTGTGTTTCTGCCTCTCTGTGCACAGTACAGTTGTCCTTTTGGATAAGCCTTTCAACCATAAGTTTCCGAGAACCTAAAACTTTATTATTGTTTGGAGTTCTAGGGATTTAACTCAGTGCTTCTGAGATGGTAGGCAAGTACCCTAACATTGAACCACATCTCTGCCCTCTAAGGTAGGGAGGTGCTTCAGGTTTGAAACTAAAACCGTGTAGAAATTTACCTCATGTTGCCTGCATTTCTCTGTGTTTAAGTCACACTTTTTTTTTTTTTCTGAGATAGTGTAGCCAAAATCTTTATCACCGACAAAAAAGAGGAAGCAGGTAGGGATAACCAGAAACAGAAAGTGAATCTGCTGACATTTGCATAGCATCATCCTTCTCCAAGTGTTTTAGCATTCAAACCCTCCCACAACCAGCATTCCTTCTTTGTCCTTATTTTCACTTTTCTCCTTTCCTGATTACAGCCATCTTCTTTGATTCTGCTCCCTGGCTCCTATTTTCTCAATGTTGGTCAGCTTAGTACTGCAGTATTCTGTATTTGTTTGTGCGATGGCACTTCCCACATTTCAAAGACTGGTGTCAGTCATACAAACTGGAACAATGTTCTATTTCCCTCTGTATCTCCAACCTTTAGGAAATAATTTGGCATAAAAGAGGCTTCATAGATTGACAAGAAACTGATCTCTAGGTAAAAATAAATTGTTCCAATTTTAAGTATTGAAGACAATAGTTAACAATTACATAGCATTAATCTTTTCTTGTTTAGAGATAAGCAGACCTAATAGTAATTCTGGAAGTAGATGACTGTTATCATCTTCATTTTACAGAGGGGAAGAGTCAAAGGCACAGAAAGATCTGACCATTTGTTCAAGATCACACAATAGGAAGCCAAGAATCATTGATTCCAGGTAGCTTGGCCCTAGAATGGTTGTGTCAGCCATTAGGCCTTGCTGCCTCTCATATATTGACTTGCCTTTGGTAAGAAGATAACAAACACACTTGTTGTTTGACCCAGTTTACAAAATTTTACTCATCTAGCATGCTTACAACGAAGCACAAGAGAAAGAAAATATGAGAAGATGGATTCTATTTTTCACTTGTTATTAGTAAGGATAATTTATTGACATATTTATCTTTGAAGCACCAGTTGACATAGGGTGAAATTCTTGTCAGTGTCATCATTAGAAGAGGATGCTTACAGCTTCTTACTGTCAAGCTCAGCCTTACCTGGTTGACACCCCTCAAGAAACAGTAAACAGAGAACCTGCAAGGCCAAAGAGGAATTACTCCTAGTGACAAGGAATGTACAAAGAAGGCAGAGTGGGGGCAGGTCAGCATCTTTCCATGGCCAGGTCTTTCCAGAGAAAATAAGAGAGTAACTCAGAGTTTTTGTTTATTTTTCTGGATCCAACAAACTTAAGACCAATGGTAAATCTAATGAAAGAGTTATGTCTATAGCATTTAAACAGCTATAAAGCAAACATGATTTTATATAGAAACTTTTACTCCCCCAAGTTTAAAGGTTAAGTTCTTACTGTTTTAGTAACTGTAATATGTTTGTACAATTGTTGTTCTCTGAGTAACAGTTATTCTGAATAGGCTTATTTATCACTTGTAACAGGAAACAAAAACATATTTTTGTTTGCTATCTTCACTATAAACTGTTAAAATATTCTAACTTTATTTCCATTGAAATTTTGATATCTAACTAGGTTTCCATATAGTTCCATATTAAACATATTTATATGAAACTAATGGGCTAGAATGAAAAGTTTTCCTTATCTAAATAAAATTTAGCCACAAATTACCATGGAGGAAGGAAACAAGCTCAATTGAAACATTGAGCATAGAAAGAAAACATCAAAAATTAAAAGGTCCTTTGGCCCATTTTGGACAAAGAACAAACACACATTCATTTATTCATTTATTTAAAAAGTGTTGAGTACCTATTATATACAAGGCAAAAGCTGGTATTAACAATGTCTCTTAGAATATGATAATGAATGAATAAATAATGAATAACGACTCTAAACAGGACCAGTCCATCAGCTCATTTATGTTCTAATGGTTGGTTAAGTGAAATGATGGGTGCTGTCCCTTAAGGTTCTTGAAACACCCACAATCTGGTAATAAGCACTGTAGTTATAGTTACATTTTGTTTCAAGGCTAATAAACAATAACACCCCCACTGAAGTGTTTAGAACCCAAACTAGTTACAACTAAGGGTAAAGAAGTAGACTGGTAACATTAGCCAGATCTGATTATCGGTGAGCATTTGACACAGCGTGTAACTACATCAAGTACCTAGTAGTATGCATCTCAAAATGCCATATTAAACACAAGTGTATTGTTAATATAAATGGAATAAAGAACAATTAATGTGAAATTTCGTTGAGGCAATAGCAGTCCACATTATATAGATGTAACTTTCCTACCACGTACTAAACTCAAATACTTGTCATTTTTGTTTTGTGAGTGTATTTCACAATATGGGAAACTTATGACATGTTATCACTCATTTTTCTCATGAAATTCAGAACTGTGAAAGAATATTGGCTTTCTTTTATTTTTGTTTTATCTAAGAAATTAAAGCAGTAAAATTCGAAAAATGGAACTAAACACATGAAGTCATAATTCTTTGCTTTTACAATTTTTTTTTATTTTAAGCTCTCCTACTGTATCACTATAAAATCTCATTGTTATGAAACTCCTCAGCATGTCTCCTGTCAAATAAATTTAATCTAAAAACTTTAGGTTTTCTGTGGTTATGGATCTTTTCTGTACAAGTTTCAAGATAACTGATTTAAGAATTATTGTCAGGTAAAAATAGTTTTTTAATGCATACATGAAAATTCCAGGTATTTCCTCTCATTTGCTATAACTCTAATATTCTCCATGAAATTATAATATGGCACAGTTTTTTTTAATAATTGAAATATGGTAATGAGTGGATAATATTTTCATGCTAAACTAAGTGTTGAGTATCCACACATGAAAATAATTCCTTTATTACATAATGATCTATGTTTTTATTTGCCTATATAGAAGTTTAATTGTTAACAGTAGAAAGGCTAGTACAATGTGGTGGTAATCGGCTTTCTTGACACGTTCAGGTTTATGTGGACCAAACATTCTTTTAATTAGCCCCGGCCTTTGCAGTCAAGAACTTCTTGTTTAGAGTGTCTTAACTACAAGACAAGGAAGCTAGACGAACAAGCTATGAGAAAAAAAGTAAACAGAAAGGTTTAGACGTAGAAGTCTTCTCTCAGATTTCTCTGTTTTCTTTATTGAACACAGCCTGGATACTTTTGTGCCTTTAAAGGTTTAGAACATACGGAACAGGTAGAAGTAGCAAGAACCAGAAAAAAAAAAAAAAAAAAAAAAAACATGGCCCCTGCTTTCACCACACAATCATTGCCACCAGTACTTTGAAGGGGCCCCATGTCTTACAGGCATGACTTCTCAGAAATATGACTGTTCCTATTCTCATATTTTTCAGGCAAAACAGTGTTGCATTCCACAGAGATCACAGTAGTGGCAAAGCTCCCTTCTCCTGTGTTTGGATACCCCATGTACTAAATTCAGTGTTTCTTTGAACTGTGAGGTTAGAATGAAACAGTCCATCTCTCATCCCTACAGTGTCATAGAAGTCTCCTGAATATCTTCTTAGAAATGGGGGAGGGGAGCCTAAGAGGAAGGGGATGGTAGATAGGAGGGAGACAGTTTCTGGAATTTTTAAACACCACCAAGGCACGGATAATTCAGTTATCAGGGGGTGACCAGTTATTTAGAACTGCTCTCAGTCCACAGAAAACAAGTTCCTGACTGTCCTTGTCAGTTCCCTAAACATATACTAGTGGAAGAATTTCAGATTGGCCTATTTAATGGAAAGAGGCACTCTTGAGTGACAGGGAGTTAAGTCAAGGATGACTGGAGCTACAGCCATTGGTAGCAGACTCCAGCTTGGTCATGCTCTCTGATCCCTAACAACATAGCTGGATAAGAAAGTGCATCAGTTACATGTGAAAAAAGCATGTGCTTGCCCCTCCAAAGTCCAGAAGCGCCGGAAAACTGTGGTGTATATGATTCAGAACAATAAACTACGTGCACAAAAGGAGTTTTATCATAACATAAAGTTAAAAAGGAACAATTTCATCACACAGTTACACTGCTGTTTTCCCTTTTTCCCCCACTTTCGAGATTTGTCCTTTTTTGTTTCAATTTTTTTTTTCATTTCTGTTCTGATTTTATTTTATGGAGGGCTTGGGGAAGGTAAAGATTTGGTCCACTGAAAATTAGTCACCCTCAATGATATATATATTAGAAAAAAAAATATGAGCAGCAAGACTCTCTGGAAATAGATTCTGTTCAATGTAGCTAGTCTGTCTTTTCTGTCTTTCCCTCCTTCACAGCAGCCTCTGAAGCTTTCCGCAGCGGGGCTTTCTCCGAGTTGGCATGTCCTTGGCCAGAGTCTGCCGCACCACCATTTTTGTGAGTAGTGTGTTTTTCCAAGTAGTTAAGCATCTCACTGAGGACTGTTTGGAAAGTGCTTAGAGCTGCACATATTGCTGGTGTCCCAAAACCATGAGTGATCAAACTGGAGATGAGAAGAAGTAGGAAAAAGATAGGTGAACAATTTAGAACACAAAAATCCCTTTACTCAATTCAAAACATTCCATTTAACATTTACTGTGTTCTGTGATGTTTATTACGTAAAACAGAACAATTCAATATTGACCAAGAAGATCAATAAGAAACCTACGATCTATCGAGACAAAGGTTCATTGCTGACAGACTTTATGTGCACCAATTAACAGCAAGTCTGAGTAACACGTGACTTCTTCATCTCATTAAGAAGCAGGTGGAACATGTGTGTTTCTATAAGCAAGGATCATCTTTCTTCCTAGAGAATGTCATGTCTGCATAGGTCACACTTGAGCAAGACAATTCAGAATATAGAGAGTAACTTTTGGAGACTAGGAAGAGGCTTGGCAGGTGGGGTAGCAAGGGGTGAATGTGATTGATATATGTTATATGCAACTATGATATTGTTACAGTAAACTGTGTGCCATTTTGTATAACTAAAATGACTCATTAGACAGAGTTGGCTGAGTGTGCTTGACAACTGTTTCCTCTGACTATTCGTGGCAATAGTGCCTTTCTAGGTTTATAACTATCCACCTGTGAATTGTATTGCTAGCTTGTTCTGTTGTGCTTTGGATAAGAGACCAACCTGTCCACAGCAGAATATAAATTATATAGAGATACTTCTCCTTGCTTATATAGATACTCAAAAGATCTATAAATTATACAGGTGAGGGAACCATCTTGGTGACAGAGACAGAAGGAGGTAGAAAGAATCTATGTCTAGGCTCTTGAGATATTGATAAATAAAGTTCTAGCATATGTAAGATGCTCTCTTTGTTTTGGAAGATAACAAGGAGAAACCGGTAAGTGTGTGTGTGGGAAATGTTTCAAACTCAGCATAAACATTATTTCCACTTATGAAAAATATCCCTCATTGAGCAAATGTATAGCTGTACATTAACCCTCTTGTGAAGAACACCATACAGATTGTTCATTTCTGTCAAATTGTCCTGAAGTGATATTGTCAGATTACTTTCCAAAGCTTGTATCTTATAATAATAATGAATGCATACTTGGTACATGTTATGTAAATAGTATAACATATGATACACACACATTCACACATACACATACATATATATTCTGTATCCAATAAGTAAGGCTATTAATAGTGTACAGTAGTTTTTCATTAAATGCTCTCATCTTATTATGTTACCTGCTGCTGGTTACCACTCTTAATATATGTAATCTTTATCATCAAAAAATGAGATTTTTAAAACAATGCAAACAAGGAATCTAAGTTTGCCTACTGACACACCTTAGAGAAAGTGCTAATAAGAATGGCCATATTAGATGTTAATGACATCAGTTTATGAAGCTTAGTGTTGAACTAGTGAAGTTGTATTCTGGATAAAGGATTGCAGGTAGGCAGGTAGCACATGCCTTTAATCCCAGCACTTGAGAGGCAGAGGCAGATGGGTCTCTGTGAATTCAGAGCCAGCCAGGTCTACATAGAGTTTCAGGCCAGCCAGGGCTATAAAGTGAGGCCTTGTCTCAGAAAAACAAGACAAAAAAGTATTATTATAGGAATTTGTTATATAATTTGTTACATGTAATTCAATAACCCACATTTACTAAAACATGAGTCTCTCTCTCTGGTTTTGTTTGCATATTTTTCAGACAATGTTTCTTTGTGTAACAACCCTGGCTATCCTCAAACTCACTCTGTAGAACAAGCCTAGAACTCAGAGATCTGCCTACCTCTGATTCTGAAGTACTAGGATTAAAAGCATGCACCACCACTGCCTGGCTTATGAGTATTTCTCTTCTACCTTTACTATTTCTCAAAGATCTCCTAGGTACTTCCTTTTCTTCATTCTTCATAATAAATGCCTGAAAATTCTTCAAATTCAAATTCTTTTTTTTTTTTTTTTTTTTTTTTTGGTTTTGGTTTTGGTTTTGGCTTTTTGTTTTTGAGACAGGGTTTCTCTGTGCACCCCTGCCATTTTCTCTGAGTAGCTGTAGACCAGGCTGACCTTGAACTCACAGATTTACCTGTTTTGCTGCCAAGTCCTGGGATTAGAAGCATGTGCTACCATGCCCAGCAGAAATTCCTATAATAATGTATTTTAAGTTTTAATCTTGTTTTATATGTGTGAGTGTTTGTTTACGTGTATGTCTGCACATCACTTTCAGGCCTGGGACCCTCAGAGACTAGAACAGAATGTTAGATCTCCTAGAATGGGAGTTGTAGATAGTTATAAACTTCCATGTGGGTGATGAAAATCTAATCTGTCTTCTGGAAAAGCAGCCGGGGCTCTTAACCACTAAGCCATCCTTTCTAGCCCCATTATTATAATGATTTCTTTAAGGGAATGTGCTTATCTAGTTTGATTTTATACAGTAGCACTAGTTGGGTGACAAACTACAAGCTAGATTTTTATAGTTGACAAACACTTATGTAACTACTCCCATCACTCACAAGGATTTCTCTAACTCATTTTCTCACTTTTCACCATCCGCTCCTAGCCAATGGATGCTCTAATTTCTATAGCGATGGTTTTGCTTTTCCTCTGAGTGCCATGTAAACTGAATGGTAATGGACATTTGTGCCTGACTGTGTTCACCAGCCTAACCACTTTGAGACTCATCTATGTTGTTAAGATTCCACAGTTGGTTACGTTTTATGATTGAAGACTATTTCATTGAGTGAATTGGTCATGTTTGTTTTTTTCTACTGCATTCTACTCAACTTACTTTTCTCCCCATAACACTGCCACTTAATTTTAAAAATACATTTAAAAAAATCCAACTGAGGGACCTAGTTTCTTATCAGCACTGCCAGAAACAGGAGCTAAAATGTAGACATGACAGCCTAAGTGTGTCTTGGGTTTGGTGGTGATGGTGGTGGAACCTGGCAACTGTGTTTCTTTTAAAAACTGTAACAAAATCAGTGTTGATGTAATTTACTGTGTGAGGTTTTTTCACAATGCATGGGACAAAAATCTCTCAAAATGCCTGATCATGAATTGGGTAGAGAAGTAAGCAGAATGAATGCAAAATGGAGTAGATTTATAGCTAGTTGGCACTGACACACCTAAAGTTTGAGTTTAAGTGTATCTGCCAGTTTCTACCAAGCCCTAGTGAAGTGCAATGAGGCTCTAATTAGCTCCACTCTGCTTGACCTACTAATTAGTAATGAGAGAGAGAGAGAGAGAGAGAGAGAGAGAGAGAGAGAGAGAGAGAGAGAGAGAGAGAGAGAGAGAGAGAGAGAGACTAGGTCCCACAGGGATATCAACTAAAGAGTTATTGTAACAGCACGTTACAATAAGGCTAGGTAGGCACAAACCCTCTTATTAAGGCTGGATGAGGCAAAGTAGGAAGAAAGAAAGAGGTCCCAAGAGCAGGCAAAAGCATCAGAGCAGAAGCTCAGCAGTTTCTAATGGCAAAGAATTCAGACTCAGAAACAGAAGAAAAGATAGACCTTTGTGTAGAACAGAAGAATTGGAGTCCATGTTATGGGTTTATTAAAAGTATCTACACTCAATTTTATGGCAGACAAGGTCTACATTTTGTAAAGAAGCATCAGTTCTGAAGATCTAGCAAGAAACTGCTACATATTAACATTTTTGTTTTCAGATTTTCTTCAAACTTTTGTGTATTGATTAGTTGGGGGTTTTTGTTTTTTGTCAATTTGGCACAAGCTGGGGTCATCTGGGAAGGAGAATGTCAATTAAGAAAATACCTCCATCAGATGGCCTGTAAGCAAGTCTGCAGGGCATTTTCTTGATTAGTTGTTGATGCGGGAGGGTCCAGCCCACTGTGGGTGGTGCTGCTCCCAGAAAGATGGTCCTGAGTGCTATAAGCAGACCCAGCAAGCAGCAGACAGTGACTTGGCAAACAGCGTTAATCCTTGGTGCTTCAGTTCCTGCCTTTGGGTCCCTGCCTTGAGTTCATGCCTTGGCTTCCCCTCACAGTGGACTGTAATCTGTTAGCTAAATAAAACCTTGCAGGCCTCTATTGCTTTTGGTCATGGTATGCTATCACAGCAACAGAAAAATGGCTAAGACATTGTGTCATTCTTGGCTAGGCACCTTTTAAAAAACTTTTTGAAATATTGAAATCATCAGCACTTAGTCAGAATGTGCACAAGTCTAAGTAACAGAGGAGATGTCTATCAGAAAAACTAAAGCTAATTTAGTTTCCTTAATCGAAGTAAGCATGGTTCACATTTGGCTAGTCTGTGCTAGATAAATGTTACCATGTTGTTTCCACATTGGTCAAATTGCCCTTGCCAAACTCTTTATCTCTGTCTGGATTTGTCTAAATATGCCTAGGATCTCTTTTGAGTCCCTTTCTATCTTGAAAAGACTTGGATCTGGCACCCAGAAATTCACAAGTACCAAGCAAACACCGATTTAGTATGTATTAAAATTAAAGCAAATTTACTGTTTTCTTCTGGAGACTGGGCCACAAAATAGTGGCTGCCAACCACAGATGGGTTTTTATAGCTTTTTTTTTTCAGGCTACAAAAATTGCTGAAAGTAGTCCATTCAGTTATGCTACACACCAGAAGTATGAACTGAAAGGAAAAGGCAATCATCATTTAGATAGATTAAAGTTCATTTCATTTGTAAAATTTTAACGTTTTCCTATTGGCTGTACTGGGCTTTGAATCCAAGACATTGCGAATGCAAAGAAAATGGCTTACCTTGAGCTATACCCTCACCTCCAAATTTCTATGTAGACAATGTTTGAATGCACATTTTTTGACCCCCCAACCACCATTCTTTGGGTATATGAGAAGGCTGAAGTAAAGTGTGGGTCATTATTATTACCATGTTGTTACATTATCTTGCACCATTCTTGAGTGTTTGCTTATCACAGATCTTTTGATACCTTGTGCTGCATGCTGACCTCAGTTCCACACTGTTGCTTTTGAGAAGCATACAAGCAGCAAGGCTGCGTGGGGAGAAGACCAGCTTCTTATTTCATCTCCCCCACCCCCCACCTACTCATTGAAGACCAAGACTGAAATGCAGTCTTAGTCTCTGGGTGTGCCCTCACCATTACAGCATTACATGGTGTCTGCTAGAAAAGTGCATTCTTGCCATCATGGGAACAAGGACACTTGGAAATAGACCCCAAAAAACACCTGCAAGGGGTTCTGGATCTGCTCTGCCCAATTTACTTTTATTTAGAACCATGTAAATGAGTTATTTATTTTATCCACTGGAACTAAGATAACATGTAAATACAGTCTAGGGAGAGAGACACTTGCCTCAGGAAAAGAACTGAGGCGTACCTTTGCTATAATTTGAAGGATATCTATAATTTATAGCCTAAACATGGAATCAGAAGAAAGCATAAATCAGCTGATGATACTTATTTCCTCCATACATTATCTTATCTTACAGCTTCAAGTGCTTCTTAAATATTATTTAATTAAGGTACATAGTGAAGTATTTGGTTCCCTGGTGGCTGGTGGTGGAGAATCACCCAAAGCTGCTCATTACAGTGGCCTTGGCAGCGCTCACAAAGATTCCAGTTTCTTAAGCCCCGCCCCCAACCACAAACATGCACACACACAAAAAATTACCTAGTCTGCTTTTTTCATTTTGTGGATCTTGCCCTAGAGATCCTGACTTAATTGGTTTAGGATGAGCTCCAAAGGATCAGTATTTTAAAAATTATTCCCATGCAACTTAAATGCAGCCAGGGAATTGGATGGATCTCCCTAGGGCTAACGTACACCCTGTGTTACATTATCTGCTTCAATGTCTCCAGCATTTCCCCCCAAGAACAATCACAGAACTTCAGTTCCAGGGGAAGCTGGTAGATACAGTGAGCTACAAAAACTTTATATGATCAAGTTTTATGAACACGGAGCTAAGCAGCATTGCAGCTCCAGAAAATTCAGGGAGCCAATGATAGGTCATGGTGCATTGCAATAATCCAATATGGATACAAAAGTTAAATGTCTTACAACCAAAATAGTCAAGACACACTTTCAAGGGCCTTGCTAATGAGACTGGCACTCTAAAAACTCAGTTAGGAGAAGTGTGCCTATAACTTCCTCTTCAGGTTGGGAGATGAATGTCCCTCTGCCACTATAAGGTCACACTTCTGTGACCATGTCAGGCTCTTAATTTTCTACTCCCTTTTAAGGAAACATAAATAATTCAACATAGATTAATTAAAGAAGGACATCGTGACCACTCTTATATGCCAAATAAGCTAAAAGCTTTGCCTGGTTTATGTTTACACTTATATTTTTGCTAGTAAAATTCTTTCAATTGTTAACACAAGTGCACAAATCAGTCCTTACAGGCTTGTTTCTCTTTGCATTTGGATGTGGTCCCCATTTTAGGAGTTTACGTTAAAATTAAATGCCAACCTTATATAGAAGTTTATTTTGGAAACAGTAATTTTTCTTCACAATTCAGACTGATGATTGTGAGTATGCTTTAAAAACAATTGCATGGACTAGAAGAGCATATTCCCAACACAACTAATTAAATATTTTTCCTGTGTGTACATGCTTGAGAGCACATGCTACAGCACATGTGTGGACATCAGAAGAGAACTTTGTACAGTCAGTTCCCCTCCACCATATGGGTTCTGACCACAGAACTCAGTCCTTTAGGGTTTGTGGCAAGTCCCACTCCCCACTAAGCCCATAGAAGGCCCAAGAATTCTTTGAAGAAGGGTTGTGAATTTTATCTCTTGTCTGCTAAAATTAGCTGTATACTTTATGATGTTTCTGCCTTAGGTTAAAGATTTAATCTTCTGTTACTGAAAAGGAATAATTCTTTTGCAAGGTGAGTAAAACAAACTATTTGTTCCCAGCCACTGTCCTATCACAAGGAAGCCCAAAACACATGAAAACAGTAATAATAAAATGTGCAAACTTAAGACTCCTAGGATGAGACTAGGCTCCCATAGCAGAAATGGGACTATTCTCTGGATATACTTACAATGGTGGAGCACTTAGAACATGCCAGTGCTGTTGTTTAGAATGCCTGTCTTGCACAGAACACCAAAGGAAATGGGATCGGATAACATAAGGAGGGGAAGATGGGACATGAGAGTTGGCTGCTTCTACAAACTGGAAACAGGATGAAACTGACTGTGTGAAGCCCTCTAGGAGACAGATGTTAGGGAGAGAATCCTATCAATGGGAGGAAGATGTTTCTAATAGACTGTTAGACATAGAAGAGCAGGCTGTCAGTAAAGTTTTCAAGCCGCAATGGGTGACAGCTTGACAGCAAAGCTGGGGAGAAGATCTGAATGTTGAAGAAGAGTCAGAAATGTAAGGGCCTCCCAACAGAGAGACCCGGCCAGGAAACCGTAATCACCAGCAAGCATGTCCATGTGTTTCTTGGCCATTTCTGAAGACGGGGGATGCCAGAAGATGTTTGGACTTGTACTAGAGAATCCATCATTTCCCTCTGCAGCCTGTGACCATGGGGGTGATCCCATGCAAGATATATCAAAGACCCAAGTGAAATATAATCACAATAGCACTGAATATGGGTTAGATATAACACATAGAAAAGATAAAAGCCTTTTTCTGCCTCGTGAAATGTATCAATACCATTTCCATTCTTTTCTTTATATGTATTTGCTTTTGATTGATTTCTGTTTTGAGACAGTGTCTTGCTAAAGAGCCATGGCTCACCTGGTACTCACTATGTAGCCTTGGTTGGTTTTGAACACAGGCTAGTCCTTCTGCTTCTGTCTCTCAAGTGTTGGGATTATAGACTAGAGCCAGCTCTGTATGAATTACTATTCTTTTGCATTAGTTTAGTGGGCCCCGAAGAACGTGCCGATCCCTCATCCTCATACTACTATCCATTGGCACAGTGAAACAAAACAGAGGACTAACATGTCAGTCTGCTCAGGTCAGTGCTGAGGAAGTTATCTTCCTTGTTTTTCTCACTGGCAGTTCTCTCTGAGTTGATCATTACTGGTGTTCTAACTTCTTATTTATATGAACACATGTGCTCACGTGACCTCATACTCAAGGAGATTATAAGAATATGAGACACAAAGAATGGAGACAGGGTTACAATTTCTTTGACCCAGAGTTCAGAAAATCAGGGCTGTGGTTTTGTTCAGTTGTCTATCCTCTCCCCGAAGCTTTATACCATCTTTCACTAATTGACATCACCAGGTCTGGAGACACTGAGTCCATGGGTGTAGTCCGCAGATTTCAATCAAATCACTTCCCTTTCTGGAAGGTGATGCGGTATCTGCTGTATTCTCTATGACAATTCTCTCGGCTGGTGGTACTTAGGAAGTGATAAATAATAAATAAACCTGCCTCCTGCCATTTTGATGGAAACAAGTGTCTCCGAAGGCTGTGAGTCCTAAGAGCGGTCACTGCTATTGTCACTGCTTTCCAAAGCACAATAATATGTCATCTGCCATAAAAAACTAGAGACAGTTATCTGTGCTTTACAGGGTAGATCACTCCCCATCTTTGTCAAGATAACATTCAGTCGTCAGTCAGCTGAGAGGAAGCCAGAACTCTCAAGATACTGGGTTGATAATCCAATAAGGTATAAATAAGGTCAATAAACTTCTGCTCCGTGATGACTTTGATTAAACAAAAATAGTAACACAGCTGGATGTTACCAATTACAGAATCCTCTATGCCTATCCTATCATGGCCTTTCTTTAGTCCATTCTTAGCCAGTACTCAGAAAAAACAGTAGAAAATCAGACCCAGCAAATTGTCTGTGTTAACTGCAATGCAGGCAACAGTGTTTTTCTCCTGAGCCTGTTTCCATCACACTTGCCACTTTCAGCAAAAGCAACAAAAGAGGCACACTTGTCTAATGCATTTTTACCCAGATTATTAGTAAAATTTTATGTGAAGAACCACTGAAATATATTACTGTCTAAGACACAAGGCCTCATCATTTTTACTACCTCTTCTGAAAAATGAATTTGTGGGCCAGAAAGATGGTTTGGCAGGTAAAGCTCTTGCTGACAAGCCTGATTCCCATTCTGAGGAGTCCAATGGTTGAAGGAAAGGACAGACAGCTGCAACTTGTCCTATGACCTCTACACATGCCACATCAGGTGCACACACATGCATAACAAATAAAATGCAACACACAAAAAAATTTTAAAAGCATCAGAATTGTATTTCTTTCAAAGGATGAAAAAAGTGTTGAAAGCCAAGGAATGTCTAAGGACTATGTTTCTCAAACCTTGCTATCAGAATTTGAAAAAAAAAATAAATAAGAATCCCAGAGTCCCATTTTTTTAAAAACATATTTACTCAATCCTTGAGGTCCTAAAGGAGCTTCAAGGATAATTTTGCAATGAGGCCAAGTTTAAGGATCATGATTATAAACGATATAGTGTTTTCAAGACTGGTCAATTAGCCTTCACTCACTAACCTCTTGTTAAAATATGTTATCACTGCCTTTAGAAATACATGCAAGGTGAAACAATGCATACATTTAAATTGCACTGAAGCTTCAACAGGAGCCTTCAATCTGGGTTTTAGCTGAAAACAACAGCCGTGTTTAAAATGATATAGTTTTGACAAGGGAACAAACAAGGCTGCACACTATTAGTTATTTATAGATATTAACATGAAATGGATTACAGCCCTAAATATAAGATCTAAAACTGTGAAACTCTTAGAAGACAACATAGGAGAAGGCTGCAAGACGTTGGATTTAGCAAGCATTCTCTGTTGCAACACAGAATGCAGACAACTATTGTAATAATGCACAAATCAGTCTACACCAAAATTTTAAAAAATTGCTTCAAAGACCCACACTCAAAAGAATAAAAGGTGACATCAGGAAGCTAAGAATTTGCCAATTGTGCGTCTAACATTTAATATAAAAGGTTAAGGTAAAAGTAAGGAACGAAGCAGTACAGCTCAGCACAGAATCAAATAACCCAACGAGGAACTCGAGACTGTCAAATGCAAAGTCCATGACAAAAAGCTATTAACCTAAGGAAAAGATGCTTGAACTCATTGGTCAATAGGAAGATGCAAATTAACTGTGCAGTTAAAGGTTGTAGTTACTATTTTTTTTTTTAAAGTCAACAGGAAGTGTTGGGGAGGAGGTTGAGAAATGCAAAGCTTTGTGAACTGTTATCCTGCATGTCTCCATCAGTAGGTAAAGAATGTAAGAGAGGTGGAGTTTACACTCACATTGGAATATTACACGGCCTTAAAGGGAAGGGAGTGATGGTGTATTCCACCACACTGATGTCCCTGAAGTGAACTGTGCCTGATCAAATAACTGGTTATGAAGGATACCTATTGTATAACTTTCTTAGGAGCAATCAGAGCCACAGACACGAAGTAGGAGAGTGCAGGCCAGGGACCAGAAATCAAGGGAAATGTGGAGTTGCTGAACTGACACAATGTATTGGTTTTGTCAAACACAAACTCTGGGAGCTTGTTTCACACAATAATGTAAATATGCTTAACCCTAGAGCTGGATTTGTTTGAAAAAAGGTAACGTGGTAAAGGTTATGTTTTTAGTACAATTTAGAAAAAGATAGATGTTAGAAAGTTTGCTACAAAATAAATTTTAACCCCAGGGGCTTCCACAATCCTAAGAAACTAGTGGGCTTTATATAGACAATCTGGAATGTGAGAAAAAAAATTAAATAAGAATTCTAGTAAATGTTTAAAAACTAAAATAAACAAGAAATCACAACTGATATTAAAAGTCCTCAACATATAAATATCAAAATTTTAGAGGTGCTACTATTATAAAATCACTATTAATTACTATAATCATCAATTATCCTTACTGTACATTTATTGCAATTAAGTAAGGAGTTGGAACATTTAAACATATAATTGGGTTTCTTCTTTTATTTTTTATTTAAACTTGAAATAAGGTTGTTTTACATGTCAATCCCAGTTCCCTTACTCTCCTATTCCCCTAGCAAACCCCAGCCCAACCCCTTTCTGCTCCTCAGAGAGGGTGAGGCCTTCCATGGGGACTCTTCAAAGTCTGTCATATCATTTGGGGCAGGGCCTAGGCCCTCACCCATGTATCTAGGCTGAGAAAGTATCTCTCTCTGTGGAATGGGCTCCCAAAGACTCTTTTTATACTAGGGATAAATACTGATCCATTACTAGAGGCCCCATAGACTACCCAGTCCTCCTAACTAACACCCACATTCAGGGGGGCTGGGTCGGTTCACTTCTGGTTTCCCAGCTATTAGACTGGGGTTTATGAGCTCCCCCTCAGCTGATTCTGTGGGTTTCTCCAGCCTTGTCTTGGTCCCTTTGCTCATCACTCCTCCCTCTCTGCAAGTGGAATCTAGGAGTTTGGCTAGTGTTTAGCTGTGGGTGTCTGTTTCTGCTTCAATCAGCTACTGGATGAAGGCTCTAGAATGGTGTATAAGGCAGTCATCAATCTCATTATCATGGAAGGGCATTAAAGGTAGCCTCTCCACTATTGCTCAGAGAAAATCACCCTTTAAAATAGCCACAAACAGCATAAAGTATTTTGGGGTAATGCTTACCAAAGAAGTGAAAGACCTAATATAATAAGAACTTTGAGTCTTTCAAGAAAGAAATTAAAGAAGATACCACAAAATGGAAAGATCTCCCATGCTCTTGGATAGGGAGGATCTACACAGTAAGAATGGCAATCTTGTGAAAAGCAATAAACAGATGCAATGCAATCCCAATCAAAATCCCAGCAGAATTCTTTACAGACCTTGAAAGAACAATCCTCAACTTTATATGGAAAAATAAAAGACCCAGGATAGCCAAAACAACCCGGTACAATAAAGGAACTTCTGGAGGCATCACCATCCCTGACTTCAAACTCTATTATAGAGCTATAGTCCTGAAAACAGCTTGGTTTTGGTTTATTTTTATGAGATAAGCTCTCTCCATGTGTAGCTCTGGCTGTACTAAAACTCACTCTATAGACTAGGCTGGCCTGGAACTCACAGAGATCTGCCTGTCTCTGTCTCCTGCATGCTGGGATTAAAGGTGTGTGCTACCATGCCTGGCCAAGGATATTTAGTATTTTAGTTCCCTGTTACAATATTCTAAGTAGGATGTTGAATAAGAGCATGTAAAGCCCACAGAAAGCTGCACGCTTTCTGTTTTCTGAACTAAGGTTTCCTCTAAAGAATTTTAGAGGACTGTGGGGATGGCTCACAGGCAGAGACAGCTTGCTTGCCGTAGAAGAATGGGGATCTAAGTTTGATTCCCAGTACCCACATAAAAAGATGTTCTTGGGCCAGGGGTCCTCTACCCACCAGCACTGTGGAGAACAGAGACAGGAGGATTGATTTGGCTTGCGAGGCTACCAGTCTAGCTCCACAAAAGCAGGTTTCAGGCTGTTCAGTGACAGAGCCAGTCTCAAAAGAATGATGTAGAGAATGATAAGGTGGAGTCTAGACAGCCTCCTGGGTACCTCCTCGTGCACATGTACACATAACACACACTCACATACACACACACACACACACACACACACACACACACACACACACACACACTCCCTCTCTCTCTCTCTCACACACACACACACTCACACACAAATTTTGTGACATTTAAGTTTATTGCTTGCAAAATTATCAACAAATCGGCAAACTAGTCATGCTTGTGCTGAATATGTAACTCTTCTGCTTATTTATTTCTCACAGAACCCGATATTCAAGCCCATTTTGCTCTGGCCAGAAGAGTGAGGTCACCTCAGATGATGACATTAGCATGCCTGACTGGAAATAAGCTCCTCCTCCTTCTAATGGTGTAGGGTCTTGATTCTCTGTTTCTTAGTATTAAAATATTTGTAAATTCATAACTTTACAAACTTCTTTAGACCCCAATTTGGATTTAAAGAAAATAAAAGCTATCAACTTCCGAATCTAGCCTCTGTAAATGTCATAGGTCTCTTTAATGCATAGTACATAATCAACACTATGAAGATAATCCTGGGGGTGTCAATTCCGTTTAAACTGGCATTATTGTAACCCTATGCTCTAAGATATCTAGGCATTTGATAGTCTCCTGCTTTTATTACACTTGTTCGTACTTCTTCCACTAAGAGGGAGGTAAAATTCTGAAAATGTATTCTATGTCAGGTGTAATTTTGAAAAATAAATTCTAAGTAGTGTCTATAAATATTATGTTTACTGAATCTTGAGTAGACTTGTGGCTTATTAAGATAAAATACTGTATTTAAAATGCTCTGGTTTTTGCAGACAAAATTACTTAAGCACCTGCTATGCAGATATTTGTGCATCGTCTTCATCAGCCTTACAGTGTTAGGAACTTTTCTGTGTCTTTGTTTTTGTCCTATTTTGTTTTGCTTTTATTTATCATCATTATTAGTTATTATTATATGCCTGTTTGAATTCTAATGAGACAGAAAGGGTATGGATGAGGATAGGTGGAAAATAGGGAGGACATGGGAGAAATCTGGGGATGGGAAACAATAATTAGAATACATAAGAAAAAAATCTCTTTTCAATGAAAAAAGTAGAAGCAATAACAATATTTCTAAATGATTCACAGGTTGATTGCCCTGGTATTTTCCTTTTAAAGTCTAATAAATTCTTCTCACTCACACTTCAAATAAGAACTTAAGCAGATATTGAAAAATGTCTAATCCTAATGATTGATACTTTTTGTTTATTCACTTTTTGAAACTGTGTCTTTTTAGTAGTCCATGAACTGTTCTTGAACTCTTACTATTCTCTGCCTCAGCCTCACAAGTACTGGGGTGACATGTGTGCTCACCACCCCAACTTGTGGATTAATTTCTCACTAACATTGCTAAAATTTTTCACCAAATAATAACTCAAAGAAGATGAAACTTTTATATGAACGAGAAATGTTGTGTAGCATTAAAACTTTAGAGTTTTGAAACAGGAGAACATCTGAGCAGTGGCTCTTTTATTTCTCTTACTATATATAGAGAGTAAATTTACCAAAAAATACCCTATTTTGAAAGTATCTCAGAAATTGAAAATTAATATATGCTTTTAATAATGCATTTAAGGATTGTATGTTTAACAGCCATCTATACTTTCTGGGTGCGTAGAAATTATTAACATACTCTTATAAAATCAGTCAGTGATGCTTAGTTAATTTCAGTCAGATCTGCTCATTGAACAATTTACCCAGCAACATTAGTAACCATTTAAAAGATTTCAGAATCCTGTTCCAAAACGTCTTAGCAGTCCTTGATCTAATGATTTTCATGAAGCCATAGTTCTTTGATAAATACAAGAAGATAGTAGATATTCTGTTCTAAGACGCTCCGATAACTAAACTTTTCTTAATTCAGGCTATCACTGCTGTAGTCTGAATAGTCGTGTCTTGCTCTCTTCAGATTCATACACTGAAGCTAAACCCTAATACAATACTAAGATGAGCATCCCCGGGAGATGATTAAGTCATGGAAGACTGGATTCCTGCCCTTAAGAAGAGTTTCCTGAAAGGTTGTTGGCCTCTTTCATCACACAGTACAGCCCAGATACCTCATCTGCCAATACTGCGCTCTCAGACTTCCAAGCCCCAGAATCTGAACTATACACTTATATTATCTGTACATTATCCAATCTAAAGTGTCTTTTACAGCATTCCTAACAGTCTCTGTTTTAACATATATCTCTAACTGGAACTGTGATAGCAGCACAGAAGCCTGGAGAGTGGGTGTGGCTTAGCCACTTAGACTCTGAACGGATGGGAAAGCCCGTCTTACCTGAAATGTGTTAAGTGTCTTTGGATGTCCAGATCTAGAATGGGAGTGGGTCTGGAGGATCCCAGGGGGGATCTATCTTGGCTCAGGAGGTCTTGGAATTCTTTACAAATTTGTCTACAACAAAAAGCACAAGACTGATATTGAAGCCTTGACATGGACATTTAATTTTGTGTGATGCTATGGATCAAAGTCTGCACCACACTTCAAAGGGGACCAGGGCGACGTTTCGGCCAGCAGTCTCAAGTTGCATACACAGCATGCAGTCACTTGACTCCTAAGGACTGGACCAAAGGATGCTTGTGAAGCAAGTTTCAGCAAACAGCTGCTCCTCACGGAATCCATGTTCATTCTTAAAGTGAATCATTACATGTTAATCGCAGGATAAAAGGAAATTCACAGAAGAGAACTATAATTAGGAATCGTCCTTTAAAATATTACAGGTTTTTGTATGTCATATCTATAGACAAATTTTGGCTTACATTACCCAAAGCCCTAATTCAAGTCAACTGTTGAAAATTCTTTCCCTCAATATTGCAATATAATTTCCTTTTTGACTACTTTCATACCTCAGTGTTTGAAGTAGATAATCCCTTACTCCAAGATAAGTCCACCAGTCTGAGCTGGCATTTTACAAAGGATTTTCTGCTGCTCGTGTCTTATATGACTAGGAATTTTGCCTTTGTTTAGCCAGAAAGATTCCTGTGTGTCATGACTAACAGGTAAGTTCTTGCAATGCAAAAATCCAAATGGCATAATTGTAAAGAAATGCAACATTTAAGAAAATGCTATTTTACAGACACCCACAGCTAAAGATTGAGCCAAACTCCTGGAATCCAGCTGCAAACAGGGAGAAGAGATGAGCAAAGGGGTCAAGACCAGGCTGGAGAAACCCACAAACTGCTGACCTGAACAAGGGGGAGCTCATGGACTCCAGTCTGATAGCTGGGAAACCAGGATAGGACTGACCCAGACTCCCTGAATATGGTGTCAGTTAGGAGGACTGGGCAGTCTATGGGGCCTCTGGTAGTGGATCAGTATTTATCCCTAGTATATGAATGACCTTTGGGAGCCCATCCCACATAGAAGGATACTCTTTCAGCCTCGACATAAGTTGGAGAGCCTGGGCCTTGCTCCAAATGATATGACAGACTTTGAAGACTCTCCATGGAAGTCCTCACCCTCCCTGGGGAGCAGAAAGGTGTTGGGATAGGGATTGGTGGGGGAATAGGGGAGGAAGGGAGGGTGTCGGAACTGGTTTTGGCATGTAAAACAAGTTTGTTTCAAATTTAAATGAAAAATTACATATATAAAAAAGAAAATGCTATGTTAAAATTGTGTGTGTGTGTGTGTGTGTGTGTGAGTGTGGGTGTGTACATGCTATGGTGCATGTGTGCAGGTCAGAGACAAGTCCCAATGTCACACCTGGCCCATGTATTTACAGTACTTCCTTGTTGTTTTGCCTTGAGCATAGCAAGCTAGCTCACCCATGATCCTCCTGGGATTATCTTGTCTCTGCTTCCTATCTCACTACAGGAGCTATGGGATTTCAGGCCCATGCTACCATAGGTGCCTTTATGTGACTTCTGGGAATTCAAAATCTGGGCCTCATGTTTGTGGGACAAGTGAGTTTTATCTACTGGGCCATCTTCCCAGGCCAGAAAATATGTTTTTAAAATATATATTTTAAAAATATTTAATACAGTGAATTAACATAGCAGCAAAAAAAAAGTCAATAAGCATGAAGGCATTTCTTGAAAGCATTCTTCATCTATGATAAGAACACCTGATGTTCAAGGATGGCACAGTTGTTTTGTACGTATGTCTGTTTTCACAATAGGTTTCTCTAAAATACAGTGATTTGGCCTTCATTGTTGAGCAAGTTTAGAAAGGTCAGATCATCTCAAATGAACATAAAGTAACAGGTCTGCTCTGAAACATTTGTTCCAATGACAAATATTTATTTAAAAACAAAAAAAAACAGACTGATAGCTGGGAATCCAGCATGGGACTGACTCAGACCTCCTGAATATGGGTCTCAGCTAGAAGGACTGAGCAGTCTGGGGAACTCAGACAGTAGAAACAGGATGTATTCCTGGTGCACAAAAGGACCTTGCGGACACATCCCCCATGGAGGGATATCCCCTTAACCTAGAGACAAGAGAGAAGTCCTAGTCCCTACTTCAAATGACTTGACAGATTTATATGACCCAACCTGGATAGCATAGCCCAAGTGGAATGGGGGTGGGGGGATGGGAGGGGAGGGTGGCCAGGGTGCATGCCACAGGGGAAAGAGAGTAAGAGGGAGGGAGGGAGAAAAAGAAGGAGGGAGGGAAGAAGGGAGGGAGGGAGGGAAAGGAAGCTGGGATCTACATGTAAAAATTTTAAATTATATTAATAATAATAATAATAATAAAGGGACAAGAGGGTGGGCTAGGAGTCTCAGCAGGTGAAGTTGCTTGTTACCAAGACTGAGACTTCAATTTTATTTCCTGGATCCACATAGAGGAGGACAAAACACACCCCTGCAAATTGTCTTCTCACCTCCACTTACATGCCCTGGCATGCGCACACACACACACACACACACACACACACACACACTAAAATAAAGGAAATAAAAATTTTAAAGTGATAAAATATTCTCAAGTACTGTTTATTGCTGACAAAGTTTCAGTAAGGTTTTTCTGCTGTTTGATGGCCAAATTTTATTCAATTTGGTAAGAGGTCATTGTGACCTTTTCCTATGAAAAATGATACTCTTTTTTTTTTTTTTTTGCCAAGTGTGTTGCTGAGAATTTGCTTTATTTATTTTTATGGAACCCCTCTCTCTGAAGTGAAAATGGATAGGTTTGAGGACACTAGTTTAGAGCAACTTTACTTATTTATTTGATGGCATTTTGTGGTGCCAGCATCTCCAGGATTCTATGTTACATAAGAGTGAAACATTGTTATATTTGTTTTAGATTTCTAACTAAAAACATACATACATCTTCATGCTCCATTTTTCTTTTGACAAAAGGTATGAATTCTTGTACAGGAGCCCATCATTATAGTTCTTTACCCCCCACAAAGATTAGACTGACTTCAAATCTTCTTAATTTTCTCTCAGATTGAAATAAATTTTAAGCCACTAAACACTGATGAATGTTTGAGGCATTAAATAAATTAATTTACAGTTTTACAAGCCAACCTCATGCTTGTCCAAACAACATTGCAAGTTATAATCAATGTGGCAAATAAATAAGAAAATCAAAGCTTGGCAACCTTGACCTCTCAGGAGGCCATTCAGCAAAGGACGCCTCACTTTAGCAGAAGCAGCATCACAGCTCCCAGCCGAATGTTTTGGTCTTGTCCCCTAACTTGCTGACCTAGGACAGCATAGGTACTTAAATTCAGATGACAATCCTGCAGGATTCAGTGGTAATTGTCACCCTGTTCCTAGGAGAGTTACCCAACTATTCTTCTGACTACTTTCATTCTTATTTAAATTTTGTTTCTGAAGCTAAGATATGAAAGACTCTTTTGTCTGGAAATAAAGTGTCATGTTATGAATTATGTAACAAAGAAGGTCTTCAGTGAC
The DNA here is from genome assembly GCA_030556225.1 of Cricetiscus sungorus. Classification (NCBI taxonomy): domain Eukaryota; kingdom Metazoa; phylum Chordata; class Mammalia; order Rodentia; family Cricetidae; genus Cricetiscus; species Cricetiscus sungorus. Next base: position 20,328,801 of record JANBXA010000641.1, read on the forward strand.
TCACAAAGTTCTAACTTTATCGCTTACATCATCGTCCTTAAGGAGGTAAAAAAAAAAAAAAAACTTAGCTGATTTCTGGATTTAAAGTTAGGTGTCTCTGTGTCATTCAATTGAGATCACTAGCTGTTCTGATTTTGCTTAACATACATCAATGTGAAGCATATTTATTTCCAATTTAATGATAAGACTTTCCTGTGTGTTCTGTCAACCAAATAAACAAGAATTCTGTCTTGTTCAAAATATGCCTAGTTTCTATCTTCCTGCCTAAACAATTACCTAAATTCTACTAAAATATTGGTTAATTACCAAACACTAGAAACAAAGAGGGTTTTGGAAGGTAACTGCACTTTACTAATGCTATTTTTCCATAACTTGTATTTTATAAAATATACTTAAATACAGTGAAATCTATTATTTATCAAAGTAGCAAAGAATCATATAAATCAATCTGCACATGCAAATCAGTGATTGATTTTGAAAGAATTTTGAAGTTCATGCATATTTAAAATTTTTATTATATTCTACACACTGTGTGTGTTGAGGGGGGGTTGTGCATGCATATGCCATAACACACAAGAAGAAGTCATGTGGTAATTTGTAGGAATCTGGTCTTTCTTTCTGTAATGTGAGACCTTGGGATTGAGCTCAGGTTTTTCAGCCTTGGCAGTAGCCTTGCCTTTAGCTGTTGAGTGACATAGTTAGCCTAATTTCTACACATTCTAATGAGAATTTCTTTGATAGTCTCATGTCTAATCATGTGAACCTTCATACCGATGTTAGAGAGTCCTGGTGAATGGATTTAGATGCTGGAGTTTGAGCCCTCTTGTTTTTAGAGAACTTCTGCATTCTAGACTATCTTCAATCAAGGGAAACAGGAAAATTGGGCATGAAGGTCCACAGAGAATCTCCACGGCACTTACTTGGTGGCTAGGATCATCTTTTTTCGTGCTGTTTGTTCTTTCTGTTCCATATGTTGTCTGGCGAGATGTTCTCCTACTGCCTTGGCTGGAAACTCTGTTTCACATGTGTAGCCAAAATCCCGAGCCAAGTGCAAAGCCTCCCCTGTTGGCAGAAAGCACAGGTCAGTGTCTTACCCATAACCTTCCTTACAATAGCAGTGCTGGGCATTTTCCCTGACTCTCACAGATGAGATGCATCATTTTCTTTCTATCCAATTTATACAATGCAAGAAAAACAACAGGAGGGAATGTCATCTGTAGCAATGCTGATGAAACAGGGAACAGAGAACTTTCTAGGCAAAACTGGGGAAAACTGAAAAGAAGAACAAACCCATGACTCAGGAGTTTTGACTCTTTTCTTTAAATGTCTCATAGCATGACATAAGAATGGCTTCCAAGATTCTTTTCAACAATCACCAAGGGAAAAAAGCTCCTTCCATAGAACTTTTTGTTGCTGTTCAGCCTGATGTCTATAATCTATAGAGGAGCCATGAGACTGATCAAAATATCCAGCAATGGGCTCAAGAGTCTTTGAAAGTTATTACACTTAGCAAATGGAATAATTGCACCAATTTCACATTGCTCTGTTAGAGACAGTTTATTATGTGTAGAGTACTATCAATATCAGGCCTTTCAGGAAGCTCTGAAATGCTGTAATGTTTTGGACAATGCAAAACATAGCAAAATCATAAACATCTTCTGTTTGTCCACAAAATCTTGATCGTACAAAAAATTTTAAGGAGAGATAGGAATATCTCAACAAGAGACTAATATTTACTGAAGGAGAATGGTGTAATGGCTAGTGTTTAAAAAATTAGTTAGGCAAAAATCCTACCCAATGGGTAAATTTTATTAAAAATCCAACTTTTGGAGTTAGAAAAGTTCAGTCATAAATTGCTTCCCTACCATGCACAAGGTGTGAGGTTTAATCCCAAGCTACACACATGTTTATGTGAAGCATGTGCATGCTTACACAAATATATAAAATTCATATATACTAAGTGCCAACTTTATTCAAGGCAATAGTGTGTGTGTGTGTGTGTGTGTGTGTGTGTGTGTGTGTGTGTGTGTGCATACATGCATTGGTGTTCACCCTGTATGTTCGCAATTCTTGTGAGCTGCCAATGTGGATGCTGAGATTCTGGATCCTCTGGAAGAATAGCAGGTACGTTCAACCACGGAGTCATCTTTCCAGCTTATATTCAAGGCAGTTGTAATCAGGCATAATAGGAAGACAAAGTGAGGCTCAAAGTACTACCATCACTGGGTTGGGGATGTAGTTCAGTTGTTAGAATGCTTCCCTAGTGTGTATGAGGCCCTGGGTTTGATTGGTGGCCAGCTCAGCACTAGGCATCTACAGAGCAAGCTTGAGGCCAGCTGGGACCATGTGAAACCCTGTCTAAAAAACCAGGGGTGGAGAGGGTGGCAAGATGACTTAGTGGATAAAATTCTTTTCACAAAAACCTGAACACTGAATTCAATTCCTGGGGCCAACAGAAAGGTGGAAGGAGAAGCAAATTTTACAAGATTGTCCTCTGACCTCTCTCTAGCATGTAACACACACACACACACACACACACACACACACACACACACACCTCACTGAGGCAGTCATGACAACATTAGCATCCATAACAATAAGAAGAAACTGAGTACTATAATAGACATTTATGATTTTCATTGCATCTTTATAAGCACTGTATATAGCCTACCCATGTGCATTGGGTAGGGTTTATACAGTGTTATAGGGATAGGAGATGTGGTATTACAAACAACATCAAATGATTGTCAGAGTATTTTACAAAAGTTCAGGGAAGGTGGTAATCATGGAGAAGTACATAAAAAAATAGCTTGATAACAATATCATGTGACCTCTGCTTAATAACTGTCCAGTGTCACACTCTAAGCAGTTACGGACTTGAACTTGCTGTGTATCCACAGAACAACAGACTGGTTGATAAATGGACACCAGGAGTGCATAAAGATAATTCATTGACGAGAGACACTCATAGATAAGAAGAGATGACAACAGACAGGCTAGGTGACAGCATTAAAATAGCCTTATACAATATAGTTTTTCTATTAAAAATAAGCATTTCAGTTTGGGAAATTTATATTCACAAAGTTAACAGCTATAAAAAGCAGGAAAGCAGCTGAAGGTCACAGAACACAAAGAAGCTAATATTCATATTCAGGAAGTAGTCCCCATAAAAGAGTTACTCAACCATTTTTATAACTAAAATTTGTAATACATTTTTTTCTCAGACACATTTTTTGAAAACACAGAGCAAAAGCCAGGTGTTGGTGGTGCATGGCTTTAATCCCAGCACTGGGGAGGCAGAGGCAGGTGGATTTCTGTGAGAGTTTGAGGTTTGAGGTCAGCCTGGTCGACAGAGCTAGTTCCAGGACAGACAGGCAATACAGATAAACCTTGTCTTGAAAAACCAAAAACAAAACAAAACAAAAAACTCACAGAAATAAAACACAGAGCAAAGTTGAAAGAATTTTACAATAAAAACCTATATATCCAGTCTTCACATTCTGTGTTATTTTTCAGAGGACATAATAAATATCATGTATCTCTCAAAAATGTTTGTATATCACTAACTAGGGTTCTATATTTAGTCTTCCAAACTTTCTCTCCAAAGTATGCTAAATCAAAGAAACAAGAGTAGGCCCACTTTAATCATGATTTGTTGGTATGATTGTGCATATATGTCGGCTGAGAGAGAGTGAAAGGGAAGGACAGTATCACCAAGTCATGGCTGTGTACATGCTAGGCAAGCATTTGTCCCCTTGACATATACCTTTACCTTTGTTTATATGCTTCATGTCTGCTGGCTAAATATAAACTGTTGGAGCACTGGGGAAGGGGCTGAGCAGTTGAGCATGTTCCACCACTCTCACAGAGGATGTAAGTTTGTTTCCCACAAAGGGTGGTTCACAAATATCTGTAACTCCAGCTCTAAGAGATACCATACCCTCTTCCTCAGATACCAGCACTCATACACACATCCCTACAGACACACAGACACAATTATGACTAAGATAATTTAAAGAGAAGTTTTGTTTTTGTTTTTCACAAAGGGTTCCTTTTTGTCTATTTCAAAAAAGAGCATTTGAACAACAAAGCAACTTGCTGTATCTGACAGATGTAGTTGAGAACCTGCTTGGAATTTTCAAAGTGAACAAATATTAATAAATGTTTAAAATGCAGTTTCATCGATGCAACTATATTCATATTTTATTATCAATAGATGCTAATATCACCAGTGATTTTTCTCATTTAATTACATGCATTGCAAGCATTTCTCTCCTTCTCACAATATGAGATAACTTATTCTAGAACTTTTCAAAGGAGTCTAACTCAATGGGGATAAAAGTCTCAATGAAACAAGACTATCAGTACAGACATCATTTTGCTAATCAGATGACCAAGGTGAGCCCCACACACCACAAATGAGCAATGCTAGGACTTATGAGGAAATATTAAGTTTCTCTCCATTTAAAATGGAGAGATGCTATGACGAAATATAAAGGGTCTCTGCATACTCAGTATTTAATGGGGCCAGTTTTGAGTACTGCTGTAATGAACAAGCAGCATTTTTAAAATGTTGATTATCAATAGTTTATCACCCTGATTCAGGAAGAAAATACATGCATATTTGGAGAAAAGGAAAAAAATATATCTTTTAAAGGACATAGCAATGCCATGAAGAGTGCTCAGTTTTACTAGAAAAATAACAAAATGAATTATCTGTGAAATTTCCACTTGAAAATATAAAGTTGGACCCATCAAGCAATGAATGTGATTGCAGCCGACCACAGAATAAACTTAGTTCTTAGCATGCAAAGGTCATTTCAAACCAGCCCAATGACAGCATGAACTGTGTTCCCTTCTTGCTTTGAATAGTAAGCCAAGTTTCATCTATCAGAGTAGCAGCCCAATCCATCATTCACACAGATCCAGATATTTAAGTAATATTTTAACAGAGACTACTATCAGATCCGTGGTTCTCCACCTTCCGAACACTGAAACACTTCAATTTAGTTCCCCATGTGTGGTGACCCCACAATCATATATAAATCATATATATAATCATTTTTGTTGCTTCTTCATAACTGGAATTTTGCTACTGTTATGAGTCATAGTGTAAATATCTGTGCTTTGTGATGGTCTTAGGTGACTCCGGTGAAAAGGTCCTTCGACCCCCCCAAAGGGGTCACAACTCACAGGTTGAGATCTGCTGACACAGATAAACATAGCAACACGGGCGGGCGGCATGCTTCTTGAGTTTGTGCTAAAACCTGACTCTTAATGATTTGTCCCATTCTATGCAAAGCTCTCACTGTGTGGCAGTTTTTAAAACAGTTTGAGAACAGCTGCTATTTACATTTACACTGACAGCCCGATCCTTCCTCCCCTTAGTTCTGTTTACTGCTTTCTGTGGCTTGCAGTGTAACATTGTTACAGGATGTATAGTGATGCCACATCAAAGAAGTGGCAAGTGAAGACATTCTGATATGTAGTTAAAGAGTGAACATCACAGCACAAAAGCTTTGCTTGTGAAAATCTAAGAATGAATGGATAAATGGAGCCATCAACCAAAGCACAAAAGTATTCTAAAACAATGAAACATATAAAGTGGAATTCTTTACAGCAGATGTCTTGGTGCTAACAGGCTTAAGAAAAGCAAAATTTAGGGTCAGAAAAGTATATGGATATTCCTCTCTGAGTTTTGATCGGTTTTGTGGGAAAAAAAGATCTATGAGTTTCTCTGACTCTGAGCATTGAGCAGTTACCTATGGTAGAAAGAGCATCCATCATCCTAGGAAGGACCAAGAACATTTCCCCTCCCTGTCTTATATGTGGTCACAGACCCCTTCCTTCCTTCTCTAAAGGACAAGGTAAGATGCTGTAGTTCTGAGCAGGTTTAAACTTTCTTTTCTTTCTTTCTTTTTTTTTCCCATTTTTTTTGTGCCACTTGGACATCTGCTCTTTAAACACAAGCAGCAACATCCTAACTTTGAAAACTAAATTAATTTTATTTTATATCAAGAATGTATCAATTGAGAAGTCCACACTGATGAGAGTAATGCATGCAAAGGCTTTAAGGTATGTGTGTGTGTGCCAATTGATAACACATCCCATCAGAAAAATGGGAAACTACAGAGGGATGATTGGGTTTTTAGGTGATGATTTATTAAATGATGCTCTTAAAAAGCAAGTACAAATGAATTCCAAAACATGCAGCGAATGCCAGCCAGCAGGCAGCTTGCTTGCTAGGTCTCTGGGGATGTAATTTTGTATACACCCAAACAAAAGTAAAATTCTGCGAGAAAACATTAGGAAAAAAAATTTAAGTGGGAAGTTAATAGTAAAGTATTTCCTGATGAAAAGTCATCGACTATTGTATTGAGATTTTGGTTTCAAAAGGAATGGATCTGAATTTATTATTCTTAAAGGTTTATTTTCATCCACTTGTATGTGTGTGTGTCTTTGTGACTGTATGTTTTGTGTTTATGGGTAACTGAAGGCCAGACAGCATTGGATTTTCTGCCTCTGGAATTACAGTCAGCTTTGAGATGTTTGATGTGGGTGATGGGAACTGAGCTCTTGTCTTCTGGAAGAGGAGTATGTGCTCTTAATTGCATATCCATCTCTCTAGTGCCTGGATTTACTTTTAAATTAGAAGCAAATGCACCTGATTTTTCAAACTTGTGTATTGCTGCGAGGGATTTTTTTTTAAAAATAATTGTATTTTAGGAAAAATGTACTTTAACTACATTTTCAACAATGGTTTGTGGGAAATGACTCCTTTACCTTGTAATTCCTTACAGACCCCTTTCCAATTGTCACTGTAAAAATATTGCCACAAAATTAGATTTAATTTGCTATTGCAACATCTAATAAAGATGATGATTCATACATTTTAAAATACTGCTCATCTATGATTTTAATCTTATTTTCTTGTGTGGGGAAAGGGCAGGTTATTTTAAGAAGTACCTATTAGTATTCACAAGTTTTAAACCTAGATAAGCTTCTCTCTCTCTTTTCTGCTTCACTGAAAATTCAACCAAAGATCTTGCACATTCTAAGAAAGTATTCTAACACTGATCCCTCTATCTTCTGTATCCTCAGCCCTTTCCACTTTTTATTTGGGGGATATGATCTCAGTGAATTGCACAAGCTGGCCTTGAATTCATTCTATATCAAAGACAGGTCCTAAACTAGTAATCCTCCATGAGCAGGTGCAATCATGGGTCTGCACTGCAAGTCTCTGCAAATAAATTTTCTTATAATATGAAATAACAATTAAATCATAGAGCTGGAGCACAAATTTAACATTTCTGTTATGTTGCTTTTTCTGAAAGGAAGGCAGTCTACAGCAATACCTCATTGCATCTTTGACATAGCTACACGTCTTATAATCTGGCAATTTCCCTAGATAAATGATGATTATTTTCAAACATCCACATTGTGTTTACCAAAGCAATAGTTCTGTACCTCCTTCAATGCTCTGCAATTATGAGAATACCTGATCTGTGACACCAGTTACTCATATATTTTATTCGTTAATCATCACAGTCTTGTGAGGCACTCTAACAAATATAGCACAAAAACCAAACAAAATAAACTTTCTAGAAAGATTACCTTCATACTACAAACTCAGGCAAGCAAGAGTCTATCATTATGTAAGTGGATCTGTTTAATAATAACAAGCTACATCTGAAGACATAGTTTCTGAACCCTTGCTATACTTCTAACTCATGTTTTTGCTTAAAAGAAAAAAAAAACGTACTAGATTTCACCAATATCAGTTAATCTCTGGTATTAGGGCATGAGCTTTTCTCAAAAGCTCCTGAAGTCATTCTTTTCTTCGGCTGTGGTTGAAAATCTCTCTCCTAACAGGAGAGGAAAGCATATGCAGATGGACTATACATAATCCCCCTATAAGGATTTTATGGGTTACATCAAGGAAGGAAAGCAGTAGCCACTGAAATACTGGTAAGCTGTATGAGTTCAGTCTAGTTGTATGTTTTTAAAAGACTGTCATATTTGGCTGATATAAGTTAGACATAAAGCAAAGGATCACCAGTCTGGAAACAAGAAAGGAAATGTGGTAATAGGAATAAAAATAGAATGATTAAGGAAACAAAGACATTTTTCTTCTCAAAAAGTACACTCAAATTGAGAAATATAGTGAGTTGTAGCTTGTTTTTCAAGTTAGCAGAGAAATAATGGATTATCAATAAAAGGTGCTGGGACAACTGGGTGGCCATCTGGAAAGAAATAAAGTTGGATCTATACCATATATCCAAGAGAAAAACAAATTCCAGATGGATTAAAGACTTAAGTATAGAAAGTTAAAACACAAAGCAATTGAAAGACAGGGATGATTCTTTTGTGATTTTGAAACGGTAAGGTCCCTTTTAAGGTAGTAACATCAAAAGTGATATTTCAAAAACTACAGGAGAAATATGATTTCATCAACAGGCATGCTAAATACCTGAAAATGTTGAGAAGAAAGAAATAAAAGGAGACAATGGGATAGCAATTATGATAAAAAGAACATCATAAGCATACATGTCTGAAATTGTGAGGCAACAAGTTTTAATATAAACAAAATCAAAACTTCCTGTAACAGTAAACAAAAGAAATCTTGAGGGGTGGCGGTAAGGGGGTTTGCAGCAATCAGCTTTGCTATAATTTAAAAATACCAAAATTTTTCTGTAAACACAAAGTCAATTAATAGAAAGTAAAGCTTGTAAACGACTAAGCATGTGTTGGGTCTAGACTTTAAGAGTGGTTTTCTCTAATCCATCAAGCTAGCAAACATAAAAAAATCAAAGAGCAAATCATTTATGTAGAAGTACACAGAGGCTCTACCATTCAAATATCTTACCCACATTGTGATAAGACTATACATTTATAACAGCGACTGAGAATCATCTGCCTATAGTATATCAAAATTGCGGGTGTTGTTGTTGAAAGAATTTCCCATAAAGGTTCTTGGTTGTTTGTATAAGTATGCCTATAAATACAAAGCTATTCACTGTAGCACTATTTAAATAGTCAAAAGCAGAAAGTGCCTTAGAGATATTAAGTAGAAGACTCATTAAATTGCAGTATGTTTGTACGTGCATGCCTGCATGTGTGTCTGTGTATTCCTCAACACATAAGTACAACTGGCTTAATCTGTATATTGTAACTTATATTTTAAAAATAATTAATGAAAAAAGATGCCACAGATTTGAAAGAGAGCAATGAGGAGTATATGGGAGGGTTTGGAAAGATTAAAGGGAAGGAAGAAATGATACAAATATATTAAACTCAAAAAGTAAAAAAAATATTTAAAACTAAATTATAATGTGTTCACTAAATGAATGTCATTAATGCTTGAAAGAACCAACAACTCATATGTATTAGGAAAACAATGGTCATTAAGACAAAGTACAAAAATATAAAGTACAAAGCCATGTCATAGAACACTATACTTTATTTCAAAAATGAAATAAACATATACATATGTATATTCTTGGAATGAAAGAGAGGGATAAGTTGTACTAGCTTTCTTCTGTGAAGGAACTAGCTGCCTTGGAAACAGAGTGTATATCTCTCCATAACATTTGGATTTTATGTAATTTTCATGAGTTGCCTTGTTTAAAAATATATTTATAGCCAGGCAAGGGTGGCACATGCATTTAATCCCAGTACTCAGGAGGTAGAGGCAGGCAGATCTCTGTGAGTTCAAGGCCAGCCTGGGCTATAAAAACTAGTTCTAGAGCAGCTCTAGAGCAGTCTCAAAAAAACCATATATGTGTGTGTGTGTGTGTGTGTGTGTGTGTGTGTGTGTGTGTGTGTGTGGTGTATTCACAAAGGAGAAAAGTCATTCTCTACCCTGTTCTTCTGTTCTTAGAAAGATTTCATTTTGAACTCAAGAATTTTTTGTATATTAAACAAAGATAATTTTCATACTTTGTTATTTCTATAGAATCTATTATTTGATTAATGGCATAAGAATTCCAAGAAACGTAAGAAATAGAAAAAAATAAAATTAAGTCTTTGAGCCCATGTGTCCATGGCATCCTATGCCAAAGACCAATCCCTGAGGCCAATAGCTGAATCCTAAAAAAAAAAAAAAAAAAAAAAAAAAAAGAGTCCTCAGATATTACATAACAATATTTAAGTGTTACCTAATTACCAGTTTTCAAAGCAGAATCTCCTTCTTAATGCTTTTTTTTTATTGTGCTTAAAAAAAGAAATTTATCTGTAATTCCCACTGGTCTGAAGGAAAAAAAAAGCCAAAAAGAGTCCTTAGCATTAGTGACTACCATAAGTTCTGTTATAATTAAATATATTGAGGTCAATTCCACTGTTAGCTTTGAAATGTAAAGCTATGCCCCAAAAGACATGGCAGTGTCGAATTCTCTATGTGCAAAAGGGAAAACTGGGGTACCCTGCATGCTATCCTTCCTGGTGGTTGTATAACTAAAGCAAACACCAATCAGACCCACAGCAGCCTGACTTTTCATATCACATGCAGGGTTACAATGCAGGTGACCACCTTCATCACAGAATGCGACTAATGATGGATGTGATGTCTGAGAAACCTCCGAAAGGGGATGAACCATTGAGATATACACGCACGACATCATCATTCCAGAGCAGCCTTTTAGCCTTGTTTATCAAACTAGGTCCCTGTTGCTCATCCTAGATTCATGGTCAGGGTTGTGCATGGATTGAGCAAATGGTGCCACTAATACACAGAGCAAGGATTCTAAGGGTCTTTATTTTGTTTTGTTTTGGTTTCCTATCTTAAAGTCACAAGGAACGGGCAATAGTTGTCTCTAAAGTAAAAAAACAAAACAAGACGAAACAAAGACATAGGCTACAATTCTTAGAAACCCACTTGCTAGCTCTCTCACCTACAGGAAAGCATTTTCTGCTGTGTAAGTGGTGTTCCCTTCATTATCAGAAATGCAGCTCTATGGGCTCAGGATCAGAATCACAGTGGACTGACTATCAGATAAGATTACATCTATTAGGTTGGCACAATGCCTCAGCTGGTAAAAGGATTGCTGTGCAAGAGCATAGACCTGAGTTCACATACTCAGAAGGGAAATAAAGGCAGATAGTGCCACACGTTTCTACTACCCCTGCACTCTTAATGGCAAGATGGGAAGCTGAGGAAGGAGGATATCTTGGAATTCATCAACCAGAATGCAAACAAGGTGGAAAGTGCAGAGAAACCTGGGGTTATTCTCTGAATACCTGTTTAAACACACACACACACACACACACACACACACTTCACTTATTTTAAAGGTATGATTTTATTACGTTTTGAGTGGAAGAGCTTTGTAAACTTGGTCTGTAACTTTTTAAACATGCTGTAGATTCCTACAAATTGGAAGCGATTTGGGGAATTAAGTGGCAGAAGGTTTAACAAGATTTTACAACCTTGTAGTTGATAATGGGTATAAGAGAGGTGGATGGGTTGGAGAGATGGCTCAGCTGTTAAAGGCTAGGCTCACAACTAAAAATATAAGAGAGGTGGAAATGCCTACTTATAGTTCACAGGAATGGCAGGATAAAAAAAAAAAAAAACGATTGCAGCCTGAGCCTGTTCTCTCAAGTTAAGAATTGAGTTTGGGGCAGCTCACAATGCAGAAAAAAAAATCAAAATGGAAAACAGACTTGGAGTTTGCAAAGCTTAAAGGACTGGACTCTTCTCCCTGTGGTCTCCAACTGTCTAATCCTACACAGAATAGTTCATCTCTTTGCTTTGGTTTCCTTGTTTGAGAATAGTGATTACTAAGGCATACTGAGTGCTGTCTTTGGGCTGCTCCTCATGCTCAGGGGTTTGTATATACTGTGCTGAATTCTCACCATGACCCCATGAGTAAGCTGCTGCACTTACAGTGACTGATGTACCTCCCTGTAGTAAGCTATAGGTAGTCATGACTCCAGACAGGTGCACTTTCCCCCAGAAGCCACACTCATAACTCTTTATGGCTTAGGTGAAAAAACTAGAGTATTATGATCAATCCATCTTAGCTGCTTCTGTGTCACCCTGGTGGCATGTTTAATTGAAGTTAATGCCATCTAATACCCTGTTGTGCATATATAGTGTTAGACTATCAAACCATTATCCTTTTGAGAATATATAGTAAAGAAATTCATTACATTACATATTTTCCCCCTATGGGAGGGTTGAAGGTGCATGTGTCATAGTATCTCTCTGCAAGTCAGGTGATCAAATTCAGGTCGTGAGTTTGGTGTTAGGCATTTCTACCCGCTGAGCCATGTTACCAACTCTTGGCCACTCAGCTCTTCATATATTCTTGAGGTATTGCAGGGACGAAGAGAGGGAGAGAGAGAGAGAGAGAGAGAGAGAGAGAGAGAGAGAGAGAGAGAGAGAGAGAGAGAGAGAGAGAGAGTTTTCTAGCACAGCCAGAGCTTACCCTACACTTAGGTCTGACTAAGTAATGGATTTTTCAAGTAGTAAATAGCAGACGGGGCATGATGGCAGATTCTTGGGACCTAGAGACATGTGCACTTACAGACAGAAAAGAACTCTGGGGTCTTGGTCCCTAATGAGACTGTGATAGGGAGGAAGACTGCTGATGAGGAATGTGTCTGACTGGGGCCAGAAAAAAAGGCAAGCTTCCCTTGTGTTAAGCTGCTGACCACAGGAGGGGAAACATCAGGTGTAGCAACTAGAACTCCCCTAGTTATTGTAGCTACTACAACCCTTGTTTGTAAGTGAGGAAAATGGAACACAAACAGGCCAACCAACCATTCCAAGTTCCATATGAGTGTTAAAAACGATATTGTTCTTAGAAGATCAAGGAACGAGCCACAAGAATTAACAGATTTTGTAGGTGGTACACTAGTTCCAGTGAGGTAGGAAACATAGAGTAGGTCTGGAAATTCACATACTTGAAGCTAAAGAAGACAGCAACAATACTGAGAGGTTCCAACTAACAGGGACGGAAGGGAAGTCATATACAGTCTTTGGAAATAAAACATTTCTTTCGCCGATGCTCCTCCTTGTTGAGAGAGGAGGGGGAGTAGAGACAGATGAGGAGGAAGAGGAAAAAGTAAGTATGAGAACTTGGCCTCCCTCACAACTGCTATTCTAAGCATATATAACAAGCAACTTAAACGAGTGGAATCCCAGAAATTGTCTGACAAAGCTGTGAGTTCCCACAAAAGCAGCAAGACCGCATAAAGCCTTCCACCCTGGTGAATATAACCTCCCTCCCACCCTAAATGCTGATGACTATAAGAAACTGAAGGCAAGGAAAAGGTGATGGACAGAACTGACTAAACCATGGACTCCTACATCTTTGACCAACTCAACTCTGCAGAAGCTCTTATAGTGTGAATTGCAAGACAGAGCAAAACTGTCAACACTACAACAGGAATACCGTGGCTGAGTGCTCTGAATGTTTTCTAGAGGAAGAAGACTCTGCAATTATTCTGTGTCTCTTCAGGAAGACAAGCCCCCTAGATTAAGTAACTTTAAATCATTATTATATTCTAAAGACAGACATTTCTTTTGTACTCCAGATACTGATATGGACAACTAAAAATTTATAGCAGTATAAGTAAGAAAGAGAAATGGAAAAAAAGACAAAAGCTCATAATCTAGGTGTTAGAAGTTGTGTTTAATCCATAGCTGTGTATTTAAATCTACATAGATAAAAATGCATGCACAACATGGGAATAAAATCTTGCCTCTTTTGTAGTCAGATATGAAACCAAACTATGAGGGATGACTGACCCTCGCTCATATACTGGGTCACATAGGTGTTTGAAAAACTACTAATCTCATCTTGTCTGTTGGCTTTAAGAGTTTCAAACCTGGTCTTAAGAGATCTTTAAAAGAAACCAAGGGCTAGGTCCTGGTCATTAAAATGCACGCATGGATAATGTAGAAAATCCAGGAGATAAAGGAGAAGCGAATAGACAATGGTGAAGAAATAGCATAATCTTTTCCACAAGACTCTAGGTTCAAAAGAAAGCTGAGAGAGGGGCTGAAGAAATGGATCATCGGTTAAGAGACCTGGCTGCTCTCTCAGAGCATGAGGTTTGATTCTTAGCACCCACAGTGGTGACTCACAGCTGTCTGTAACCCCAGTTCCAGGAGACCCAATGCCCTTCTATAACCCCACCAGGTACCAAGCACACATGGAACATAAATATACATTCAGGAAAGACAGTCATACACATTAATTAAAAATAAATAAATCTTGAAATTAAAAAGGGAAGATAGTAGACAAGTTTTAGATAGTTAACAAAATAGTTTTAACATTCCTGGGGTGGGAGGAATGAATTACTCACAGTCTACCATTTATGTGAGTCTCAAATCTCTGGTACTATATCTACTTGTTTTCCCCTTTAAAACCAACACTAATCTTTCAAAAGGTATTTCTATTTTAAATGAGCAGGACACCAGCTCAGTTTTAGTCAATAATTAGTCATGTTCTCGTAGCGTTGCCCTACCCTCACCGGTACATGTATGTAAGTAATAAGTAAGTTGTTTCTGTCACAGATCAGTTTTCAGCAGCAGCAAACACAAAGCAAGATTCAGGGCACAGTACAGGCCAACTATCCTTTACCCACAATGCTTGGACCCACTGTGTTTTGTATTTTGAAAGTTCCTAATCAGATTTCAAAACACTTTCATAAAATTACTAGTTGAATATTTCTAACATGAAATTCTAAACTCAAAATAATCCAGAATACCCAACTTTGAAGTATTATGTCAGAATTCAAAAAGTCTGGAATTTGGATTACTTCAGAGTTCAGACTTATGGTCTACAATGGCCAGCCTCTAAGAGTAACTTTGATTAAACTGAAATGTTTGCTGTCAAAGGTCTTACAGCTGTGGTTGTTGTTGTTACTGTTGGTGTAGGGAGCAAAGGTAAGTGTTATGAAGCTGGGCTTACTGGTGGATACCTATAATCCTATGGCTCAGGAGGTTGTGGGGAGAGTTTCAGGCTAATCTTTCCAAGACAGTGAGACCTTGTCTTAAAATACCAAACCAAAACAAGCAAATCAAAGGAAAGTAAAGACAACTATTGATAACAGAATTAACAAAGCTATCTTTTTGTCAAGACAAATGTTGAGAGTACAGTCAATATATTTTCTCTGGGGTTTTTGTTTTGTTTGTTGTTGCTGTTAATGGTAATTTGCTCAGTAGTCAAAGGTATTCTGGAATTTACTGTATAGTGCAGACTGGCCTCCTGCCAGTCTCCCAAACTAGATTACTATTGTGTGTGCTCAGTGTCTGGCTAACATCATGGAAATTCTTTTTTTTTTTGTAAGAGGAATTTATTTGTATTAAGGTCACACCTTATTTATAAGGTCAAGAGGGTTAGACCCTATAATGGCAGCAGGTAGCAGGATCAGGAAGCTGGGGGCTCACGCCTTGAACCATAAACCCAAAGGGGAGACTGTAAGCAGGCAGTAGTAGGTGAAGCTTCAAGCTCTCAAAGCTCATCCCCAGTGACATACTTCCTCCAACAAGGTCAGATCTAAGTCTCCCAAACAGCACCAACATCATGGAAATTCTTAACGTTACACAAATACATGCTACATATTTATAATATGGAAAAAGTCATTGTGATAACTTATGCCTTCTGCTCACCACTCCCCACAGCATCATAAGCACAAGCTAACTGATGTAGTGATAGTCTCACAGGGGTGTTCTTAAAACACTGGGCAAAGAAAGAAAGCCACCCACAACTATATTTAAAACAGTATTCTGGATTTTTAGACCCCCCCAAACCCACAGAGGTGGATTTTTAAACCCCCTTTAACACCCATAGTTGTGACTCATGACTGTCTATAACTCCAGTTCCCCTGGCATTCAAATTCCCCCAAATCTTGTTACTCAGTGGAGCTGTTCTTTAGAAAAAAATGTGCAGCCAGGTATGTGTGTGTGTGTGTGTGTGTGTGTGTGTGTGTGTGTGTGTGTGTGAGGCTTTTCAGTAGAAACAAGGGAAAAACACAAAAGAAACAAAGTAACTCTTGGCAGTACATTTCTACCTCCCTCTATAGACCTTCTCAACCTCAAGCTTTCCCTGACTCAGTTTACCCCTTGACAAGTGTCAGTAAAATGAACCAAGTCTTGGAGTACCACTGAGACTGTTTTGTTATTTCTTCAAGAACATTAAAGTCATACCTTCGACTAAGGAAGTGAGGAGGGTAACATTGGCTGCTTTCCGTCTTCCAGCTGGCAGATTTAAGCCAAGCCTGTCCAGTTTCTCTCTTAGGCAGCGGCCACCATTCTTGGATTTTGCTCTGTCCAGAATCAAATGAAAATTAAGACTGGTTAGTTAACACTTGGAAGAAATTAGGAGCCAACTTGATCTCATGGGAATGATGCCACAAAGTAAGGGGGATAAAAAGACAAGGGGCTCAAGAGTGGTATTGATTCAGTTACCAGAGACATGGTGGCAGGAGACAGCTTCGTCTTACCTCCTCAGAATGCCTCCCAGGAGTGAAGCATTGAGGCACTCAGGTGGTGAGAGACGCCTCTTTACCTCAGCAATGGTCACCTTGTATTTGGAAGTTGAACTGAGAAGGGACAAACGACCAGGAACTGAGCAGAACAAGTCTGTGGGGTTGACCACACAGGTGCCACCTTGGGAAGGAAAAAAAATGTGCTTTAGTAACAGTGAACCAATAGAGCTTTGGGAGAGGCAGGCTGAATTAAGAGACACATGGCAACAGCTGTGTCTGTCCTCCATTTACATCATGTCAGGCCACTCAAAAGATATCCTTCCAAGAACTAATTAGGATTTTGAACATCATACAGAAAAAATGAATCTGTGTGTAACAGTGTAATTCTAGACAAAATCAGCACCTTCTACAACATAGGCTGCCTCTACAGTGTTAATTTTAACATTGTTACATCAAGAAACACATCAGTATGGTTAATGCCCCCAATCCAAGAGTTAACCTCAGAGAAGCAGTAATACCTAATTGTTCACAGTTATGTGTGATTGACCACACATACAGAATAGATTGAAACTTGTGATGCCTGCTTTTTTCCCCAAACTGTTTGAAATTACCTTCTTCCTCCCCTTATCTGTGCACCAACTAAAGACACCAAACTCCATGTGCAGTAAAAATTACCTGCTCATTGCCAGAAATGTCCAATCTATACAGGTGACAATACAGTCAAATCTTTACGACATACTTCAATCTGCATTGTTGTTAGCACGGGTAGGCAAACACGGTGTAAGACCCACTGTTATCGAGTTACCTGCATTAAATATGACTACTATTATTATTATCACAGTCACTTCATCATTATTGTTAGGGTGCAGGCAGTGGTAACCATTAAGAAGAGCATCAGCAGTTTTACCATGATGGAGTTCCTGGAACAGAAATTCTTATCTTCAAGTTCTACAGAGCCTCAGGAAGCTCCCACTTAAGGGTGAGTATCACTGGACATAGTTTCTTGATGCCCAACCTCTAACTTACTGCAAAAATCCACAGCCAAAGCCCACCTTGCTAAGATGATAGACTTATGAACTTGGGATGTCTTCATACGCTCCAAGACCTTTGAGGGCAGTTTCAAGGCAGTTTCAAGTTTCATTGCCAAATTCCAATTCAAACTGTGTTTTCTTTTCAAAGTATTTCCTATCAAGTCTCTCTCTCTCTCTCTCTCTCTCTCTCTCTCTCTCTTTCTCTCTCTCTCTCTCTGTGTGTGTGTGTGTGTGTGTGTGTGTGAGAGAGAGAGAGAGAGTGAGAGAGAGAGAGAGATAGAGAGAGAGAGCCCTGAATTTAATATTTAATTATGGTTGCTTACACAAGCATGGATATGGGGTTATTTACTGGAACATGGACAAAGGAGGGACATGGTATAATTTCTTCAGTAGTGTAGCCACTGAGAAGTTGCCTATGCTACAGAAGGTAACCTCCAATCCAAGCCAGCTTTGAAATTGCTAGTGATGAAGGTCTTTCTCCCTTAACAACTCTGAGCCAGTATGTAGGGCTCAAGGTTTTGACTATACAAAAGGAAGGGAAGACAGATGTCAAGACATTGTGGCAAACTCTATTGTGGATTCCAAAAGAAATTCCCCATGCCATTATCTGGAAATGAGACCTAGGTTTTAAAGTCTGAGAGGTCAGAAGGTCTGTCAACAGTTAAACTAAAATCCTTTTTTTGGAGTCAAATGTGTAAAAACTATAAACTATCTCCTTCAGCAGGTGGGAACACATTTACTAATTCCTTCCCACTTTGAATTTCTGAGGGATCTCAAAAGTAATAGTCATAGCAACAATGCTATGGAAATTTTACAGATTTTGGGGGGCTGTGGCTCTCTACTCATCCACTTTCATTGATTCTTGCACTGTGTACTTATAGATACAGAGTGCACTTAAAAATAAAGAAAAATGACTTCTCAAAAGTTAAAATGAACTAATCAAGGTAATTTCAGTGAATTTGGATTTTATGGTCAGACTGACAGAGTCATGACAGTGATTGGTTGCGGATTTAGGTCAGTGTGAAGGAAACTATGAAAAATTAATAAAAATAAATGTTTGTATACAATATCCATCCACTCTACTTCTGAAAGGCCTCTACCTGCAGTTACTATGAATCAGAAGCAAACACATATCTTAACATTTATCATTGCTCCTGTATACCAGTCAGTAATTTACCAAAGAAAAAGAATTAGTCTTAAGTTTCTGAGCATTTACAGAGGTTGTGGGTTTATTTTTGTTGTTGTTGTTTGTTTGTTTTTGTTCTTTTTTTTCTTTTCCTTTCTTCTGTCTTCTAGGAAAATGGAACCACACAACATTAGACTTTTCCTGTCCGTAGTAACCCAATTTATCGAGAAAATGATAGTCCCAATTTTGGAAAAAGGAGTTACGTCTAGTTTTTCTTGCATTCAAATTCTATCACCTTTTGGCTTAGTTGAAAGAAGGCTGATCCCTGGGCATATTCTGGGTAGGCTACCTACTCATTTGTGAACTCTGGAGGCCCTGGGTGTTTTGCTCCTTCATCTAGGTTGGGCTTCTGGTTTATGTTAAAGTAGCCATGTATTAGGTAAGTAACACAGCCTGCATATTAAGAATATGCTTTATGCACACACGAATTGCCTCAAGGATTTATTTTGTATTCAGGATTACCCATCAACTCTAGACTCTTTTATTTTTTATGTCACGGAATCTTTAAAGGGAATTTCTGTTGCTTTGATACGTGGCATCGTTGCAGCCTTGGGGAACTCTCTTATTCTGGCTGAAGACCGGGCAACTTGTAGAGTTTACATCAACTTGGGGAACCTGATATCTTTCTTCCCAGTGGGTTTCTTTTCAGGAGGGCAGAGAATAAAACAAAGACATGATAGCCAGGGCTTTGCCTTTGTAACTAAGGTAGTGATGTGGTAGAACCTAGCTAAGGGAATGGAGACTACAACCAGTAATGATGAGAACTCAGAGGGCTATCAGAAATGGACCTCACAGTCATTCTGTGCGCCCCACTCAAAGTCCTCACGGTGCCTCTGAGGTCCCTCGGCTCTTACAGATGTTGGGTGATATTCATTTCCTGTTCCAGCTGGGGATGACAGTCAAATAGGTTAAGCAGAACTTCTCAGGAGTTCTCCCCTCCCCCATTCATACTACACAGAGAAGCAATATTTCTAAGCAGGTCAGTGCTTGTAAATTTGGAGAGTACTCCTATTTCTTGTGAATCT
This sequence comes from Cricetiscus sungorus, assembly GCA_030556225.1. NCBI lineage: Eukaryota > Metazoa > Chordata > Mammalia > Rodentia > Cricetidae > Cricetiscus > Cricetiscus sungorus. Next base: position 20,348,483 of record JANBXA010000641.1, read on the forward strand.
GTAAGTTCTAATGGGTAGCTATGTAAGTTAAGAACTAGCTAGTCTAGATCTCTCGTTTGGGACATGCCTTTTATATTTTAATAAAAGACATAATTCTGCCAAAGCAACCGGAAGAGATTAGCCAAGTTCTGTAGTTATCACTACACCTGGTGGACAATAACAGGTTTAGATTGTCCTTCATACTCTGCTCAATCCTGAATAGCCTGCAAAAGGCTAGAGCTCCTTGGGGAATTGTCCTGTTCAGACCATGGGTTGGTGGAAAAGGCATTGGTGACAAGTAGGAACATGGCACACTAGCTGGGAGAACAATTCTTTCTTAATCGGTCTACTTGAAAACTGAAGGTGTTCACACCTATGCTCCTCCTGTCTATAATTGGTGATGTGTTACAGGAAGTGGACAGATTCGTATTCAACAGCCTGAGTAATGGTACTCAGTATTAACTCTGTGCTAAGCAGCTACCACATCCCACAGAGTAAGCACTGAAGCTTGATGCTCATTTACCCATTGTTTGCACTGCAACCTAATGGGAAGCCAAGCGCTAAAAGTCTCTTCTCACACTAGACGCTTAGAGCAGAGCAAACTGGAGTGGTTGTCTCCAAGTAGCAGCATCTGCGCGACTGTGCTGAGTCTCCGTGCCCCACCCACCCCTAGAACACACCCAGTTGTTCCAAGAGCCCCCCTGGCGCCTCTGATCAATACTTCCTAGCCTGCTTCACTTGGCTGGCTAAGCCCCAGTGCACAGCCTGCAAAGCCACAGCACCTCAGCACCGCCCCACTCCCCCGAACGGTGGTGTTGACATAATTAGACCAACTCTTAGGAGTGAAATAAATGTTCTGTTCGCCTTACAGCCAAACAGATGTTTACAATTCAAATGAAAGAAATACAAACGGTGGGGATTTTTTTCTTCCCCTTCTTCATCTCCAGTGATCGCTTTTTTTTTTTTTTTTTTTTTTTTTTTTGACACATTAAAAATGTGTAAACGGTTACAGGAGTTTCCTGTCCCTGTTTGTTTTGTGGTTTCATTTCCGGGAGGTGCTCTTGTCCGACAGGTGGGGTAGGATCTTTCTGGGCTCTCTCCCTCTAGCCTTTCTCCCCTTACCAACTCTGTACCCCGCCCATGGGATTCCCCTTCTCCTACGGCAGCACATATTAATTGTAATCAAGCAGCAAAGAGGTGGGAACAGAGTTGCCATCACGTAGGCCTTTGATGGTATGTCAGCAGCGAATTGTGCTGTTTGGATGAGGGATGGGCTACTACAGGTATTGCTATTTCAGGTAGCTGCTGCTTCCTCCTGCTGGCACTGCGTCCCAGCAGAACAAAAGAAACGGAACTGGGTAAGAGACAGATAGCTGCTTCCTTGTAGTGTGTGCTCAGGGATTAATTCTGACTTCCCAAAGCTTTGGACCCTGGTGTTTTTTTCCAGAGCAGAAAAAAGGGGGGGGGGCGCGAAACACTTCCTTCCTTGGGACAAATAACTGCCCAACAAACCATGCTTCTAGATGCTTTGGTTTATGCGTTTCGGATAGAGGAAAGAGGTAGAATTTCAAGTCATAAGTATGCTCGTTTTAGCGTTAGGACAGAGGGTGAAGTGTCCAGTGTGTCACCTGCACTATTTTCTTCCACAAAGGTGGAAGAACCTAAGAGATGAGTTTGAGCCCTCTTAACTACAAGAGGTTCGAGGTAGCGGCTCACCGAGGGGGATGCTGACAAAGGAAGAGAGATTAAGCTACCCGAGCGTCTTCGGTTTTGCCTCTTCTAGAAGCTGCCAAGAGCTACAGCTCTGAGATCCCAAGGTTCAAGCAAGACCCAGGAGGGTCCTGAAAAAACCAAAGCAAGGCGCGCGTCCTCCTGAGGAGGAGCAGGCTGACAGGGCGACAGAAAACAAAGTGTCAGTTCTGTCCTATCTATTATTGGTAGACAGGACGGTTGAAGCTAAGGCTGCATTTGCGGAAAGACTTATTTTGAAGAAAAATTAAACCAGATCGGACAATGTTTGCACAGCAGTATAAAAGCATCAGCTTTAGCGAGCCAGTCACCTCAGCGATCTGATACACTCCCGCTCCCTTAAAAAAAATGCAGAGTTCAAATCATATTAATTCCCCCCAAATGTTTTGATTCAAAGTAGTTTGTATTTTGTGTAGCCAAGGGCAATCGGGAAAGCGCTCCTGCCTGCAAGTGGCCGGTAGGTTCCTTCCCTCTCTGCGTGGCCCAGAGGCTACAGCGGTATTTAAGCTTCGGAAATTAGCCTGGGGCTGCAAGGCAAGATGATCACAAAGCGAAACAAGGGCGCTGCCCCTCTACACTTTTTCACCCCCCCCTTTTTTTCTTTTAGTTTGCCATCCCGGTTTCACAAAAGAGATCAGGGCCAACGAGTCACTTTCCACCCCCCACACAGGAAGTCCTCTCATCTTCAAGCCTGTGCAAAGGCCACATCCCCTTTATCCAAGTGAACCCCATATCGTGATTCCATTCTGAGGCCATTCATGATTAGCTTCGTCTCCGCCGTGGTCTTCATCAACATTTTATTATTAAATACTCAGAAAGAAATAAAAGGGTCTGGGTGTCTGACAAAAGGGAGGGGCCACGAGGATGTCTCAGAAGAGTCACCAGGAAAAAAAGAGTGGGCTTTCCTTTCTTTCTTTTCATTAAATGATTAAAAACATAGGCGATTCCTGTAAATAGAAGCCCCGTTCCTTCAAGAGATGCCTTTTGAAACCCACTGTCTGAATATTCAACGAAGGCAAAGCTCCACTCTGTACGAACAACATTAATATGATCTCTGCAGAATTTGTTACTCAGAAATATTAACATATCAAAGCCAACGCCCGGGGCGAAAGAAGCTATCGATACGCGAGTGCAGGGTAAAGTAAAGATTATTGGTTCTGATGGTCGGAGCGGCGGAGCTGCGGGCGAAATCGCGCACACCATTAACCGGGAGTGAGCGCGCAGGGAGCTGGGCCTCCGAGGCGGCCGCAAATATTTTATCTAGGTGGTAATTACCTCCCTGCTACCTTCCTGGTCTGTCCGCGTTATCTTTTGGCTATCAGACCTTCGTTTACACACGGAAAAAAAATGTAATGGACACTTAACAAAGTGAGTCTGAGAAATGACATTTTGTTCTTTACTATAGACCTAGTAAATTATGACTCCTCATCCCTCCACCCTCTGCAAACTAGGCCAGCTTTTTTTCTACCCACCTCGGGTACCACAAAGGGGCAAGTATCTTTCCTCAAGGCAGACCTTGGGAGGGAGTGTCTTGCGAAGTGAAGCGTAGTTTTTTTTTTTTTTCCTAGTATTGTAAATGCTGGTTATTATCAGGAATGTAAATATACTCAAGAACTATGACATTCACCCGGCCACAGTGCAGTGCAGATTTTGCTGGCTTCTGAGCAACAGAAATGTATGAGAAAATGGGGAGCACAAAGACTCTTACTTTAAGGGAGATAAGCCTGTGAAGCATAGATATTGTCACCCTAAGAGGAATGGGAAGGGACTTAAGGATTAGATGTTCTATTTTTGATGGCCTGAGTTATTGACACTAGGAGCTCTTTAGAGTGTGCATTGCACCATGCCAACCAAGAGAAGGGGTTTCCTAGGTATTTTGACATTAGGGTCCACTTGGAAATTATGAATAGTGATAGCCAACACACACACACACACACACACACACACACACACACACACACACACACACACACACCTCTCCAGCTGAGACTGCCCCTGTCCTGTAAGATGTGGGAATGGGAAAGAATGCTCAGATGCTGGGATGTGAATTACTCACAGGTGGGGAACTACAGATTTTGTTGTTGCCTAATTCTGACGGTCCAGGTTCTTTTCCTTGGGAATTGTACTTTTCTCCTACACAATAAATGCTTGGTTTAAAATAGCAGACTAAGAGAAGGGTTTTAAAAAGTGAAACAAACAGGTACCGAATTGTACAAAAACAAGAAAACATCACCCAAGGACAAGGTAAGCGCGCACTTTCATCTTTTAGACACCTCAAAGCTTAGCTGCTTTTGGATGGCCAGAAGAGAAGGAGGTGTTACTAACTCTCACTGGAAACTTTATTGATTACACGGCGGCGTCTACAGTTCCAGCGCCCAGCCTGGATTTCAGCCTGTCAATTATGCTATAACCATTTGGATGTGATAGTCAAGCGTTGTGGGAGGTACTTTAGCAAACACAAGTAGAAAATACGAACCGCAGCAGAAAAGCTCGGCTCGCCTAGCAGCTTGCTTCCTTCGCTAATTAGTGGCGCTGTCCTTCAGCACCACTGTGTCTGTGCGCCCTGAGCGCTTGGCCTCATCTTTAGTGTTTTTCCTTTCCAACAGACCCCAATCAGCAACTTACTGAGCCTCTCTTTCACTGTGTATATTTTACTTCCAACAGTTGTGAACATTCAAATTTAATATTCACAAACTTATCTCTGCTTTGTTATTCCAATATGGCTGAAAACAGGCCTGGCTGGAAAGCTTACTATTATTCCTTTTTAATAGCTATAAAGAGGAATGGCTAACCTTATTCTAAAAAATAAATTTGAAATCTTGAAAGTGTGCAGCAAAAAATTCGAGGAGTTCTTTTAAATTCGACATAAATTCTAAGCACACACTTTTTGGAAAAGCTAAGTTCACAAAGATAAGCATCCTTTGCTTTATCTTCTGGAGTTTATAGGGGATACTGGGTCATGAGATCTGCACAGAAACACAAAATATTTCATTGCTTTTGAAGAGTACACTACTCCTTCCCCAAAAGCAAATCATTCAACTAACTTTGAGAGAAGTGGAGAGGCACTAAGGGACAGCTTTGGTACCATCAGAAGTTTAATGGTTTGGTTACTAGAGACAACTGTGGCCCTGAAGCAGGAATTAGTCTTGGTGAATAGACCACATCTTATTAATTCGTATGAAGTTGGGATAACAGCTGGTCTCTCCTGCCTCATGTGCTCCTCGGGTTACTGAGCATGCTAGGGAAATAAACTTCAGAGGCTCAGGGTACAGTTAAGCAGGGAAGGCAGCAAAATCTGTACTGCCTTGAGGCCCTGTGAATGTCATAGTTCAAAACCTTTTGTCAAAATGAAACATCTGAGATACATCCCCCCTTCAGTGCCTTGGCTGAATGCAACAGCTCTCTTCTCTCGCCTCACCCCCCTTTCCAATGCCATGGGTAACTCTGGATTCAGATGTTTTCCTCAACAGATGGGAACAAGAAAGCTTTATCCACTACACTTAACACTACCTCCTCCTCCCACCCTCCATTAAAGAAAGAAATCTTCTGGACGCTTCGAAAAAAATAAGGCAGCTACAATATTGGTGACTCATTAGCCTCCTGGAAAGCCTCAATGATACAGCCCTTTCAAAGAATCCCTCAAGGCCCATAGCTCACACCATCACCCCAAACACCCAGGCTGTGGCTGGCACATTAGGTCTAAAAGAAACCAGAAATCTTGCTCCAGGACTTGGTATTGGTGAAGGGAAAGAAGTGTGAAAACTTTTGTTTTTGATCCCAGCAATTTTCTTCCTAACTTTGATTCTGTAGCCATTCTGTGTGGGGTAAGAGACAACTCCTAGCTTAAGTCTTGGAACTCACCTGGCACTAAAGTGTCACTGGAAGAAAGGAAACTTTTTAATGTAGATATGCCTGTGTGGAACTGGCATAACTACCTTACATAATTCTGCTTTTTGGTTTATTTCTTTTTTTTCCTTAACGAGCAGACAAAGAACCAAAGCAAGTCTTACCAGATCTTCAAAACAAAGGGACAGAGTTCAAGGTGTTCCTACTCACCTCTTCTTATGACTCCCCCTTGGCCGTTGAGAACAATCCCACACTGGGCTTCCACAGACCCCTTCATAAAAGAAAAGGAAACAGAAGCATTCAAATATGACAGCCATGACCATGTGGGCGAAATATTTCGGACTAGCCTATCTCTGACTTCTATCTCGGGAGACCATGGAAGGCATCATTCAGTAAATATTTTAAGAAAATATTTTAAGAGAAACTACAATCTAAAACTTGTATTCATCTTAAAGTATGCATTTTATATCACTCCCCAATAACATACTTCAGAGGTCTTAAGAGATTTTCATTTGGACCTAAAAGGATGAGAAGTCCTTTGGGTCCCCAGAAGGGACACAGCATATATACAGGCAGCACATGCTCACCACTTTCAGGGTGAAGAAGATTATAGCTTAAGTGTCAAGTCTGGAATTATGAGTTCCTTTGGAGGTTCAGAGAAAAAAATATTTCACATGGAGGAATCAGAATATCTTCTAAGGATTCTGTTTCCCCCCCAAAGCAGGAACACGGAATTATCCTCTCCAAAATGGGTCTCATGGAGGAAACTCCTTCAGGTTCACTCTCTGGAGCCCTCCAAGCTCCCAAGGTGCTGAGTGATCATTTGAACTGCAAAACTGGAGAGGATTTGCTGATTTTTTCATTATGAAAAATAAAAATTTCTCTTTGTGTCTGTCTTTTACTCCCTTCTGAATCAAAACGTGTTAAAAGCTCATTTTCCTCTACAAACAAACGAGGTATTGGACATGAAAGAGGCCTTGAAGGGTGTTAACCTACCCAACAGCCCGTGAAGAGTTAAGTAAATGCGGAGAGAGTCGGTGCATAATAAAAACCCACTTTACAAAACAACCTTTACAGCCCTGGCTCCCTTTTGCCTCCCCATTTTCACCATATTGAGGCAGGCCTGTAAGACCCCCCCTTTCAACCTCCTCACCAGCTCTTTCTTATTTTAAATGTTCTGCCTTAAAGTGATTATCAAATCAATATGGGAAAAAAAACTTGGAGACTGAGCATAAATTAAAGCGGTGATGGGAAAAGGTGTGACAGTTTCCTTTGTTGGCCATAGCAAATCTTTTTAGGGGACTCAAAGATGGAACTGAAGCCACAAGACCGTTTGCATCTGTTAGGCAGACTTAGACCGCCCTCCAAACCATTGGACTTTCACTTAAAATTCTGTGCAGGGAAAAGTATATTTACATTTGTTGCATTTGAAATGAGGCATATGCTGATGAATGTTTTAAAAAGGAAGAAATAAAAGGAGAGAGACGGGTTTCCCCCACACACTCCCTTTTGGCTCTTGTTTTACATGTAGCTATGGTACTTTCTTTTTCATTCTGCTAAGTACATCCAGAAGAGCAGAATAACTTTATAGATTTACAAACTTGTCTTACCCTTCATAATACTATAATAATGCACTTATATACACATATAGATGTCTTTATGACCATGCATGCTTACATACATCGCACACCATACTCTAGTATCATAAAGTGTTTCCTTCCTCAGTGTGAGTAATATTATCTCCACACAAGTAACAAAAGGAAAAGGAAGAATAAATATATAAGAACTAGACTGCAGTAAAGATTTTTAGATATTTGAAGTGTAAAAGGTAGAGGACACCTAAGCTTTCCAAGGAAGTGAACCAATATCCTTTCTCACTCTCTGACGCACTGTTAAGATGTTTATTTTCTCAGCAGAAAATGATTTTGATCTCCTCACTTAACAAACTCCCCCCCCCACATACAAATAAGTAATACATGCTGTTTGGTCAGATGACATTGCATAAATGACCAGTTGAATGGCACTAAGTCGAAAATTGGATAAACTACGGTGTCCTTTTGCACAGGATTCTGTCTTTGTCCAGTGCTTGCAAATGTTCTAATCCTCTCTTTTGAAAAATGCCCAGCTTTGTGCCTAGCACAGAAAAAAAATTTGTACAGATACAAAAAAATCAGCAGCAGACGTGGCTATTAAAAGGAGTAAATAGGTTTTAGTTGAGCTAAGCATTGAATAGCAGATTTTTTTCCCCTTCTGAGACATAAGGAGATCCTTGTGAAAAACGTACAAAAATGCTCTAAGCGTATAAAATTATTTTGTGTGTAAGTGTAGCAAGTCAAGCTTTAAGGACTGAAATCTTTTTTCTTGTGCATGAATCATGTGCTTATGGCTCTTTGTTGGAACTGTAAGAGCTTTCACTTTAATTTAAAATTAATCTCTTGCTCAGGGGTAGAGGAGGGGGAAAGATATTCCGTGCGCAACAAGAGATCTCTTCTGTCTCCAAGTTGCACTCCTGGAATATCTTCCCAATCTTCGGGAGAGTGTGGTCATGGCAAGCTTCGTGCAGACTGAAAAAGGAAGGAGGTGCTTCCCACTAAAAGAAAGTTCAAGTTTGACTATTTTGGGTTCCTACTCTAGACCTTTGTGACCTTTGTGGGTTTATTGATTTGAAATGTGTCTAAGACAATGGCATCACTTAATTAAGAATTCTATTGTTGGCGACGAATGTGGAAAACGTGTTAAGAAAGTGAGAGAGTTGATTAAATAGTGCTCTTTGCTATGTCTGAATTCATTTCTATTCTCGTTCCCTGCCTCCCTGTCACCCAGTACCTTCTTCTTCTTCTTTTTTTTCCTTCCCGCTTTTTTTCTCTATGCATCTTGCTCCCTTTATTTTCTCATTTCTGACAGGATAACGAGTTGCATCTTACATAATATGGAGTGATCAGACGTGAAAAAGAATAAAGACGAATAGCTTCTTGCTGGGCTACCAGCTTGGGTATGCTCAGGCAGAGAAAAATGCAGCTATACTCTGGTGAAGTGCATTGTGCAAACTATTTGATTGGGGCTGAATTTTGAGGCTTTCATTTGTGGCTCCTTATTTGACACAGCCATCTAATGTTTGTGAAACTTTTGCTCAAGCATGTGTTCCAACAGTTCCTTGAGAACGAACGACCTCTCTGCCTCCACGAATTAGGAGATTCCCCTATGGGTTCTGTCTAGGCCAGCAATGGTAATAAGAGCGTATTCCCTGTAAATGGTGGAAATTGGGGGGGGGGTACAATTAACTAGTTAGCTTTTAGGGTCTTGCTCTGACAACGCTAGATTCCTACTCAGTTCTACCGGCCTCATACACTGACCCTCTCAGAGTCAGAAATGTAGATTCATAAAAGACTTTTGACGACTGGCCCCAAATAGGGGCTGCAACTATTGATCCAATGAGAGGAACCT